>VZTA01005456.1:23567-54689 GCA_013398855.1 Mohoua ochrocephala | reverse complement strand
GTCCGGTGGCCGTGCCGGGGGAGCGCTGCAGCCCGGCCAGCCCGGCACGGCGCTTCTCCCGCGGCGGCTGTCACTCGCGGCCAGCCCGGCGTGGAGCGCGGGATTTCCCCGCGCAACGGGAGGGCAGTAGTGCTGTGTTCAGCATGAAAGTTCGGGAGATTATTTCAAATCAGCACCGGGGTTTGAAGGAAAGTGGGTTTCGTTAGGCAAAAAAAGAGCCCAAGGCTGTACTGGAGCCTTCCGGCTCCTGCGCGCGGGATGCTCGCTGCTGTCCCGCCCTGGGAAGGGGAATCGGAGGTGACACCTCAGTGCAGAGACCTCTTCGATGGAGCTGACTTCTGAGAGAGATTAAGTTGTGCTGCCTTAAATTTAAAATAAAGGATGCTTCCTGATATTTTGCTTTACTTACCCATTTACTCCACAGGATAGCCTCATAAGATAAAACTCAATTTCGTAAGTGTCCTGAGGGAACTAGAATCTAACACTTCAGAGTGGTCTTGCAATAATCTTTCGAATCCTGTTTCTTAACAGGGCCAATTCGAGCAGTGTCGGACAAGGGAGCTTAAGAGAACAGAGAGCGCTACTGAGCAGGCACTTTTCTAGTGCATTTGTCTGGAGAGTCTTGTAAGAGACTGCACTTCCTAACAGCCCTCTTTCATTTGTTAAATTGAAGCATCTCAAATGGAGCTGCCCTGATAACCCTGCTTGGGGAAATAAAAGTACCAACTGTGGCAAAATCCTAAATGCGACCTCATTTGGTACATATTTGTCTGAAGGACTGTAAAATTATTTCAAAGGGAAGAACACAAAGGAGTTAAAGGGGGGAAAATGTAGCATTTTAGTTCTTTAGAGACATTGTATTGTGAAGGAGTTCCTCTCTTCACTGCAGTAGGACAAAATACGGCAGATCTTTTTTCAGTGGAGATGATGTTTTGCATGGCAGGAATCCTTTGTCTGGTTTAGCATGTACAGTTAGCAACAGCACCATTGATATACTTGTGGTTGCTGTAGTAGAAATCCTTTTTTATTAGAAATCCGTCTAATTCAGGCTGCAGCATATCAGCATCAGTTGATGTTGAGTGCAGCTTACACAGCTGGAGTGCACATTATACACCCATTTTTTTTCTGAAGAATTTGGAGTTTTCAGAGGCCTGGACAAACAGCAGAACATCCACAACAAACAAAAAAAATATGTTTTGTGTCCAATGCATATTTCCCATCCTGAAAGTTCATGAAGTTTAGAGATAAAATCGCTTACTCTTAAAACATTTAACACATGCTGGGAGTGTGGTAGTGAATTCTGAAGTGATCTATATCATGCAACTCCAGTTGCCTTCCTGCCCTGTCCCCTTTGCCTCCCTGCAATTAGGCAGGTCTTGCACGAATATGGAGGAGGAGGATGGAGTTGGCACAGAACCTGGCTGAAGTGCATTCATTGCTTTAACCAGGGGAACAAAACCCAAGCCCAGCCAACAGAGGGTCACATTTGTGACACAATGTTAGGGCTTCTGGGAAATGATTTAAATAGAACAAAACCAATCTCCATTTCAGTTCTTGTCTACAAAGTTTGGCATGTGGGACTGGCCTTTCTTCTCTGGTTTAAGCTTCTTGCCCAGTGTAAGGCACCAGTGAGATGTGGATGCAATTTACAACAGGGAGAGTGAGCTTGCCAGCAGCTAAAGCAACCTGTACCAAGCTCTGCTAGCAGGGTATTCTTTCTCTGTCGGCAAATTGCACCTTTACTAAAAGTTTTTGCAGCCACAGATGCCTGTGATCCTACTTTGAGAAGTCCTGGATCATATTAATGTGTCACCAGAAGACTGGCATAAGACCAAGGTCCTGAATACTTCCTGGAATTTTTCATTCCTGCAATTCTGAGCTGCCATCCATTCATGCAGACTTGTGTGCTTTTGTAAATGTCTCTCTGTATCCTTAATTTCGTTTAGTTTTGACAATTAAAACAGTGGCATTTTCTGCCCATATACAGGCCCATCTTAGAAACATCATTTCCAAGACAATGGAGAGGTTATTACTTTTCACTGGTTACTGGAATTAAAATCATCCATAGCAGCATTGTAGAGCATTTATCAGAAATAACAACCTCTATACAGATGTGTGTAAATAACTTTATTTTGGAAAAGGGCCACTATATGTGGAGGAATTGCATTATGAATAACCTACCTAGCCCAGACCTAACATTTAATTGACATGGGTCTGCCACGCTGAGAGTTTTATTCCAAGAATAGATTCTTGCTGATGTTTTTAAGTCACGCAGGGGCCAGGGCGCTGCAGCTGCACCTGTGTGTGTGTGTGTGTATATATATATGTGTGTGTATGTGTGGTTCCCAGTGCTGTGTGTGACTGTGTGGTACACACACAGTACTGGGTGCTGAGAAAGTTGTGTGCCTCTAACGTTACACTTTTCAATGTGACGTGGACATAACTGGCACACAGGTCTGAAATTACAGAGGTTCTTGAGTAAACTCTTGAGCATCTTCAGCTACATTATTGCATATACATGACAATATACAGCCATGCTTGGAGAGGGCTGAATTGATCACGTTTGGGTACAAGCAAGACTTAGGGTGCTGTGTGGTGCAGGGCAGACTTGTTTGAATCCGTCTTCTGTCCCCTTTGTTACTTGTGGAGGAAAGAGGTGCAGTCACTTTTAGCCTGAAATAACCACTTTCAATTGCAATCAGTCGTGAGCGGTTAGATTCCTTTAAATTCCCCCTCTGACAAGGTTAATCCTGTCCTAATCATGGCATCCACGTCTAGCCTCTTTGCCCTGTATCCCAGCAACCAATAAAAGTGAAAGCCAATCATTAAAAATTATATCCATCTTACAGTTCCATAGGGATAGAGAAGAATTAGTCGTACTCAAATATGTTTTCTCCTATTCTTTTTCCTTTTATGTTCCAAATAATATGGGAGCCTTTTGTTAAAATAGCATAATAAAAGCTACATCAGTGCACTGAAAACATTCAGTCATTCAAAATTTAGAGTTTAAATTGAATTTTTAGCCTGCAAAGTCCATCATATCTTTGTTTAAGCAAAACTTAATTTTTAATTTCATGTCTTATTTAAATGTCCTACATCTGGAATTTTCCTTCTTGCTTTGGAAAAAGAAAACCGCTCGATGTGCTTAAGGGATGGTTAGGTTTGAGAAGCAGAGCTCAAAGGAGGAAGTGGAAGAAAGTGAACTGGGCCACATTCTGCATTGCTATGTTCTTAGCAGAGTCTCATAAGCCTTGCCAAGAGCAGATGAGATCTGTTGCATTCGCTGACTTTGGTTATTTAAACTGTTGGCAGGATAATGCTTACAGAGTGCTGGAATAAATGAAAGATACAAGGTGCATAAAGAAAATGAGAGATATGTAGATCTTGGTGAGGCCAGGCAGAGCGCAGTGGAAGTGTTGGAGGGATTCTCTGTGCTTCTTCATTGTTCCTCCTTTCTCAACAGAGGGAACTTTTAAGCACTGATCCATCTGCCTTTACTGCAACAGCAAACCAGCAGCTATGTTGAAAGTTTGCAAGGAGTTAAGCAAGGGACTCTTAAAGCAATACAAATGTTTCTGGAATAAGAGCTTTGTGTACAAAACTATATCGAGTGATAATTGTACAGCCTCCAAATAAATACAAGCACTGAGTAAATCTAGATAATCTATATAAACAAAGTTTTTATTTCTAAGAATAAAATTCTTCAAAGCATTTATACATAATCAAACATAAGCTGGGCCTTGAAAACTCTCCACTCTTGATAGTGTTGAATTGTCCTTATGATGGGGGTAGCCTACAACTCAGTAGGACATTTTCATGACAGTACCTGCCTTGATGAAAAAGAGCAAGCTTCTCCACTAAATATAGAACTTTGCTTTTGCTGCAGTCAATGGAATAGCACGTAGAAAGAAAACTCAGATTTCTCAGTCCATATAAGTGTGGACAACCAAATTACAACTTTTTAATGAGAAGTTAAGCATCCAAGGTGCCTGAGTGCTTTTGTCGCTTCAGTGTATTTCACAAAAAGTTGATTTGATACAGCAGAGATGCTGGAATTACAGGAGCTGTGTGATCAAAAGGGGATTTTCCAGAGGTTTGGCATTCTTAAGGTACTTTTAAATAACCTCTCCAATAATTACCCACCGACAGTCTTCATTCATTCTTTTTTAGGTTAATGGATTAGCATCTCTGAGTGTTCATTGACATCAGGAGAATGCACATCAGACCATTCAAAGACATGGTTAAATCAATGGGTCCATTCAGATATTTAAAGTGAAGCTCTAGGATGCCATGTGCTTGCTAGTTTTGCAATATTGAGACATGAAGTAGGATAAAGAGGAACAAAACTGAGGAGAAATTTATAGTAAAAACATTCTAAAACATTTACACGCTGATAAAGGCAACATGAAAACGCTTTCATTGTACTGCTGCTGAATAGAAAGGCATATGCTTCTTTCCCTAAATGAAAAGTCTGGATATGACATTAATGTTCAATTGCACATCTAAAATATGCAATCACCTTATTGCTTGCTGCTTTCTTGCTGCAGTGTATTGTTACACTATGGAACCCTGAAACTAAGACAATTGTATCTTTACGATGCTTCTCTCCTTTATTACCCCCTACAGTGTTGTGTGTGTTCAGACCAAGATAATTTTAGAAGACAAAAACTGATAATGACAAAGTTTTGCCCAGGTTCTGCCATTAATGGTAGAATAAGCTACAGTCCTTGATTTTTCCATTTTCTTTCTTTTATTATCTATCATTTATTACCTTACAAAACAGATTGACAAATGTTTGCCTGTAAGAATTTACCAATGTCTGCAAAACATACAATTAACTTATAGGCTTCTTTGTTATAATTTTTTTAAGACAGGAGTGCTAGAAAAGGTCTCCAGGTGGCCATACTGACAGCCCTTGCTGTTCACTGCCCAGGGTCATACACTCAGAGGACAATGCATACACAGAAATTAAGTTCCCACATTCATCATAGGCTGTCATAATCTATGAATCTGTGCTTGTGAATTGCATAGTCGCTCTTGAATCTTCATAGATTCCCAGCCCTTATTTTATCCTGTGTCAAGAAATTGAGACAATCACCTTGAGGGAGATGATTCTCCCCCTCTACTCTACGCATGTGAGACCCCACCTGGGGTACTGCCTGCAGGTCTGGGGTCCTCAGCACAAGAAAGATGTGGACGGGGTGAAGCAAGTCCAGAGGAGGGCAACAAAGATGCTCAGAGTTACCTTGGCTGGAAATAAGTCCTCTATGTGCTAAAGAGGAGATGTACTGTTCTACGTACTTATCATGCAGAAGACCAAATACTTTTTTTTTTTTCAGGCTGTAGTTAACATTCTCAGCCTGTCTTATCATTCTAAAATTCTGCTACTCAAAAAATTATGAAGGGGATCATGAAGACAACTTCCCAGCACCCCATATAGCAATTTTTAAGATCAGACATATTTTTTCACATTGATTTCCCCAAGGCAATTCTTGTATTTGTGTTTCTGGAGTATTAGAGTTTCTTTAGGTTGGGAGGGGGCTCTGGGGGCCATCTGATCCAACAGCCTGCTCAAAGCAGGGCCTGTGTGTACCAGCTCAGTCAAGTTTTGAACTTCTCAAAGCATGGGGATTCCATAGCCCATCTGGGCAACCTATTGCAGGGCTTAAATGACGTCCTGCTTAAAAGTTTTTTCATAAATAATCATAATTTCTGTTGTTACAGTTTGTGTCCCTTGTCTCATGTCCTTTCACAGCACATCTCTGAGGGGAGCCTGTGTCTGTCTTCTCTATACCGTCCCATCAGGTGGCTGAAGGCAGCAAGTGTGACACCAGGTGGCTGAGCACACATGGCCAGGGCTCAGCCCTGTTGAGAGGTTTCCTAAAGTTCCCAGGCAGCTGAAGGCAGCTGAAGAGACTAAATAAGCATATATCTGGGGGCTGCTGCCCAGCTGGGAATCCCCACTCTAGATGTGCAAAAGGAAGCTCTTCATCTTACAAACATCACCAGCAGGTCACCTATTCAACATAGCCAGGGAAACGGAAAGCCATGAAGTTACGAAGGGCTGAAATCCCCCACTCCAGGAGAATGAATAGAGCAGCTCTTCTGGAACAAAGCATTAATATTTTATTAACTGACAAATGAGTAGAAAAATAAGTCATACATTTTCTGCTAGTTGTAAATGAGTGACATTTCTTTTCATCTGCATGTCTGCACCCTAATAATTAGACCTTTTCAGTAGATGGTTCTCACTCATAAGCCTATGAACTGGCGGTGAGCTGCTCATCTGTGTGGCGTAGGTTCCTTCATTTGCATTCCTGTTTCACTAACACCTGTTAACTTTTGCTTTTGCCCACTCTTTAAAGACATTGCCTATGGAAACTAGGAAAAGTAGCGAGTAGTTTCTGAATAACAAAAAACTAGCCTTAATTTTGTTTTGTAGCATCAGCTTTTATACTTATTTTAGACAAGCGAGAACTAGAATGAAAATCACTTAATTTTCTTGGTCACCTACAAGCCAAGGAAGATGGCATTGGGATGTTAAAGCTATAGGAGCACAACTTATGCATTATGCAATAAGCTGGCCTCTTGTACTTCACTTCTGAATTGAATAACTTCACAGTTAATAGGATTACACATTATTCCAAGAACAAGAACAGGCCAGTCTTACAGATGTGAGCGAGCCAGGAAAAGGTATGCATCATTGCCCTCCTTTTCTGTTCTTTTGTGCTCTGTCATCGTGTTGTTCTGCACAAATGCAGCACTTACAACCATGACCCCACACCCATAGTCATTTCCTTTGATGGCCATAGTATGGGAAGCAGCACATCTATGACACGAAGAAATAAATGGTCAGTCAGAACATGTCTCTGATTAATGTTCCTAGTCAGTCCTAGCTGTGTCTTCTGTTTAGACTGATGCTTGATTTTGGACAGAGAAGTTGTAACTGCAACTTTTGTCCGTGTTTCACATTAATTAGGAGTAAAACTATCACACTGCAGCTCTGCTTTTTCTGGAGCACATTCCAGGTGATTTCTCTGGATAGAAATGCATAGGGAGCATGCTAGAGCTGGATGTCATGTCACTTAAAGGAAAAGCTTGTCATGTGTTCTCACGTGGCTCAAGTATTTTTCCTTGGAAGTTAATCTCACAAGCAGTAAATCTGTTACTTTAATATTTTCAATTTACACCATTTGGGTTGGGGAATTAAAAACCAGAACTATTTAATCTATGGACCACTGGCAAGCATTGTTGAGTGGTAAATGTTGCTCCAGATACAATACAGCAGGAAAGTTTCCTATATATATGTTCTAGGTGCTGGAGGAAAGTTTGGGGATTCCTTTCATTCCATCTTTGGAGGTAAGCCTGTCCCTGTCCCACAGCTTTGGATGGAAAACATAGCTCAGAATAGCCAGGGGTGTCCTTTTTCCATTTCATGCACCACAAATTTAAAAGAAAAAAAAAGAATAAAAGTATATGTTACCACTTATATTATATTATATTATATTATATTATATTATATTATATTATATTATATCATATCATATCATATCATATCATATCGAGTTTTAGTTTTTGTATTTTACAGGTAGCTCATGTGGTTTGGGGATTTCATTCTTTCCATGACCGACCAGGAATTAGCTTTTTGTTTATAGTGACATTTTCATGGCAAAAATGCTCTGAGAGACTCAATCTGTTCCTACAAAGTGAGTCTCAGGATTGCAGATGTCCTCTTCCTATAGAGTACTGTGTTAGTCTCAAGGAGTGATTACAGGAATCTTTGTTTTAGTCTAGTCAATCCAGCTTTCTCTGTCTTAGGTCAGATTAAAAGGTTACAGTTTTGGCTGCCTTCATCATGTTTATCATGGGTCACAGCTAATTGCTGCCTCTCGTGGCCGAGATCCTGGGTGACAGCACTGTACCCACTTCTCCAGTGCTCTGGATTCTCTTGCTGCTTCACCGGACATCACTAACAGTCCTATTTTTGTCTCAGTCTTCTCCCCATTTAGTTGTGTGATTAAACCATAACTCATTGCATCGCTTATGTTTAGCAAAGCAACTGGCTCCCAGATCTGTGTTCCCTGATATCCTCAGGGAACTCTTGTGCCTATGGCAAAGCAGGAAGACAGGAACTCTCAGCAAATCTTCCTTTGCATCAGCGTCTGGTGTGAGCGCATTTTCCACCCTTTCAGTTCTCTCTCTGCTTCTTCCTGCTTTCCTAACCTGACTCTAGCATTTTTGGTCATGCCCAGCAGGTTTTCAGAGGGTCCTGGACGTGCAGGTCCCACCCTGTAACTTTCTTGTGTCAGCTGGGGCTAAGAAAACCTTCTTTGGTTTCTTCCATCTCTTTTTGTTCTCTGATAACATTGGAGAGGGTGCACACCAAAGGAAAGATTGCCCACTGCTTCCTAGTTGCCCTGGGAACATTTGTCTAAACTTGCATCTTAAAACACCATTCTTCAGAGAGATCTCTCCCTGTCTCTTCAAACATACTCAGGCACTTCCCTGGATAGCCTATGGAAGCAGCAACCTTCATTTCCAAACATTCTGCTTTAAACCTACTGCCTGATTATTCCTCATATTAGCCATCAAACCGTATTTATTTCTAATAGAAATTTATCTAGAGAGGTATTTAGTGTTTTCTTAATATTCTACATTCTAGGAACATACATGAGAAAGTACATTCCCAGGAGTAAGAAGGAGTAGGTAAGAATCTCACAGAACAGACATAAATTATCCATCTCTATTTCTTAAAATTTACTGCAGCTACTTATGGTTCAATTCTGTGCCAGAATGAGGGAGTCACTGTTAGCTTCAGACAAGGAATCGACCCTTTGGCCATGCTGTGGGCCAGTCACATTTGCTGTCACTGCACAAAGGTACAGTTTCTGTGTCATGTGCTCTGCGTTCAAAACAGGTAAACATAGAGAACAGGCAACGCCTTACTGCCCTCACGCACCTTCCAAACCTCCGCCCACACCCCTGTGCTGTGGGGAATCAGTGAGCCATCAGCTTCCTTGGGCTTCCTAATGCACTGCTGGTCCCTTCCGTACAGGTCTTCTGTCCACCCATTGGGGAGACGCTATTTCATTTCCTTCTGGAATGCAAACTGCTCTCCACAATAAACACCTTTTTTTGATTGCTACTTATTTTTCTGCTGTAAAAATATGTGATGGACCCAAATGCAGTAATAACAAGCCACTGACAGTAATTAGAACACAAAGCTTAATCAGATTATATTGTTCTTTTGCCCTTCCCATTGTCTTAATCCAGCCAGTCTCTGTTCCTGTTCCTTTGCCAGGAAGTGTGATTTTGGCTTTTCTGTATGGCGCAATGCAGATCTATGACACCGTACAGAAACATTCTGTAGACTGAATATCTGTAATCATGAAGAATGTCAGTCTCCAAGGTTAATGGAGTGGCAGAAATGAGATGTAAATAGTTACTGAAGTGAATAGGCAAAACTGAAGGGTTTTTTCCAAACTGCTGACTCAGACAGAGTGTACCTATACAGATCTTCAAAAGCACAGCTTCTACATGCTTTGCATAATTGGAAATAGATTTCTGAAGTCATTGTTTATATAGCTTTATATGAAAAATGAGATTTTCATATTAATTTAAAATTAAAAATTATTCTGTCTCTTCAAGAGAAATACTTCCACAGTCAGTAATTATAAAAGCAGAGAAAAAACAAGAACAGGCTTGAAGCTGGGACAGACCTCTACATCATGCCTGCAGTTTATCTAAAAAAACATAGGTTTTCTTTTCTAGTAATGATTCATCCTGTAAAATGGAAGAATTAATTTGCTTTTTCAATAACAGCTGTATCTATTCATATGAAAGCAAGCTCATTGCCTTACTGAGAAGAGAGGATGCATAAGAAAACAACCTAAGTCAAATATTACCAGCAAAACACAGCAATGTTGCTTTCTTTCCTTTTTGAATACGGAAGAAGATAAGGAAGGGGATTTTTTTGTTTGTTTGTTTCTTTTTATTTTAGTGTTTCCTTTATATATGGAACTGATCTAGGAAAATTATCTTGTCAGCAATTGTTTTGTATGCTAAGGCAGATGAGTTACTATGGGTCAAATATATATTTAAGAAAATATAAACAGTTTTGAAATTGAAATGTTCATTTGGGGAAAGTTTGTTACATAGTTTCCTATATTTAGATTCCAGATAGATTCCTCTAACTAATAAGTTTCACTAAGTTTCAGTTATTTACCTTAGAAACACGTGAGTAAAACCAATACAGAGTTGGATACTCTGTGATTTTAACATGATTTGTGGCCTTTAGACTCTTGAGTGAAATTTTCCAAGGTGCTCATTTTGAGGCCAACACCATGCCCTCAGTCAGCACTGAATGCCAATTGTGTTCGCTGGCAGCATAATGAGGCCAATAGAGAGCACATTTGTAACCCCCCCCGCCTCTGTCCAGAAGCTGAAATCGCTGCTTTAGAAAGGCCTCATTGTAGATGATTAGTTGAGGGAAAATACTGTAGGGAGAGCGTGTAAAAAGTACACAGGCAAAATGCTTAATGCCACATAAGGAATGGAAAAGTCCTAACTTCATTTGTGTCTTAAAGGAACATTAACCATCATTATATCACTAGCAAGTACTCTTCATTACGAATCTGCTCTAAAAATAACAACACTGAAATTACTTTATCAAGCATGAAATACCCTCTTTTAAGAATATTCTTCTATGTTTTATCTCAGACAGCAGTAGCTTAAGAAAAGTGAATGGTCTGAGATGTTTTGCTGTATGCACTACGGTGTTTGGGAAAAACTGTGTATATCAAGGATTCCAACATTAGATCCAAAAGCCCTTCCTGGAATTGTTCTTTCTTACACCGTGTTTCACAGTTCATCTAAGACCATGCATGTGATAGAGTTGCAGCACCAAACTGGTAGTGACAGCTTTTAACCTGCTGTACCTCTGTTTTTCCTGTTGATTTTGCAAATGTTTAAAAAAAAAAAAAGAAAGGAAAAACCGGTTGAACTTTTGGCATAAAACTGTACCTGCTACTGTTGCTAAATTGCTGCTAAGTGTCTAGGTGATAAAAAGCCTTCTCCTATGCCTGTCACTCTGTACAACACCATTGTCAGGAAAATGTATGCATCTTTTTCCAGTAAGGATAAGGACCGTGATAACATTAGCATTTAGACAAGACACTGCGCTGATGATTGCGAAATGCATTAATGGATGTGTCACTATTTTAAAAGAGCACATCTAATGGATTGTTTATATATGCCGTCTCACGGTACTTATTTATTTATTTTATAGGATATTTTAAACATAAAATTGCACAGATCAAAGTAGAACTCTCCTGTAACCTGCTCACTTCAAGGACCTGCATTCAAGAGAACCAGTTCCCAGCCAGCTGTGTACACCACTGAAGGAAAATGGACATACTGAACAGCCACCACTTTTTGTACTTTCTGCCTACCACACGCCTTGTCATCTTATTAGCAGCTTTGACCACTGCTGAGGATGTCAGTAACAGCACTTTCAACCGCACTGACACACACACGGGGGCTGCGCCCGTGGTGATCTCCCGCATCGACCACATCATCGTCAAGGAGGGCAGAAGTGCCTTGATCGACTGCAATGTCCAAGGGAGTCCCAGTCCACATTACAGATGGTACAATTCCAATGGCCGCCTGCTCCAAGAGGAGGAGAATAAAGGTAAGAGCTTAGCAATAGCACCGATGTAGCCTGTCCAGAGACACTTCTGGTTTCAGCAAGTTGACAAATAACCTGAATTTAATGGCCTGGCTGTGGTATTTTCCTGTGTGAAAATAAATGAAAGCCTGGTGGCAGTTATAAATTTTTTATGCACACCTTGGAAGAAAACAGTAACTTTTTATGTGTTATTTATAGCAACACATAGCAAGAAGCTGAAGCAATTAACAGAAGGTGTAGACAGGCCTCTTTTCATTGGAAGACTTCGGGTTTGTTCCTGTTTCTCATTCTGTCCTCCTTTGTTCTTCTCTGGCACCAAAAAAAGATTAAAAAGCTGTTTCCCAGCACAAAGGAGGATTCTCATGACATATGAGAATAGTTTGTTGGCGTGAACTCAACACAGCTAACTCCCTGATACACCTGCTGTCTTTATGTGCAGTGCCATGGTAATGTGAGAAACAGGAGATGCCCTGAACAACCAAGTGCAAAACCTATATAGGGCAGCAGTCAGAAGGACAGGCCAAATTTTAGCCTTCCTGGCTTTAGTTAAGACTCTTCAGTGGCATTTGCCAGAGACCTTAATTACACATGAGCTTATTTTCCTTAAATGGAAGGTTTGGGTGATAATCCTAGTTATACTTCTGAGGAGTGTTTGAGCGGAGTGTGGGTATATGAAAGGTGTTTTTCTCGTGTAATCCTTCCATAGTGACTGCTTTGTTCACAGCATGATGAAATAAACTCTTAGTTGTAAGATAGCGTGCCTAACTAATGGCTGACCTGGCAGGGAACTCTGCTGTGACGGGAGTAACGATTGACCCAGCTGGATGTGAAAGAGCAGTGTGTATCTGTAAGAGCTTACTGCCTAACTGGTTATGTTTTACATTACAGCATGCTATCATTTTCTGAGTAAAGCTAGAGGAAGGAACTATTTGAGCTACTAAGCAGACTTTTGAACATGATTTGTGTGGTTGTGGCAACATATGGCGATTAGTGTGCTGGAGTGTTTTGCTAAGGTTCACTAACAGAAAATTTCCCATTTAGTTAGGCATCTAAATTTAGGTCTTTGTGTAGTCAGCTGAGAGAGCTGGCTAAAACAAACATTTAGGTAGGTGAGCAAAAACTTTGACCAAATCAGTAAAAATTGGAGATGTAGTATTAAGACAACATCCCTTTAACTTAAAATTTCAACAGTGCAATACCTCCTTTAAGAAACTATCTTTCTGTAAGAAATGTTTCCTAGCTTGAGACCTTTCTTTGTGATGTTAAGTATGGCATTGAATTGTTTTCAAAACCCAGCAATGATACCTTTTCTAATCATTGTTTTCTTGCTTGGCTTAATATGGCTGTCAGGATCCACTGGCATAGACCCAGTCACTGAGTCACAGTTCAATGCCATTATGTCATTTATAACAGCTGGACATCACAAGGTGTCTTGTTATTTCACAATTAATAGAAACCTACTTTGCAAAAAGGACCAGCATTGCGATTCAAAGAAATACTGAGCAGCGAATACTCTGCAGTTTTTGTTATGCTGGAGGTGGAGGAAGAAGTGTCATCTGTTACAGATGCTAACATTTCCCTTGTAAAGGAGTTTTCCTCTGAATTTGCCTCACTTTAGCAGATTGGGGTGATTTTTTTTTTATGTGAAGGTCTGATTTAAACTGAGCTTTTATTTATTCTGCATTTTTTAATTTCGAGCAAAGTGATTCAGGTGTTTTCAAGAATTACACTAGGGTAAAAAACAGTGTTTCAGTTAAGTTAAAACTTCTAAGTAAGAGCATAAAAAGATGTAATTAAGAGCATGTCTGTACACATGAACCGAGGCAGGGATCTTGTGGGAATACTTTCTACACAGGCTTCTACTGGGGATAATGTAAAAATTTGGGTAACCATGTTTAATTAGAAAAACTTTGAACATGGTAAAAGCCCATAACTACTCTGAATTAAAGGGGTTTTTGACTAATGAGTTTCAGAATTGCCCACAGTTTCTTTAAAAGAAATAAAGGGAAAAAAATAGAATAATCTTTTTAATAAGGAAAGAACTTCTGTGAAAAGGGTAAAATAAATGTAGAAGCAAGGTATACACCAAGGTATACACCATTGGTGGGACTGCAATCCTGCCTTGTGGTTTACATGATTGCACAGGGATTCTGCACAGGATTAATTCTCTGATCACAGGTTCTCTGTCTTTTTTCAGCTGCCTTAATAGACTTAAATAGCAGCTGGTTAGGTTAGGTTTAAGGAAAAAAAAACTCTCTGATGGTAAAGACAGGTGAACACCTGTTGTTCTTTTTTGTGGAAGGTTATTGAAATTCCATTCCTACATCCAGCAGATATCTGTCTGGAATGGCTTGGGACTGTGTTACAGAGATTGAAAACAGTTGAGTTTTCCTCTGAGCAGCAGTGTGTACTAGCTGATCTTGTTGGCTTATATCAGCCTTTGTTATTGCTTCAAAAGGAAATCTTCTGTAGGACATCTCCCTGTATGAAGTGTTCAGAAGGCACAGAGGCACTTTCTGGCTGTTCTCCACCGTGTGAACACTTCCAGGAGTGGGTTTACACGAAGGAAAGAGTTGACACCAGGCTTCCCTGTTGGATTTGACTTACGTTTTTTATAGCAAAGTTGCAATTTAAGAAGTCATATCACACCAAACGAAGAAAAAATACACGTCCTCAGCTCTTAAATAGTGTCGTGATATTTGAATAAAAATGAAGTTCACTTGAGGAACTAAAAATCCTAATTCATTACCAGTATATAGTGGCAAATACAGTAACTAGGTGAATCTTGAATTACTTTAGCAGTGACAGGAGTGATGGCTTTTTAACAAGTTGTTTCAAATGCAGTTTCCTACCTAAACTGTTCTGCTGTGCTAGGTTCAAAGAATATGAAGTGTTCATGTACGTGAAATGTATATGTCCACGCAGCGGACAAAGTTATCGATTACATTACATTGACAGAAATTACTTTTAAAGGTAAAAGAAGTTCTGTCGTGGTGTGTAGAGGTCCTTACCAACAAACAAGGTGTTCCCTGTCATGGCTCTTCTCCTTCCCATCTATCTTACTCCTCCTATCCTACTTCCCTCTCTTTAATATCATACTTCAAAATCAGTTTCTCAACACCTCAGAGGGCAGGCAATGTAGTATATGATGTCTTGAAATGGTAGGGTTTTTAAAGTTTACATTAACAGAATTATATGAGATACTGGAACAAAACACCAAAAATAACCCAATTGTAAGCAAATGCATTGGGAGCAAAACAAGGGGGATTTAGTAGTCACAATCCCATTGATCCTGTTCTTCGAGGAAGTGTGACCTGTGTTTGGGAGGCTCTCTGGGGTAAGTAGCCCTATCTTTGTAACTTAGCTGACCACAGGATTGAGATAGATGTCATGCATATTAGCATTTTTTATGAGACCTTTTCAGGGCATGCTCCGACTATCTGCAGTTGATGTCAGGGATTTGATAGTAACACAGCTACGATCTCAGGCCTTTATGATGGTAAATTCTTTGTATTCTTGTGAACATTACTTCCTTCTTCCAAAACCTGAAGCTAGTTCGACAAAGCTGATGTTTAAGACTGTGCTGACCATGTGACAAAATAACTTCTAAGTTACTCTGTTTCCTCTCCAACAGGAAAATGGTGGTTTCTTGACAATGGGCTACTAAACATTACCCGCGTGTCCTTTGAAGACAGAGGTAAATACACGTGTGTCGCGTCTAATACGTACGGCAGTGTTAACAATACTGTGACGCTGAGGGTTGTTTTTACCTCTGGAGATATGGGAATCTATTACATGATTGTCTGCCTTGTAGCTTTTACCATTGTTATGATACTGAACATTACTCGGTTATGTATGATGAGCAGTCATCTGAAGAAAACCGAGAAAGCAATCAATGAATTCTTCAGAACAGAAGGGGCAGAGAAACTTCAGAAGGCCTTTGAGATTGCGAAGCGTATCCCAATTATCACATCAGCCAAAACTCTCGAGCTTGCCAAAGTAACCCAGTTCAAGACCATGGAATTTGCTCGCTATATTGAAGAGCTTGCTCGGAGCGTACCTTTGCCACCTCTCATCATGAACTGCAGGACTATAATGGAAGAAATTATGGAGGTTGTCGGTCTGGAGGAGCAAGGACAGAATTTTGTACGGCAGACAGCAGAAGGCCAGGAAAACACTGAAACAGATGAGCTTTATATGATCCCAAATGCTTTGACGCGCAGTGAATCTCCCACAGCTGACTCGGATGCATCGTCACTGCATGAGCCACCTCAACAGATTGCAATAAAAGTGTCGGTTCACCCATTGTCCAAAAAGGACTGCATGGATGGTCAGTCACAGGAAAGCATGCAGTTGGACACCAAGGAAGAAGACACTCCTCAAACACCAGCACTTCCTGCGGAGCCCCCTCCTGAGCCTTCTGCTGAACTCAGTTCTGATGACGCAGCATTGGCAAATGACAAAAATACATGTGTTATATATGAAAGCCATGTATGATAGTTACTCCTGAATCTATGCATAGCAGGAAAATCAGGTGGAGCTCTTTTAAAAATACATATTGTACTTGCCGCTAAGCCTTACCTGGAGACTATCATAGCAAAAGCATGTAAGTGGATTATTTGGCACTTTCTTCTCAGTTTGAGTTTAGTTTACCATGATGTATGGCAGAGTAATTGCTATTACATTAATATTAATTGCTCTTTTTGATTAGGAATATTTCCAAGAAACATTTACCTCAGCATTTTCTAGGCTGGAGTCACCTGTAGTGGCCTCCTGGAAGTCACTGGTAGTCTTTGGTGTAGGACACTTGAACTTACTAAACATAAAATTGGTTTCCATTTTCCTCCTTCACTCTCGTTATTTCCATCTATTGCATTTCTGCAAATATTAACTTGTGAATTTGAAATATTGCCCGAGAAGCAGCACTCCAGTAGCCAAATAAAATCCTAATAGATCCCATTTACAAAGCCTGTTTGCTCAGCTGCATTGTGATTTAGAGGGCTATTAAAGAAAGTTAAAACGTTTCCATTTCATTTGAGACCACACTGCTTAGCCACATGGGAAATAGTTTTCCTTTTTCATGGAATGAAGATGCCAACAATTGTTTGTTTTGCATGGAGAAACAACTTTGAGGTCTATATCACAGATGGGAAAGCCCGTAAACGTCTTGCAGAAAGCTGCAGTCCAACAGCTCTGCAGGGGTTTTTTGCATACATCTGAGCATTTCCTATGTTGCCAGAAGTTTATGTGGCAAACAGGTGCAAATATGTAAGATGTCTTGTTTTGAAGTCATTTGGAAGCAGTAACTATGTACTACCTTACCAGAAGATATGCAGGTTCCATAACAGTCCTGCAAATGCCGGTAATCAGTTGATGACAGGGCTGAAATGGCAAAATACCCTTTTATTTGGCTTCTTAATTTTGAGCAAATTCATATATTCTGAAGATCAAGCCTAAATTCATATATAAGCATCAGTTTGAGAGTGTTCTATCCAAACTGAAAAAAAAAAAATCAAGTGTCCTATAAAATTACAAAGACAGTCATGCAAACTGTTTAATGTGATATAATTACGCTGGTATTTTGGGAACCTCCTACATGTAGGATGTTCACTGCTTGAATACATTTGACTCTACCCCAGTAAAGCTTTAATGATCACAGCAATTGTGGCGTTAAAAAGGATCAACATTTCTGCCAGGAAATGCCAGGAGTGGAAGGGAAGTGATAATTTCTCTTGCAGATAGACAATAAAAAGTACCTTCTCTGCAGGGAGTCTGGAAAGAAAGCACTTACAAGGAGTTTGTGTAGGGTTAATAGCATATTACTTAATTACCTGACACATTTAGTTCGAAACTAATGAACAAACTATCATCACCTTTAAGAAATTTTTAAAAAGGATTGTAGTGTAAGTATAGATATTTAAAATAAATCTGGAATCGAGTATATTGTAGAAAAGGAAGTCTCGTAGGTCTGTGGGGAGATGATGCATGGATGGCTCTCTGGACATTTTAATGAAGCAGCCACATCTCCATAAAGTGTCTGTTGGAGGCAATCAGTTATATTAACTGCACGGGTAATCAAGACCAGACAAAGTCAATGTTGCAGGTACATAAAAGAACTCTTAATAATGAAATGAGGTCTTATGTCAACTTCCTCATGTTAAAGTGCAGAGCCTCACTAGCAGTGTAATACAGGAATACCCCATGACTTACATAGGTGATGCAGAGAAGGCTCCATATTTACCTTTCTGTGGTTATTAAAAAAAAAAAAAATTACATGTTTAACAATGGACTTCAGATTTTACAACCAGCTCATGAGAAGTGGCAGCATTCAGACGTCTCATGGTTTTTTGTGCTCACCACAGTGGCAGGCTTCTATACAAAATGCATTTGCACATGCCCAAAAGGAAACATGCAAGGGCAAAGTCCCCTTAGGAATGTGACTGGAAATATTTGAGTTCCAGCAAAGCAATATAAATGTAGAACAGAAGTTAGATTAGGAGAATACCATAAAGAACCTCACTTCTGACCAGTGTGATTGACAATAGTATTGATGCAAACTGTTAACTTCTTGTCTGAATCCAAAGGGCATTTCTGTTTAGTTTTCACATCAGTTTTTCAAGTTACTTGATTTGCTTCTGATATGAAAAAGGACAAGGGCAGAAACAAAAGCAGGAACTTGCACTAAACTCCTTTAATTCACCTTAACCTCCTGAGAAGATGTTGATGTTTCTGCCTGTCCAGCATTTACAAACAATGCCCATGCATTCTAAAGTTACCTACCTGGTGCCCAACTAAGATTGCACAGATAAGCAAGGATGTTCTCCTTGAAAGCATAAAAATAACTTTAAAATTACACTTTAATTTTTTTTTAAGTTATAAAAATATTTATTAAACTACAGTATTTTAATTTTAATCTTTTTAAACTATGAAGTTTTTACAATAGAGATCAGACCCCTTTGTGTGTTTCTGTGGTGTTCTCACCCTGACTGCTTCTCTCAGGCTGTCCTCCAGCCTCTTTATTATTTATTTATTGAGAAACATTTGAGAGCAAACAATCCCCATGGATTTCTTCAGTATCACTGTGTAAACTTCCTTGAAGATACAGATGATGTTTTTCCCCGGAGGCTGCCCACAAAGGGCACGTTTGAAGTGCACGCAAACGCACAGTGCAAACCACATATGAGCAACAGGTACTTGGATTAGATACATGCAATACATGGAGTGCTGGATTCCTGCTGTTGCAAGGTCAGAGGGAATCCTGAATTTCTAGAGCTGGAGTCACTCAGAGCTGAGAGTTCACAGACTGCTCCAACCAGTCTGGACATTTAGCTTTGTGTTATTATCAGAATAAAAACTGAACAGCAATGTAGCTGTAGGAAATACAGATTTTATACAGAACCAATGGTTCTGGTTTATGTGGGTTTTTGTGTTTTTGTGAATGCTGCTCAGCATCTTATGCATCCATTATATGACACTTCTAAGCCTAAAGCTTTTTATATGCTTTCAGGAACTTCCTTTGTGGAAGACAGATGGGAAGCAAGACCCAAACCTGTCTTTCCTGTTCCAAACTTTCTGGCTGTGCTATTATAAAGTATGCAATTGTGTCTTGCAGTATTTCTCAGCAAATGGCTACTTTATGGTCCAAGAACACAATTAACAAACCTAAAATAATTAATGGCTCTAAGAAAACATTAACGTTTGCATTGTTATGTATTTTCATGCACCTTAAGCACTTCAGGAACATTCATCTGTTCCCATCATTGGACTATGCACACCTTTTGTTACATTTTTCTATTTATTGTACCACCAAACACTAATGGTTCTTAAAACACTCAGAATCTGGAAAATCCAGTCCAACTGAAATTGCATTCTAAAAGCGAAGGAACACCAAGCCAGGCTTAATAAGGAAAAGAGATTTGCACAATATATTTACACCATTTTCAAACATTTTTGCCAAAACTTCATGAAAGATGACTAGATTTCTGCAGCAGAGGAAATCAGTGTTGGATTTGAATTTTACACTTATTATTCTTTTTTCTGTAAATGTAAGACCATATTAATCAGACCACTTAAACATTGTATTCACTATCTATTTTCTCAACATTTTCTTTTTGAGCAGCATTTGTTTACTGCTGATCTTTTTTTTGTTCTCTGATTTGAGTATGTTTGTGATGAAACCTACCCTTCAGTTATTTTTTGTCTGTCGTATAAAAAATTTAAAAGAACCCATAGACCAGCATTTTTGTGCAGGTTTATTGGTACTGGGTAAGGCACAGAAGTATGCTCCTGTGCTTAAAAATTACTGTATCATCATAAAACTTGCAAAATGGCATATACGGGCAGATGTTGATTTTTTTTAAATCAGTGCCTGTTTTATTCTAATGTACATACTATGTCAGTTCCTTGATTTACAGTTACCTTTTGACAAAAGTACTGTAACATATAACCAGGGCTTTCTGACTTGCAGTTTGGTCAGATTAACTAATTCTAGAAAGTGTTAACAGTGTCGAATTTTCAAAGTTCTCATGGGATATCTTGGCAGCATGCTATTTTAAGAGTTGGCCTCTTAAGTATGCCATATTTAGTGGGAGAACTGAAAGCTTCTTAGATGCAAAGGAAGTGCTTGCACTAAAGTATCGTAAGTTATATTTCATTTATTATGAAATCCTTTTTGATTTTACAAGAAATGTAAGACAAATATGAATGTGTTCTTTTGAGAAGCAGTTACTGTATTTTGATTTAAATAACTGTTATGATTTTATAGCTCACGGCCGTAAACCACAAAGAGACCAGTTCATGCTGAAGTGGCAAAATGAAATGTGATGTAGCTTGTACATTGATCATTGTTTCAATAAAGAATTTGCACAGAGTACGCTGAGTTTGTACACATTCAACAAGATTATAATTTCCTACTAAGTGTATGCCACGGGTCCAGTTCAAATGGAAGCAAACCATGTCTTTCATTGTACATCAGCTAAAATTCCAGAAATTTAATCAGGAGAAACAGTTATTAGCCTGAAAAGGAAGTTTTAATAAAGTTCTGAAAGGGAGCTGTTGTCATTTTCAGAATATAGACTTACTGTTGTTATGAATAGCGTAGATTGCACACGTATGTAGTGTCCTTTGGAAGCATGGCAGCACTTCCACATGTGATCCAAAGGACTTTTTTGCCTGCTGTGTCCTTTCTGAACTGTGTCTCTGCAAAAAGTCTCGCTGCCATTTTTAGACTTGGAGCCAATGAAATAAGCATCTCTTCTCCCTGGAGCACCCTAGTACCAAGACAAAAGAGAAGTGTGGGTTGCCATACCTGCACCCATTTCTTCACCCACCCCAAAAGGATGAGGTGAACCGAGTTCCCTGTCCCACAGCAGTTGGGCTGTATCATTCCCTAACAGCCTTCAGCAGGACTCAGCTGAAGCAGACACTCCAATACCTTGTCCTGGCTCTGCTGGTGCTACAAAGCTAGCAACCAAAGTCACTCACTGATGGACTGGGGGGGGAATTGCCCTTTCACACATGAAAGACTTGCTCTTGCCAGCTGCCTATTCTAGGCTGAAAAACATAGCCTGTAACAGAAAAATTATAACTATTTCATGTTTTAACACTGCTGTTCAAAGGAGTGTTATAAGTGTGAGAAATATTTTCAGAAGTATTTTTATTTACCAGTTTTAGCTGAGATAAACTGAGAGGGCCACAAATTATTTACAAACAGCAATGAAAAGTAGATCAGTTGCAAACTGATCATAAAAATGGAACACAAGGCTAGAGCCATATGCTATTTTATTGTCTGAGAATGGGACCCTGTCTTGCAACTGGGACATTTTGATACACTATGCCTGGGCTTTTTTATATAGAACACACCTTTTCAGGATGCTCCCTTCCAGCGTGCTGAACTCCTCCAACAGGTTGGTTGGAGCATTTTTCATGAAGGCAGAGTGCCACCAAACAGTTGGTCCCAGTGAGCTACGCACCCGAACATGCTGAAACAGGCTGCCCCCAGTCCTGGTACTTGTGGCAATGATAAGATGTTTATCATGTGGAAGAGACTGCCTTACCTCAGTCCTACAAAGGCACTCCAAAACTAAAAGCTGTTGGTGGGTACTCTGTCCACAGAGACAAAGATGGGGATAGTGCTCTCTAAGACTGGAGCCAGGGAAAGCTGGTGCACAGCTCAGAGCTGGTACCCCAGATATTTGCAGTACCACACCACCACTTTCCCACAGAAATGGATACTTAATAGCCTAATCTTGCACTGATTTTTTTGAATAACCAGCTGAAACCTTTTCTGTGTCCATTTTCTTCTCTCCCTGTCTTACCTTCCTATACTTTCTTCTGTCCTCAGCAGCTCTGCTGTGCCACTTCTCAAATGAGAACAAAATGAAGTTAGTTGTCAGGGCAAGTGTTTCTTCACCCCAGGCACCTCTGTTCCAAACTGACCTTTTACAAGTCCCCAAATGGACTTTTTCCCCCCAGCTGTACCAGGCTCTAATGCTGTGTTCTATATTTAGCTCTCTGGCTCCCAGGCCCAAACTGAGTCATTTTACTCTTACAGTAAAGGCTGATTTATAAGTCTATGGTATCATGTGTAAGTCTGTAAATTGGGCAAAGACAGTAATGTAAAGTGAAGCTAAGTTACCAGCTTCATATTCAAAATCAGAATGTATGGCAGCAAATGATAAATGTGGCAGACTTCGAGCACTCAAGTCATGTAATGAGAAGCTATTTCATGTCACAAGACAAGGCAAAAACGAGAAAAGAAAAGCCAGCCTTGAACAGCATGAAGAATACAAGTAAAACCTTGCTTTCGATTGAGTAGGAATTCAGCATCACTATAAAATCATTTCAGCATTCTATAGCCAGCTTCTATTTTGAGGACAGATTCCTGTTATACCTACTCCAACCAGAACCTTTCCTATGTGGGTAAGGACCTTAGGCATGACAGTAGTACTAGAGTTATCAAAAAGAGCCTTGTCTCCCTTATCTGCCATTTTTAAAATTATTTTCAGGACTATTTGGCTATGTGTCAAATGCCATTCATAGACTACCACCCTGACCTGTTGTGGAGCCACAGAGTTTGAGATCTCACATTGAAGACACAGAAGCTGGTCCTTCAGAAAGATATTTGCCTACTTTCGCATAGGTTTTGATTTTACCACACAATAAACCATTTGTATTTATTAACAATTCAGGCCCAGTCATTCCCAATTGATAAATACAGAGAAGCAAAATAAATGCCAGCAAGACTTCCCTCTTTCTGAAGCCTCATATTGGTTCTGCCTCAAGATTAGCCCTGATTGACAGACAGTTCCTGAGTTGTTTGGGTATCGTTTAACTCCTTCCTGCTGGTGAACACTACCTTGGTCAGAAAACAGGATTCCAAAAAAAAAAAAAATACCAGCCAGAAAACGAAGCTCCCTTCCAAGGAGACAAGCATAGATCTTGCCTGTTTAAAATTCCTTGTTATCCTTCTTTTTAATATGTGCAGAGTAAACAGCCTCAGGAAAAGGCAGTAAAAAATAGAGAGAAATTTAAGAAGATTAAGATGGAAAATATTTTTGTTCACTGAAAACATCCAGAGGTGATTTATCTTCAAAGTATATTACTAACTTGTTTTACCATAAACATATGCAAGTGAAGAAAAAGGAGATTCCTGAAAACAATGACATTTTCACTCCCAATATCAAAATAAATTATCACAAAACTATGAAACATATTTCCCAGTCCTTCTTTTAGAATGCCTTTTATCAGGGAAGATATTTTTAGTCCTTTTTATGGTTCTGCCTAGGTGACTGCAGCTTCTTTATGGGTTTAGTGGAAGTGCATTTATTTTCTGCTGTCTTCTTGGTTAAATATTGTCTACCCCGTGTGATCTCCTTTTGTGGATAAAAATCAATATTCCATTGAACATTTATCTTCTTGCTTCATTTTCCCAGTCCAAAACCTTTTTTTGTGTTTTGTTTTACTGCTTAGATTTTGTTTTGTTTGCCCTAAAATCCTTCACGTTTTAAAATAAATCAGAGGATTCTAGTGGGTTTTTTCAGTTGCCTGTTTTGGGGCAGGATCATTCACACCCATCTGTATAATTCAATTTTAATAATGCAGACATACAATTAATTACTCCCAGGTTGGTGCAGGATGAACCAATCAATAGACTGCAACAGACTTTTTGCAGAACAGCATCAGGATAACAGGTAAATCCATAATTCCCAAGATACAAGTGGAATAAATGTCATCATTCATTTGTGGGTCTATGGGCATGTTATGTTCTTTTGTGTGTTCACTTGAAAAAAGTAATATGTTATACACCTCTGCCTTAACACATTTCTTTTCCCATCATGGATGGAATAGCACATTTTCATCATCCCTGCATCAGTTATCCACTACCTTGATTGGTTTATCTTATTCATGAGATAGCTGGCCAAGTGCAGGGGCCTCTCTAAATTTGGTATTTCTGAAGAGACTGCAGACAGCTTCAGGACACTATGCAAATTATATGAATTCAAATTAATTGATAAATGCTTTTCCACTTCTTTTAAACTGAAATGCTGTATTTCTACACAGGCTAATATTTTCACACTAATGGAGTCTGGTTTTATCTAGAAACTCCCGTTTTCATAAGCATGCAGTAAAATGACGGTAATCTGCTGCTGAATAAAACTGCTTTTTCAACTACAGTTTCTACATTTCATCATCCCCGTGTAATCTCTCTTAAGCACAAAGCTCATTCTTTAATATATCTGCCCTAAATGAGGGGAAAGGATCCAAATCTCTGTTATTCATGTAGACTGCATCAGACTAGTAGTTATTTCATTAGAACATATAATAGACCTACCCCAACACTGTAACTCCTGTTGCACTTACCAGAAATAGCCCCAGAGCATTAGCCAAATGTTATATGATACACCACCACTGAGAACTATGTTCCTACTCTACACCAATTTCGGAAAAGAAGCTTCAGAAAAAATCCATCTCTTCTCAGCAGGGAAGCAGGGAATGAAAGCCTCTGAAAGACTTAACACTTCACATGTGTTTCAGTGGAAAAAAAAGAAAAAACTAGGAAATTATTGGAGACCTTGTAAATTGGATGCAGGAGCTAAAATATCACCCAAGAGGTCACCTCCAGAGAGGAGGTCACTGCAGCACAGAAGCTCGTCCCAACAGGCAGCTGTCAGTTGTCAAACAGTAGGTACAGACACTTCTCAGGGTAATCCATGATACTGTAAGGAGGCAAACGTTATCGTAGATCATGTAAATTAGCAGTGTCCAAGAGACTATGGGCAGTGTTGCAAGATACAGTCCCCAGACTGCTCAGGTGATTGAGCTGCATCTGAAACTCAAGCCCTTTTCCTGACCAGAGATGGGCACTGGAAGCATCACTGAAGACTCTGTGCTGTGATGGTGGAGTCAGACCCTTGCATGAGAACCCTATTCTTTCCTTTTGGCTTGCTGTTGTGACCAAAGTACCCACATCTTCTTTATTTGCCGTAGCACTACCTTGTAGTTGTTCTTCGAGGGGGGCTAAACATGGGCTCTTCAGTGAGGCAACTGCTGAAGACCCTGTGAATGCCCGAGGAAAGAGTTGTACTGGCAGGTGTGAGCTTGCCTTTGTACCATACCAGATAAAGACTCTCCCAGAGGCCTGCCAGCATTCAAGTGGAAAAGGACTGTGATGCTGTGAATCTGGACAAACCAGGTGCAGACGAGAACGGGTGGGCGGGAGTGAGCTGGAGGCAGCCTAGGACAGTCCAATAGACATGGAATTAAGATGACAGTCCCACACTTATTACTGGGAAACACCTCCAGCAAAATCATCTCCCTGTCCCTATCCTGTCTATACTAAAGAAGCGTGTCACACTTCGGCAGCTCAGCAACAGCTCCTTGTCCTACCTATTTAGGCTCTGACCAACCAGTTTTCACTTCTTATTGAGCAGCTACAAGGTTGTCTAATCCTAATAGATATTTGCTGGGGCTCTTCTTGCCCTGTCTCTCCCTATTACTAATTTACAAGAAGGCATGGGATTCACTTGCCAGCACACATGTAAAAAGCTGGTCCTCAGAGACCTAACAGACTGACTATTCTGTTCCATGGGATGATGTGCAGAAGCTAGGCACATAAAGATGAATTAATAGATTTAAAGCCTCTGTCTGGTAAAGCCCTGTGTGTTTATTCATCTTCTCATTCTGTAATGGAAGAATGCTGGCCAGATTAACAAAGTACAACATGACCTATTGCCGTGTTTTAACAGAGTGTTTTATATTTTTTCTTTTAACCTGTAAAAACTGAGTACCGAAAGGCTAAGAGAACACAGATTCCAGACTTAATCACAACATTTTCTTCTCACCATGATATAAACTGTATTCTGTGCCTATTCGCTATTTGCAGAACAAAGACAGGATATCCTAGAAAAATCAATATTTTCTCAGTGACGGTGGTTGTCCTCAGCTTGCCTCCAGGTAACAGAATAAAAGGTTTTAAGAAACTGTCAATTAGCAGAATTGATAGCAAATGCTTTTGATCAGGTACCTTGTTTGGAAAGTGACTACAGTAAGGATTCCCATTTTGTAAATGAGGTCTGTTGACTTTATATTGACTTCATATAATGGATTGTAAAAAGCCAATTTTACTGGAGCAGAATTACACAGTCTTTCACAAGCCTGGCCTACTGATGCACATTTTTTCTTTTCTTGTAACAGGATAGGATATAATATGTACTACAAAACTTTACTGCTCTACCCATGCAATTAGAGAAATTTTATCGAAATACAGGATCATAAAAAGAAAAGTCTCCCCTCATAATTTTTCTTTCAAAAGCTGTCATCAATAACTCTGTCGTTTGTGTCATGTTGTAGCCACAAACAATGAGACAGACACTGATAACTTTTCTGTCCGCTTCAGCCTAGACCATGCCACTTCGTAAGAGTGTTGACAATTTGCTGACTTTGAAAGGCCAAAGCATGTATTCTCAAGTGGCTGAAAGGAAAATGTTCCACAAATGCCAAGCTGGAACTTGGCACCATGATCATTTGGCAGATGAACAGCACTGTACATAAACAAGTAGAGAGAGGGAGCTTAAATTCTAAATACCCTCTTGAGAAAAGATAAAAACCAGTTCCTAGGAACAGTGAACAAAAGCTATCAGAAAAACTAAGATCATTGATTTTTGTCATGAATGACTTATGATTATGGCTGTGTGGTTGGGATGGGAATGGAAGATTATGCACTACAAAGTACTGTGTTCTCCAGTCTCATGAGAGTTTCCACTTACACTCATTAGATAAGGCACCATGTCACATTTGTTAGATCTTAGGGTTTAAATATTGCATTTTACTCATTAATCCAATTATCTTCCTGTTTCACCACATCTTTAGATGACGTTCATGTATCATCATCAATTAATACAAACTTTTTCTATTTCCGTGCATATCTGCGTAGAGGAAAATACACAGGCTGTAGAATAGCCACTGATTTTCCCCTCAAATGATCTGCTTCAAAACGAAGCTGACCAAGCTGCAATTTTATTTCCACACCTCTCATACTTTTATTATGCAACACACAAACACTAAAAATAAGAATATATATGACGCGGAGTGTAGACTGCCAACTGGCTACCTGACAAAAGAACAGATTAAGCAAGGTAGCAGGATCTCTGATCCAGCAGACGAACAAGCTCCATTCTGCCCTCTGCATATTAACGCTGTTGAGATCTGAAGGGGATCTGCTGTGACCTACATGTGCTTTAGTTCTGCACTGCACAGCACTCAGGATATTCAGCAATCTGTTACCACACCCCACACCCTTGATATCTTTCACAGTCACCATCCCATACCAATTCAGGGTTTCATAATGCACTCTTAATAAAAGCTTTCAAAACCTTACTCTGCACTGAAACAGTAGGCATCCTCCCCAGAGACCGAAGTATTATATATAATTCCTTTACCTCGGAAGGAATTAAGTCCACATCCAGTCCCATTCTCTTAAAATACAACCAAAGATTAACTGAAGGTGGAAAATGAACCTTCAAAGTCACCAAATAAGCATATTCAATTTTAAATAGTAACACTAAACTACTACTGGGCAAAGTGGCATTCTGCTCCCTTCTCTTTTCCGGGTCTTTTGGAGCTTTCTTTTATAGTCCATGACTTTCTATTTGTGGGCCTGAACTACACCCTCCACCAGAGAAATCTATGTTTGTGTTCTGCTTTTTCTTGCACTTACTTGCAGCTTGAAAGAAATCCAGTTGTGCCGTTAGGTCCAGATCCAGAAAAACACATGAGCACGTGATTTATATATATGAATAGTACCATTGTGCAGGATGCAGGCTCTTTTCCAATATTTGCCATTAGTCTTTTCCCTGCTATTGCTTCTTTGTTCCCCAGTACTGCATGTGCCCTTTCTGTTTATTCCAAGATTTGCCTGTAAATTCAAAACCAGGTACAGTCTATGTATACGATCATGCTCAGAACTGAGGGGAGTGGGGTCTCAGATGAACTGAGACATGAAATACACATGCAATTGTGTTTAAAATGAGATGGCAGAAAGTTCTCAGCTCTGCTTTCCATCTCAACCAATTAACGTGTATCAGAACAACTGTTGGATAGCTTGCTTGTTCAACTTGAACTTTAGGACACTCATTCTGGTAGCTCATTTAGTTGGGGAAATACCATTAGAGAAGAAGTAGTGAAGGTTTATGAGTTACAGTATAGTTGGGACATTAAGCACTAAATATTCTAAAACAAAATAACTTAAAACTAAATTGTGTGGATTCTGTGATATTGTGAACGTTTTAATATTCTTTCACCTTTGAGCAGTGGTTTATATTTCGAGGAGAGATATTAATATGTTTCAAACAGTCCCATAAGTCAAATAAACATTTACAGTTAGGTATTAACTGAGACTGATCACTAACTTGAATTCTCCTGAAAACAATTTCATATAATCAAGTCATTTCAATTATCATAGTTTTGGCTTAGGAATACCTCTTGGAGATTCCCACATGTTGAATCAGACATTTATAAGTGCTGCTGGGATATTTACTCTGGAATGCCAGATGTGAACTCTTTGCAGATGTGCCCGACACGGTGCAAGTTCACACTGGACAATTTCAGTGTGAAGGTGCCCCATGGTCTGCTGTACTTCTTATAGTGTAAGTATAGCAGAAATACCAGTGCGGGCCAAACACTTTCATAAACTCTAATGGGAGTTAACTCAGGGAGGTGTTCACAACCTTGCAGAGTCAAAGTGCTGGTTTCACATAGCAGATTTCTCAGCTTTCTGAGATTAAAATCAGGAAAGAAAGTTGAAAGTTGAAAAAGCAATTAAAAAAAATAATTGTATTGCATTAGTGACTTGCAATGCATGAAACATCATCAGTCTGGTTCTCAGAGAAAGGGATAATGGTATTGGTGAGAAATTTTGGTTCAGCAAGGCATACAAGGTCAAGAACAAGAAGTTGATATTACTGTAAAAGTACATTCAATGCTGTTGTCCTGATAAAATTAATTCCTAGTTGCTCAAAGCCCTTTAATTCAATATTGCTGGGATATTTTGAAGACACAGATGATAAGCGTTTGTGTTAGGGCTCATTCGAGTTGAATCTTCAGTCAGCTAATGCTCTGGCGCTAACAACTTACTAAATGTTTCCAGGCAACAGAAAGAAAGTAGCAAAAGGCAAACAGTTAAAATATACTAAAGAGGAACAAACTGATACAAAAATAAAACCTCCTTCTGTGTATGAAACTCCTCACTTCCAAGCAATGTTTACTCCTTCTCTGTTTCATGCATTAAGAGGAAGTACAGAGTCCCACAAAACGAGGGTCAGTGTTTTTCAGTGTTTTTTCACTGTGTTATTTCCAAAAAAGTTCCTCTGATTATTTTCAACACCTCAGCAGAAAATTGCTTCAGCCTATGAAAACCACTACAGAGACTCCAAAGACTTGATAAAGTCAGTGAGGTCAACTGGATGTCTCCCTGTGCTTTACATACCTTTGTTGTGTGTGTTGGGGGTTAAGTGTTTCCCACTTAACCACTCTTGTGAGGCCTTCACTGGGGTGTGAAGTCTGTATTTTGTGCCTTGTGATACTTATATTTTTTACAGCTTAGGCAAACTAGAGGTGCTGAAATTGCAGTTTGTGCCAGCTGACAGCAGTTGCTGACTCTAGTGAACTCCCCTTGGGCCAGCCAGAGTCCAAAAGTGCTCCCCAGTATTCTTCTGATTGTCAGTGAGTTCTGCCATCAACTCTAACCCATCACCAGAAAACCCTTCTTCTTCTCTAGACCCCAGTAATCCTTGCTCTCAACCTGCTGCCTTTTCGATACACTGCAAAACACACAGGCACTCGCTCCAACATCTCTGCTGCCCTGGCCTATGGGTGTGATGGATTCAGAGGCACCACAGTTCTGGGCATGGAATATCTCCTTATTACACAGCTACTTCAGAATCACTCTTAGCACAAAGCAAGTTAAAGATGCACATAAAAGCATCTTTCTACCTCTTTTTTCATTGTACAGTTGAATAGTTTGCAGATTTTTGTCACAAATGATTCCCTTGTTCAGTGACACACACATCTCGGTTAACAATCATTAAAAAGTGTCTTATCACACTGGAGAATGATACCCTCTATAAGCCACCTCCCATATAAAATCCAGCCAGTGGTCATGAGTCATATTTTTTTCCACCTTATCCACAACATCAGTTGACCATTTCCTCTTTGTTAAAATAAGCATTGTTTGACTCCCTTGGAGTGGAAAAACACCTCTTTGCTAGGCAAGGTATAATATTCTATGCTTCACTGGCTATACCTAAGAGCATGTTTACAGGTTTACATGGCAAGGTTTTGGTAGCATGGGGCTACAGGGGTGGCTTTCTGCAAGAAACTGCTAGAAGCTTCTCCTGTGTCTAATAGAGCCAAGGCCAGCCAACTCCAAGATGGGCCCGCTGCTGGCCAAACTCAAGCCCATCAGTGATGGTGGTAGTGCCTCTGAGACAACAAATTCAAGGGGGAAAGTTACTGTGCAACTTTAGCCAGAGAAGGGACAGAGACTATGTGAGAGCAACAGCCCTGCAGACACTGAGGTCAGTGGAAAAGGAGGGGGAGGTGGTGCTCCGGGTGCCAGAGCAGAGATTCCCTCACAGCCCATGGTGCAGCCCATGGTCAGGCAGGTTTTAAATTTCATTTCCTTTACCAAACAGTTATGCTCTTGCTCAACTTAATGCACTTTGAAAAGGAGTTAAGCCAAAAACCAGAGTCATGCTAAGTGTGGAACAAGAATACCCACACATGGAGTTACTCAGAAATAGCCATTCTTGAATAACATTGTATAAACAAGCCTGGGACATATTTTTAAGGTTTTCTTCATAATGGTGGCAAACAGAGCTTTAGGAATTTAGAGGTTTTTTACTTTGTGTTCCTTTCTAATTTTTTTTTTTTTTTGGGGG
>VZTA01005456.1:0-23228 GCA_013398855.1 Mohoua ochrocephala | reverse complement strand
GAGATTCTTCTGCAGCCCATGGTAAAGACCATGGTGAAGCAAACAAAATTAAAAAAAAATAAACCTGTGGAACGTGTGGCACAAAATTTGCTTCAGATAAATTGTTGAAAAAGCACATGAGTATTTGTGTCTCCAAGTTCTATCCAAAATTTCAGTAAAAGACACCCATTACAATGCAACTAGGAACCCAGAAAAAATTTTCCACATTCCTAACAGCAGAAAAGTGGTAAAATTTTAATTATATCACGACGTATTAATTCAGCACACAATGGGAAAAAGATTCTGGTCTCTTATGTGAGCTTGGTGACTCAGGCACCATGGCAGGATTTCCTTCCCTCTAAAAATTCTTTAATTGGAGTGGATGATGAGGCATCTGTTGCCACTCCTTTGGACCCGGTACAGCTGTCTACAGAAAGACACAACTGTTTTCATAAACGGACGATGGAAAATCTTTTTGACAAAGTACAAAAGGCCAACAAGCAGTGAAGCCAAATCCATTCCCGAGATCCCTGAAGAATATCAGTGGCATCATGGCAGAGATTATTATAGCCTACATGCTGCATGCTCTGCAACAAATGGAAAGCACTGGAATATGCTCACAAACCTGATCCACAGAAACAGCCAGCAGTTGGGACATTTGGCTGTGGGTTAATGTTCCACTTCTTCTAGGAAAATGTTGCTAACTTTTTTCTTAGGAAGACAGTTGACTATTTTGCCTTGCTCCTTCTTTCCCTGGCTCTTCAGAAAATCTGGGTGCATGTCTAAGGAACGGGATTATATTGTTGCAGCAATATTGCAGTATAGTTATTTTTCCTGGCAAAAATGGGAAATATTTTTAAAGACAGATAACTTCAATTGACTATCCTTTGTCCCTCTGCATGTGCACAGAGTAGCATAGGGGGGAGACAGCAGGACAGGCGTCTTTGAAAGCACTAAGGAGCACAGAAACGATTTGACCATATATTTCATGTCTGCTTATTAGGAATTTTTGTTAAAGGTATGAAGTCTTTTAACTTCCACACATTCATAGTCCAGTGATGAGATAACTGAACCTAAGGAGGAAAAAGCTCCCCATGCAAGTGCCCGCACACCCCCCCACCCCCACCTCCATGTACAAGCACAGAGGAGGGGAATTATTCTGAGGGAGGAGGAGACACACTCACTGTAAGAGCTGCCTTCCATTACAGACAACACACTGCAGTGCTGACCTTGCCAGGAACTGCTGCAGCAGCCAATTTGCCAGCTCAGGAATCACTGAAGTGTTATTTTGCCAAGGACTCTGAAGCATTTTAAGGAGAGGTAAAATGCTTCTGTTCTCTTGTGTTCAGAAGAGTCAAGAATTCACACACACACATTATGAGGCCACCCAACGGAGACTATGAAATCATCTCCCTGAGACGATGTGAGGTGTCTGTGTTAAAGACACCCTGTATTTTTGTGTACTAAAATATGGAAATGTATGCATTCTAGTGAAATCTTGCATTGAAACTTGACAATAAAAAAGGGAGGGGGGAGTGTTGCAAGACAGACACATTTACGGACTGATTTGCTCCCCGTTCGTTCTTTTTTTTTTCTGAACATAGCAGTGCCATTTGGAAACTGTATTAAAATGATTTCAGTAAGAATTTATATAGTACTCTCCAACATTTATTGGAAGTTATTATAATCACACAGTGCAGGAGAAATATACATAATATTCGGGATCCTGAAGTCATAATCCTAAGGATAAATCTTTTTGAAAACTCCTGAGAAAGCCTAATTTTAGCCAACTTTTCAATAAAAGACATAAACAGAGAGCAAAGTAGAAGACAAAAAACCTGATCCGTGCATAGTTTTCCATCACTACTATTATAAGTACACTGAGAGATTAGACTGCATGGGATTTCAAACAGGAGAGGATCTCCACAATATTGTTCTCCACAACCCCCATTAGGAATTAATGATGCTTCAAGTAGGATTAACTCTTACAAATTTTGTCCTACTGCTGGTGCTACACAGCTATGGCAACATCGTGGCTTCTGCCCAGGCTGTGCTCTTAGGGGAAGAGATCTGCAACAGAAACAGAGAGGCACCAATTCCTTGGGGACATCTTACTGATCTGTACATCACTCAACTCCATTAACCACATATCTGGGATTCCCAGACTTTAATGTTCCCACAAAGTGCTCCATCATCCCTAAAGCTCTGAGAGGACAGCAAATGTCAGCTGAACCTCATGAAAACTCCTGCTTTGTTTCCCTTCCTGTGGGATGTTGTTTCTGGGGTACAATGATAAATATGTATTTGCATACACATTTAATCAAGCCTATATTTGTCCTGTCAGCAAAATATTGGGCTTATCAGAATAAACGGGTGGGAAAACACTGCAGAAATAATGGAAGCACTCGACCTTTTCTAATTATACACTGCATTAAACTTTTATGAGAGAAAGCATATAAAGATGCTTTGCTATGAGTGTATCCTCAGAGTAGCTAATTTAGTTTGGTCAGTTGAACTGATCAGGCAAACAAAAGTTTAACCCAACAAAGTAAAAATATTCATGCAAGGGTGGAATTCCTCATTAATCTCTGAACAGAACAGAAACAAATCTGAAAACTCATTGCTGGCTTCAAAAGATAACAAAGAAATAGCGCTGTATCACAAAAAAAGCGTCCTAAGTCTAAAGCAAAAGGTTGATCTAAGGCACCGTTTCCAAGCCTACATGTTTGCCTTTTGTTCATTTTATTTATCTGCCTTTGATACATCAGCTGATGCTGGATTTTATTCATATTACACTATTTATTTCTTCAGCTCCAGCTCAGATGCATGTCCCTGCTGTGCAGTACAAACATGCACATAAAACATCAGCTTTGTTTCAGAAAGCAATGAACTTAAGGGCTAAACAGACAAGACAAGAAAATTGGCAGGGAAAAGGAAAAATCAGAACACCCATTTCACATTGTGCAGTTGAGGCACAAGATTATGATTTTACACTGGTAAATGGCAGCAATGTTTCGTTACTGGCATACATAGGGACAGGGTTACATTCTACATCGTGTACCCAGGGAGACATGGAACATACATGGCAGAAAGGAGGACTGAGCCCCAGTCTGCTGCACGCCATTCAGTGGTGCTGACACTCTTTCTTTGACTGTTTACCAACACAAAATACTTTTCATAGAATCGTGGACTCACAGAATGGTTTTGTTTGGAAGGGTCCTTAAAGATCCTCTAGTTCCAAACCCCCCTGCCATGAGCAAGGACACCTTTCACTAGACCAGGTGGCTCAAAGACCTATCCAACCTGGCCTTCAACATTGCCAGGGATGGAACAGACACAACTTCTCTGGGCAACCCTCTTCAGAGAGAAGTGCCTCACCACTCTTACAGTAAAGAATTTCTTCCTAATATCTAGTCTAAGCCTACCCTCTGTCAGTTTAAAGATATTTTCCCTTGTCCTGTCACTATATACCCTCTCCAGCTCTCCTGTAGGTCCTCTTTAGATACTGGAAGGTTGCCTCTCTTCTCCAGGCTGAACAACCCTGGCTCTCTCAGCCTGTCTTCACAGGAGAGGTGCTCCAGCCCTCTGGTTGTCGTCATGAACTTCCTCTGGACTCACTCCAAGAGGTCCACATTCTTCTTATGTTGGAGACCTCTGGACTCAACACTCCAGGTGGGGTCTCACAAGACCAGAGTAGAGGGGCAGAATCCCCTCCCTCGCCCTGCTGCTGACACTGCTTTGGATGCAGCCCAGAATACAAGTGGCTTTTTGGGCTGTAAGTGCACATTTGGTGGCTCATGTCCAGTCTCTCATCCACCAACACCCCCAAGTCCTTCTCCTCAGGGCTGCTCTAAATCCATTCTCCATTCAGCCTGTACTTGGGCTTGGGATTGCCCCAACCCAAGTGCAGGACCTTGCATTTGGCCTTGTTGAACTTCCTGAGGTTTGCGTGGATCCATTTCTCAAGTCTGTCAAGGTTCCTCTGGATAGCATCCCTTCCCTCCAGCATGTCAACTGTACCATGCAGCTTGGTGGCATCAGCAAACTTGCTGAGAGTGTGCTCAATCCCACAGGCCACGTCACCAACAAGGATGTTAAACGGTGCCAGTCTCAATACTGACCCCTGAGGGACCCTGCTCAAGGTTTTATTTTTTCTAACCTTATCCCTGGCTGCTCAGAAAATCTCCCTGTGTTCCTCCCAGGCTGCCTGTTCTTGCTTCCCTGCTCTGTAGGGTTTCTTTTTGTGTTTGAGTTTGTCCAGGAGCTCCTCGTTCATGCACGCAGAACTCCTGGCGTTCTTGCCTGATTTCCTCTATTTTTGGATGCATCACTTTGCATGCATCTGGGATGCACATGCTTTTGTATATTATATACTTCTGTGTGCATTACATATACACTCTATACACAGTATGGAAGAAAACTTATTATTTATGACAGTGTATATATCATTTATACAGTACAATATACATTATACTTGCCTCAAAAAATTAGCCCAACAACCTCAGAGCAGTTTGATGCCTCCTTGGTATTTATTAAAAAACAGTCTGTGGCTTTGCCTGGTAATTTGTAGGTGTTAATACCTGCGGGTTGCCTTTTGAGAAAGAGATAATTTCATGTTGCTGATTTGTGACAGACGTTGGCGGGTTGGTGGGTGGGCAGCCACCCTCCAGGTGTGTGATTTCAGCTTTTGAGAAATAGGAGGTGTGTGCAATAGAAGAGAATGTGGGCTAGGCTGACCTGACCTCCGTAGCCAAATCCGGCCCACGGAGAAGTGGCTTTGGAGTCAAGGGTTGTCCTGCTTTACCAGCACCTGTTGTCAGGCTGGGCAGAGCCTTTCAAAAGTTTCACTGCTTGGCAGCTATTGGGGGAAGACAGCAATTGCAAGTGTGTAATAAAGACTTGACCTGGATGGAAAACAGAACTTTGCCTAACAAAGGATGGTGATATTTCAAGTTGGGAAGAAGCCCTTCAACATTTTCAAAATTCTGCACAGGACAATTTTATTTAAAGGGAATATCCCCCACATTTCTCCCCCATCATTTTTGCTCTTGGGGTTTTTTTATAGAAGATAAGAAAGAAATTAAAATAGATATATGATTCCAAACAACAAGACAAAAATCCAACAAAACTTATGATTCTAAATGTATCAAAACTTTTTTTTCAAAATTAACATAGCCAAAACTAGCCTTTTAAAGACTTCCAAAGTCAGTATTACACCTGATATCTTGACAATCAGCTTTAATAAAAATACATACTGTTGTGTAATGCTTTGAGAATCACAAATAAGAGGTGGTATATACACATAGTGAAGAATAATAATAATAATAATAATAATAGCCTTCGTAGACAGATATCAATTTAATACTTTTTTTTTTTTTAGCTAAGCTATGTATTCATAACAATAAAACAAGAACTCCGTCAAAATAAAGCTGACCTCTCTTGTGGGATGTGATTGACAGAATAAAATGGTTACACTAAACACTACATTAAGCCCTGCTAGTCTGAATCAAGATCTTTCACAACATGGTGTATTGAGTTTTCTCTGATTCCTACTGAATTTTTCTGTGGAAAATACTCATTTGTTGCTAGCTTCACTGTATATATTGCAGCAATAATGTTAAGGCACATATACTGAAGCTTCAAATAATATTTTGGAAGAATTTATTCAGCCTTACATTCCTAGAAATCCCAGATCGAGATTGGATATATTTCTAAAGAGATAAACACATTTTTAAAGGGAAATGTGGTAGTCAGTGCAGAAACTATTCAAAGAAGATGTTTAGCTGTGTCATGTAGAACCTCAGTCTTGATGGTCATATTGTCTTTTTCTTTATTGATATTCTATCTTTTACTCACATATCACGATGAAAACTGCTTAAAATGAAAACAGCTGCTTCCTCATTGCAAACTTTGTGGTATTAGGCACAGTCTGAATTTAGTTTTGCAACAGCATGCACCATCCCGCTGAGGGCAAGCAAATGATGCCACTTAGCAATTTTTTGCTGTAAACTTTGTCAACTAACTTTAGCAGCTTCTCTGGCTTAAGGCTGCTGGTCATGCAAAATCTAAGAAAACAAGCTGTTTTCCTGTTCTGTACCCCACAGAAATGGGCTTTGTCTGATTTGCCTACGTGCTTGAGCTCTATGGCATATAGTGCTTCATGCTTCACATGCAGCAGCTGTGATTACAGATATATGCTAACCTTGTTCAAGAAGGAAGGCAACACTTTACCAGCTGATAAAGTGTAAATTTGTACTTCATGACCAATTCAGACTTTTCCAATGCTACCTGAACACACAGGCACTCAGCTTGAATGCCATAGCTCTATCAGAAATACAGAGCACTGAACTGGAATTTAGAAAACCTGAGCTTTGTAACTAGTCTGGTGAATAGACTAAACTTCTCCATTTTTGGAGCCATCATCCATAAAACAGAAAAAAGATGATCTGTCCATGAAAAGTGTCATGGAAAACTGGTTACAATATACTACTGATATGATATTGCAATTCTTTTACGAACTGGAGTTAGCTCCAAGCAATGAACTCTGGATCCTAATGCTCCATTTGCAAGTCAAATTTTGTCTGCCTAATGTCATGTCTGAAAATGTCCTAAGCACAGGCTTTATGTGTGGAAGGTAACAAACATACCATTCCTTTTCTTTCAAGGCTGGTAACATTTTCTCTTAGGATTAAAACAATAGCTATTGCTTTAGCTTTTTTTGTTGAATTTGCTCATCAGAAATCACTCATCAGTTCAGAGCAAGGGTAGGGAACGCCACTCCAAAGGAAAAATTTCTGAGCAGTTATGAGTTCCTAAAATAGAAGCATAGAAAAAGAAGACTGTTGGTTTTTTCTCCTTTGCGAGTCAAATAGCCATAGCAAAACATAAGACACATAGTGATCTATGTGACTGACATTACGTATATAATTCGGTGCCTTTGTCTGCTAGACTTTCTCCTACAGGTGAGGCACTCAGTTTCCAGGGACAAACAAGAGTCATCTTGTCACACAGAAAGCACCTCAGATATTAAAATAGGTTCTGCCTGCATCAAGACAGTGAAAGTTTATCCCAATTTCACACGATGATAAAATTAGAAATAGAATGGGCAAACTTTGAAAGAGTTTTCATTAAATCCTGATGGTGCAAGACCATCAACAGTGGACACCTCTGGTTCAATCACAGGTAAAAAATGTGATTTTCCTCTATATCCAAATTTATAGTTTTAATTGAGCCAGTAAAATCTATTTTTATATACATAAAAGAATTATATAAATAAGTGCTATTTAAGGACTACTTGTACACTTTTAGCATTTCTGTGACTGCAGTCCAGCCTTTAAGAATTTGCCAATGCCAGGAATCAGAGTTTACAAGAGAACAAAATGTACTTTATAGAGAATTTAGTAATGAAAGCAGATGAACTTGTTCTGAAGAAGGTTTCAGTATGTGCCCTTTGAAAAATACATGCCCCACCATTTACAGCTACAGTGAGTCAGAGAGGAGAACTGGGCAAGGCCAGCTCCTCAGAGAGAAGAATGACTCACCAAAATGTGTTTAGACTGAGCACCCCGGTCCTGACTTCCTTAGAATAAGAAACAACAGTATGAAAGACATGGAGGTGGTCAGATGAAGAAACATTTGCTCCTGTGGGAAGCAAATGCTTTCCTAGTCCTTTATCATCTGCCTCGGCTGATAACTTCATCTTCATATATAGAGCTGCAAGATGAGGAATTCTGATCTCAGTGAAAAAGCAGGCACTTTTGGGGGAGGATAGGAATGATTCAAATGCAAGTAAATAAAATACAGATGAAGTTCCTTGAAAAAAATTAACAATTACTTGATGGTCTTAGAGATGGTCTAACTTAGAGAGAACAGAGTTTCATATGTGGCCACTTTTGTAATTATCAATCTTTTGCCCTGTATGTGATCCTTTTTTCTCAGAAAGCCTAGAAGCCCCCTCACTGTGCTGCAATCAGAGATGGCCAAGTCTAGTCCTGCATTTCTGTCCCCAACTCAGCAGAGAAACACTCATGGAAAAGAGCCCTTCAAAAGCCTGAATTATCAAAGCACTCAAACATAAGAAAGGAGTGCTCATGGACTTAGCAGTATCACAGAGTAGGACTGGCAGTCAAATAAAATGAAGAGATCATTCTAATACCCTACTCTGTGGCAAAATGTAGACTAATCTCTGTAAAACGAATACCCAAAAACCTGTCCTCTGGAAAGAGCTCTGGCACTGTTGGGTGGGGAGCTTGATGGAGGGGCTGATGCCCAGCTGGGTCTTTGGCTAAATATTGCATTGCACAGAGCTGAGCTGTCCCTGACATGACACAGCTCTCTGAGTCAGCACAGGGGCTGCCGACGAGAGCAGAAAGAAAAGGTTCACTCCTTCCCAGGACATCCCTCCAGGGCGAACATGATCATCCTCAACATGAGTGGATTTAACCAGTCACTAGGAACAAAAAAATATTCCAATAATTTTTGTTCACACTTTTTATAAGCTTTCCATCCTATTCTCTGTCTATAATGAAGCAGCTGTTGGATTTACTTAGTTTTATTTTAAATAGCACATGGTAAAAGAGTATCTCATAATTGCACATGAATCTTTCTTCATACTAATTTTTTTAATACTTTTGTCTTGGTGAAATCCCATTCATTCCAAATACTTCCCCCAAATATTTCTTTCTTGGGACTTTACCTGCGGGACTATGCTTCTTCTTGATAGAAATGATTTGACAGTAACCAGAGTGAAATTAATTCTTCCACTGTATAAATGGGAATAAAAGCAAAGTTACCATTCAATTTAGTGGCAGAAGATTAGTGAGCGGCTTCCATAGGCTCCTGAAACTGTGTTCTGTAATGAAATTAGTTTAATTTCTCAGCTTTTTGCCTAGTCAATCCCCTTGTTCAGAGATCACTTTGTTCAGAGGTCACCTGTGATGCTTTAAAAACTCACAATTAAAAATTTTGTTACATCTCAGTAAATATTTGAGTAGAAACTGAGCCAAGTACAAAACTAAAAATCCAATAAAAACATTATTTTTTTAAAAAATTATTCCCCAGAAATATAAGTGACTTTACAATCCGTGTGTATGTATCACAATTAAAATGTGCTGTGATGTGCTTTGATGCAGGATATGAATATTGATTGAACCTCTAGAAATCCATGTGATTCTTGATCCGCTTTTTCCCTGCCCTCTATATGATAAATAGTGGGCATAAATCTGTGAAACTAACTGTACCAAATCATCTACTGTCTTGGAAGCTGAGAAGAAAACACATCAGCCTGTTTATTCAAGTTTTCTCTAGAGAAACCAACAAGGAAGTGCTGACACCTTGGAAAGGCTATTCTTCCTTACTGCTACATGTAAATATGGTTCGATAAAAAATGTTCTGAAATGGAAATCTCAAAAATTAAAAAAAGAAAATCAACTTTTTATCTCTAAAAGATATATCAGTTCTGAGTCAAGAGGTGGAGGTGAGAAGACCAGGAGAGCAGAGTATGTTGTTCTGTGACAGAACAGAAGGAAATGGTCTCAAGTTGTGCCAGGCGAGGTTAAGACTGGATATTGGAAAAAAATTGCTCACTGAAATGGCTGTCAAGCACTAGAACAGGCTGCCCAGGGAAGTAGTAGAATCACTGTCCCTAAAAGCAATCAAAAAACATCTAGTTGTGGCACTTAGGGACATGGTTTAATGGTGATGGTGACAGTGCTAAGTTAATAGTTGGACTGGATGATTTTAGAAGTCTTTTCCATCCTTAACAATTCTATGATTCTATATGTTCTATTGAAGCTGGGTATTGTTTAGTTTTAAAATAAAACATGTAAAAGATTCATATGGGGAAAGGTGAAAAGGGAAAAAATGCTTTGTTCCCTTCATGAAAGAAAAGAGGTTAATAGAACAAACTTGAACCTTTTCATTATAAAACTGTTCTATTCAAAAGACAAGTAATTTTTGACATTCAAGTGCAGTCTGCTTTAAAAAAAGGTGTGTGTTTCAATTTGTGAGCTCGGCATCTTTACCACCCTCAGAAGAGGAGGAAGAGTTGATTCCAGACCTGTTTTTGAAGCTGAGTGCTGTGAGACACAGAACGTGGCACATAAGGTGTCTTTGTCGCTATTAGACTCAATGCCAGTGACTCACACCAGGAAGCCCAGCGGGGAACTCAGCTCTTCAAACAGCCAAAGGCTTAAAGGCCAAGCTACAGTCATCGTTTCCATGTACGCAGAGCAAGAAGAGGTCCGACCACAGAAAGCATTTTTGCACCATTTGAAATTCTTCTGAAATATCACTGGGAAAAGCTCCGGGGGAGCCAATGAAATTACCAAGGGGTTCATCTGTTTGACAAGCATCACCATCTCTGCAATGTTTACCACAGCAAACAGAAAGACAACCTTAACAATAGTAAAAATATATTTCCAAACAGAACTGTAGAAAAGGAAAATATTACCAGTCCATCAAAAAAAAGATCATGAAATCTCAAACTTAGCAGATTTTTGATAATTTTGTAAATGCCCTTCTGCTGTCAGGGCATTTACATTCAGAAGCTTTCAAGCTTTTCTTCACAGAGGAAGCTTCTTTCTTCACAGGTCCTATAGCCAGGAGCTTTCTTTAATTAAAAACAAACAATCCCAGGCTGTATATAAACCAAGTGGATTTTACAGACTGAAACCTCAGCAGTGACCCTGGGGGTGCCTGCCTAATCCACACAGCTGGGTACACTTCCACTGAAAACTGAAGCAGAGAGGAGTGAGTGTACGATAAGGTCTCATCCCAGCACGGAGCTAGGGTTCCTGCACAGGTCCCAGAATTAGGAAGTGCTTCTCTCAATAATTAATAGAAAAACTATTGCATCAGGTAACAAAACAGTTCAAATCTCAGTCTCCAAGGCGACAATTTAAGGAAAATGTGCCAAATGAGATAAGATGGTGATTTAAGACACAAACTGACAAAATCAAAATTACTATTTTTTTGCAACATGTTTATGGACCGTGCTATATATCTGTAATGTGGAGTCACTGTCTGGGAAAATTACAGCCTTCCAACAAATTTGGGCAAGTAATTCCAAGTCTACCACCAATTATAAACATCAGAATTAGAGTAATTGACTCAACACCACTAACAAAACTGAAAAACAGGGGTGAACAAAAAAGGAACTAATAGATCATTAGGCTGTATCAATTAAGTTCCATGTTCTTTTCTATACTTAGACAAAACTCCAGTCAACTCCAGTGAAGAATGTAAGACTATGCTGTAAACCTTAGGAGATACACTAAAGCTGTGTGAAGAACTTAAAGTTCTTCATTGTCAAAACTTTCACTGAAATGATCTTCCCAAGCATCAGTTACTGTAGTATTGCAGTGAAAAACAAGCCCTTTAAAAACAAAACAACGCACCTCTGCTTTTCCTTAGGGTGCATTGTATGAAGTTACTCTTCTTTCAGTAACCCATATCTGTTATGGCTGGGTTTTGTGCATCACTAAGAAAGCTGTTTATGAAAATGGTGTTGTGCAGCTTTCTGTTTTGGTAGAGAATGAGAGTTATTTGAAAGACATGGAAATTTTATTCAATCACAATTGCAGCTATTGGTAACTGAAGCATTGCTTCTATACGTCCATCTTCTACAACACCTCAGTAAAATGTCCAATTAAAATGTTACAGCTTATGCTCTTTCCATCTATCAAGCAGCCTTCACAATTATATTTGTCAATATTAACTGGCCTCCTGAATCATCAACACTGTAAAATCCCACTTTCTCACACAAGCTGTTATTCAGCCCTGACAATTTTTTTTTGCTTTCAAAGATACATCAAAATTTAATTTGATGAAAATGTGGAAACTTTTTTGATAAAGAGGAAAACTGCTTATTTTGTACTGCTCTCCTTGTTACATTCTAAAACCGCAGCTTCATGTCCTGAGGGTATGGATGAGGTATCTGGTATTATTAAAATTTAGCAAAAGGCTGTCACAATTAACCGTTACTGATCAGAATAATTTTCAAATGTCCAAAAAGAACTGCATCAAAAAAATCCTTATCCGAATGCAACACAACTGCAATGATAAAAACACAAATAAAAAAGAAACACAAGAAAAGAAAATCAAAGGGGAAAAAAAATTATTTTCTTGATTGTTTTGCAAACATTTTTCCTAAAATTATTGCTGATTTCCCACGCTTCCTTTATGTGAAATTACATCAGCGCAGCTCTCTGTGTGACAGCTCTGGTCTAGTTTGGATCAGCAGCAGCACCGCGTATCAAATGGGTGTGGCTGAACACCACAGTATTGCTTTTACCATACGGAGTAAAAGCAACTTGACCACCTCTACCCTTTACCTTAGATTTTTGCTCTCATCGTACTCTACAGAAGAAAAATGTATTGACTGAATATTTTTCATATCGGTCTTTAGAACCATACATGCTACCAAGTATTAGAGGTAGAAAAGGTAAGTATAGGAATTGCAGGTATAAATGCAGGGCAAGAAGGTTTGTGTCAGTCTAATTTCTGTGGCCATTTAGTGCCCTGTCTGACAGGCCTAAAACACATCTGACATCTGAACATATGAGTTTAGCTACAGAGAGCTGCATTGTGTCCAGCAAAGAAAGTTACTGATGATGATCTTTATTTAAGGGTTTTAGTTGGCTGTTTAGATATAACATAGAAAATGTTGACTACCGGAGTCAAAGGAGTGATATAATTCAAAATCCAGTGGGAATTTTACCAGAGAAAAAAGAAGCCTGAGTGTAGCACTGATGATCTGTGAAGCAGAATACATTTCTAAGTAACATTTGGTACGTGGTGGTGGTGAAGTGTGGCAGACCTCCCAGACAGATAGCTCTGTTGTAACACACCTGAGAAATGATGAAGGTGAAAATAATTGATGCCATATTAAGATAATGTCTTTTAACTACTGAAAATATGAACTTGCACTGAAAATAACTGAAAATATGTCATCACTGAAAATATGGACTTGCAGATGGGGATAAAATCCTGGTTTGTTGAAGGATCACAAAAACTGCTGTAAAAAAAATATAATCCAATTATCTTCCTACACTGAGTATCTTAGGCTATGCAGTTTGTTAGTCTAACACCTTTGCCTCTATTCCTAGTCCTGCATTTATGTAAACCAAATTAGTTAAGTTATTCATAGCTCTCATTAATGTAAATAAGAATAAAATTCCACTTTATATGTAAACACGGGTGAACACACATCTGAATACAGTGCTGTGCTATGCATAACAGTCTCTCTAGTTACTACAGTTCAGACACAAATTGTAGTAATTCTTTCCCCACTACCCACCAAATGCAAAAAGACACATAAAGGGAACATATTTTGACCCTCCTGCCAACAAAACAGCCATAGATGCATACTGGAGTAGGAACAATGTGCTTCACTTTTGTGGCGGTGTGCCAGTAACACATCAGCTGTGCTATGGAACAAATTCTACAAAGCCTGAACATTAGCACTGGGGGTAAAAAAAAAACAAAGAGAAACTTGATATTTAAGAAGACAACAATGTGACTGAAATGTTCCATAGCAAGCATTAAGAGCCCAGCCCAAGTTCCTCCGAAGTCAACAGTAAAATTCTCATAACTAAATGTTATGAAATGGGGTAAAATGAGGTAAAGCCACTTTTAAAGCACAGTCCTCTTTCTGACTTGGATCCTCAGTGAAAGAGAATAAAATTCTATATGAAAATGAAAAAAACCTGTATGAAATCAGTTTTGACAACATTAAACTGTATCTGTACACATCAAATAGCTGATACTGCTTTCACCATATTTTGTCAATCTCCATGCTAGTTAGGACTGATACGTAAATACTTGTTTAAACATTTTTACTTCAGCACAATGCTTCCATAAAAATGCTTTGGTAGCCAAAAAAAAATCTATTCTAAGCAGGTTATCTTTACTGGGTTTTTTTATTTCTACTTCTCTTTAATGCAAAACTGGCAGTTCTTGAGGATGCCATACTGCTGCCTCTCATATTCTCATCATTTATTGAAAATCTGCCTGAAGGATTAATTCACAAGCATGGCAGTAGCACTTTTTATGTTCCAGCCCCTTTACTCTGGTGATAGACTTTTAGCAGTAGCACAATCTAAACAATTTGTAGTGAATGGAGAATCCTAGCTCTTCCAACTAAAACATGTGACTGAAAGCAGGTAGTATAAATGGCTTACAACCCACTGGGAGGATGTGACTAATGTGTGGCTGTACTACTGCCTGTTGCTGGATAGAATTAAAACAGTTCGCTTTATTTCTCTGGGCCAGAAACTGCTGGTTAGACTCATCACTTAATCTGATTTCTCAATGGAAATATTTCAGGGAATCTATCTGCCTATCTATCTATCTATCTGTTTATCTAGTTGGTTTAAGGATATGTTTCCCCCAGGTTATTCTATTTACACATCCAATAATACTCAATACTACACTTGTGTTTTGCCTGGAAAGGAGTCGCAAAGGCTCTAAAGTCAGGGAATAGCTGATCAGGAGTGTTGATATTACTGTGTACAGACACAGGCCCTGAGCACCATCCTCCTACAGAAAACTTCACTTAGCTGGGACTGTAGTGAATCATTTACATCCTGCTTTCTATTTCACAATTCAGCTAATCCTGGGAAAAAATAAAACTCTGCCCACTCAAGCAAAACCCTCCAAATCCTCTTTTTTATCTTTTTCCCTCTTATTTAGACTGCTCATAAGTTATCACAGAATAATAGAATACTCTGAGTTGGAAGAGACCCACAAGGATCATCAAATCCAACTCTTAAGTGAATGCTCCATAGAGGGATCAAACCCACAACCTTGGCATTATCTGCACAATGCTCTAAGCAGCTGAGCTAATGTCAGTGGCATATCAAAGTTTCCATACAACATCTATAACTTCCCCTCGATCCATATTCTCTGTGTTCTCTTCTAAAGCAATACCCAATTTGAAATTTCCAGGCAACTTGGATGATTTTCTCTCCTTTTGTATCCTATTGACCTTCCATGTATATTTTTATTCAGCTAAGTACATGGTGTCCTTTCACAGATTCAAGGTCTCAACTGGGCCTAACAATCTTCCCACTTTCTAGTTACTGGGGTTTTTTCCTTTCCATTAAATAAATGGGACACGGTCTGAATATTTCTTATACTGCCTTTTTCCTTTTTCAATGCTTTATATCAATCAATCCAACTTATACTTCCTGATGGTATTCACATAACACACTCTTGGCACGCTCCTGCGAGGCATGTGAGACATTAGGCCTTTGCTTGTTTTTGAAATCACAGGTAGGAATGGGCTGCCTGGATAGCAAATGTCACTAATCTAAACTGCATAAATATATCTGCATTCAAACATCATTTCACATTCCGTCAGAAACATGAGAAACATGAAGAATTTATTCACTTATGAGTCTTATGTTGTGTTCAAAATTTGCTCAGTTCACCTCTTTTGAATACCTGACATCAGCAATGACACATAAACCAAAAGCAGGCTTGGAATCTGCCATTTGTAGTAAACCTAAATAAATATTCCAGTTTTGCCTTAAAGAATGCCTTTCAGGCACTCTGTCTCCAAGGCAGTGCAGAGATAGCTGACAGCAGGAAAGTTTTTAAATTCTGATTCAAATTGAGCACACTGTGGGTGGGGTTTTAGTTCGTATTCACCCTTTCTCTGAAGAACATCTGCATACAGTATTGTCTAGCAAATTGCTGCAAGCAGATTATTACGCGTCTTAAATTGCAAAACATTTAAAATAACGAGTCTCTCCATATAGCCTGTAGACTTTTCAGGTAATAAGAGACAATGGAAGGCATTTGTAGAATAGCCAGAATTTCAGCAGCAATAGATGAAATATTAAAAATGAAATGAGTTATTAAGCAACATCTGGTGCGTTTCCTGATATCCCATTATCATCTCCCCATCACCTTTTCCTTATGTGCTTCTGCTCCTTTCATTGCCAACCAGCATTTGCTATTTCAAACACACAAATGTGGACAGGCAAGGCGGAGGTGTCACACCATAGGTAAGGGAAAGGTTTGACTGTACAGCCTTTAGAGTAAGTGATGATGTTGTTCAAAGCAGCTGGGTGAGGATCGGGGAGATGGAAAGAAAAGATGTGTCTTTTCTGTAGTGGGTCTCCGCTACTGATTGTTTAACCATGATGTAAGCGTTGATGAGTGATTCTATAGGCAATTAGGAGAAATTTTTGGATTGGTAACTCTGGTCCTTATGAGAGATTTCAACTTCCCAGACAACAGCTGGGAACATCACGCTGCTGTGATGAGCAGGTCTTGGAAATTCTTGACGTTTGTAGGAGATAACTCCTTGCCACAGGTACTCACTGCCAACTAGGAAAGATCCCTCCTAGACTTGCCTTCGGGAATACAGAAGGAGGATGTGATTGTAGGTGGCCACAGGGAACAGGAAATGGTTGAATGCATGCACAGCAATGGCTACACAGTGGAAAAACGAGGAATCATTATTTCTGGGACAGAATAAAATTTTTCTCCAAAAATACATTTTGCCTCACAGAAATCATTAATTTTTCTTGCCAAGAGTGTTCTAGGTTAACAAAACTGGAAATTAAACACACAAAAATAAATCGCTCAAACTCAACTACATACATCTCTATGAGATATACAGAGCATGGATACGTATTACAATGCTTAATGGCAGAGTTTGAAAAAGAAAATTAATTACAGGCTACAGTTATTTATATATTATAATAAGTTACTCAGATGCTTGGGGTTTTTTTACAAATAAAAGCTCTGTTTGTCTTCAAAAGAAAAAAAAATGAATATATAATATTTGAAGTGCAGAAAATTGTATTTTAAAAATAATATTTCTCATCTTTAATCTGTATTTGGTAAAAAATATTCTATCAATAGATGAAAAAATACATAATAAAATATTCTAGTAAGACAGCTGAGGCAGCAAGCTATTAATCTGTTCTTTTGTTCAGTTTAGATACTTCTTAGATTAAATATTAAAAAGTTATTGTTCCGAAACTGCACTTAGAACAATCCATTAATAACAAGAGCTTTTATGACAAATACTGTCTATGTGCCATTTAAATCATTATTCTTGTTTATAAGTTTATAGACAATTGTTTTTTCTATTTTATGGAGTGTGAAAGAAACAGTTGCTTCTGTTATATTAACTCATAACTATGAATTAAGAAAATCAGAAATGGACAGCTAATGGTAATGTATTCCATGTCCAGATCCTTGAAAAAGCAAGTTTTACAGAAAGATTCCATTTTTTCACTTAACAGCCAAAGACAAACCCAAATCCAATACAAAATACAACCAGGTTATAACTTGTTCCACATAATTGCATAAACCCATCACTGTTGCTCAATACTTTTTCGTTGTTAATATACTGTCCAAGATATAAAATTGGGCTATTTTTTTTATTCCTTTAGACTCACTAGTCTACTGAAAAACAGTAGACACTAAGAAAGGGAGTGTCTCTAGCCCTCCTGAAGACCCTTGTGATTACGGCAAAATTTTTCTCCCAGTTTTATTGATCAAATTGAATTATTCCCAAAGTCGAATCATATTTTCCCTTCAGTTCATAGTGTTGATACGTCGCGGTAATCCTGTAGATAGTTTTAATATTCCTTTAGACTGTTAGATGAGTGTTTTAGGCACGGAAGCTTATTCTGAGTGGGTATATTTTAAGGCAATATAGTAAATAATCGTCTTTGCTTTTCGTGATGACTGGCTGTAGAAATATTGGACACACTAACAGAGAATATTTATTGGCATTTTTAAACTGCTACCTGTCTATTATTTTTTTCAGATGATTAAATTCTATCCGGATCATCCAAGTTAAATTTTAAGAGGCTTTCTCATATAAAACCTGCAATGAAAAGCCTGTCTGACAGCTTTTATGAGATTCCTTTCACAAATTCAAAACCAAGGAAACACACCTCTGCAAACACAGACTAGGACATTGCTAGAAGCTAACAATTTGTATTTTTTCTCTTCACGCTCAAACATGAATCTGGCATTCATTAAATTATTCAAATGTATGATAAAAAATATCCACGTGCCAGGCACTAGAAAACCACTGACCTGAAAAAGAATGAAAAAAAAGAGGTAGTCTCAGAAAAAGGGATATGAAAGAAAAAGCGAATTAGTAGTTCAAAACCAGTAAGTCATCAAGCTTAAATGGTGTATGTGAGAGTGCAGAAGAAGTTTATGTGTAATATTACTGAATTACTAGAGGGACTATGCTATGCTGTATTTAAAAAAAAAAAAAAGTAAGGTGGCAAAATGTCGTACCATACCAAACTACTTAAGTTTGCACTGTCTAGAGAAGACTGTAGGAAAGTGCCAAAAGACCTCAGAGCATCACGATAGTATAATTAAGTATTTAATATGCACATTGAAGAGCATACACATTGAAGAGAAATATATAAGCCACCTGTGCAGCTTAACTGTATCCAAAGAAACCTGCATGTTATTACAGACAGCCAGATAAACTGCATTTTAAAAAACTGGAGACAATGCCTTTATGTTTACAAACAGGGAAGTCTTGTCTGGTGTACTCTGTGCAGCACTGAACACCTACTCTGTAAAAATATGTATCAGGATCAGAAATGTCTGGCTATTGACAAAGAAAGATGATGGGATGCTTTAAGGATTTGTACCTTACATCAGGAAGAGGAACACTAAGTGACATCAAATACATAATGCATATAATGAGTGGAACACTGAGCAACTGTTGTCTCTGACTCGTGACAGGAGAATAAAGGCATATACAATCAAACGAAAAGAAATTAAATTCCCAACTGATTAATTGTGTTTTTACACAAACAGAAATAAAACCAAGGAACTCACTGCCAAAGACTGCCATATATCTACCAATGCACCAAAGTTAGACTGAAAATTTGCATTCTACCAAAGGTATCAAGTGGTAGTGCGACTGATAAGGATCTTAGAAAGGTCATTAAACTGGCTACTTTACAGACTTGGCCAACCTCTAGAGATCAGAAGTCTCAATACTGGAGTCTGCCAAGCTCTTACAACTTTCCTTGAAGGACCAGGCCCTGTTTACTCATTTGATAAAGAACTAACTGACATTGTGCCTAAATCTAAATGACAACTCTTGTATTCATTAGTGGAATATCAAACTTGAGTAACTCTCTGAAATTCCTAATTCTGTCTGTAAGGCACACCCATGGACTTGCAGTTTGGCCCAAGTGCAGAAGGATAAAAGAAATGGAAGAGAAAGAAACAGGCACCAAGCAAAGTATATGGGAGTTTCGAAGCGTTGGTCTGAAGAAAGGTCTGGTTTAGGTGTACCACCAAGCCTAAAGGCTACAGGGTGAACTTAATCAGCATTAGATATTCTTTAGTACAAACACAGACAGTGGTCTGGTGACACAGCTGATCATACCTTTTGTCTCACTATTGTGGCTGAAACCAACACAGTTTTATTCCTGCAAAGACTGAAGGATCAAGTCCTCAATAATTAAGTACAAATAGGATTATGAGAGCATCTACATTAACAGAAGAGGCTGTGAAGTGTAGAAGACTCTTTTACATTGCAGCTGGCACATGGCTATTGGGAGATTATAAAGGAGAAGCAAGGCCAAACTGAGAAGCTGTGTGTCCTTTCCTCCTGGACTAGTCCAATCCTCCAGCAACATTGCTTGAAGAATTATCACCCTCTGTTCTTCAGATGATTTGTGTTTTGGTTTGGAATTACCTTAAGAAGCCCAATGGAAAATACTTCAGAAGCACTGAAACTTTGAACATTATTTTAATTCCCTGATGAAACTGATTGTAGTCATCATTTTACAATCACATCTATCTTGATGTGCTTGTGCACCTCCTTCCAGCTGGCTGCTTGTTTAGTTCGTTTCCCCAGTGGTTTTAGTGTTAATTAACAGAACACTGAATTTCTATGGCCTGTGAATTAATTTGATTTCTTCCCAGGTCTTCCATCAGCCAGAGCCACCTCTCTTTCAAATGAGGAAGAGAGAGTAAACCAAAGACCTTCAGTGCTCAAGTGAAAAAAAAAACCAACCCTGAAAAAAAACCACCAAAATAATTCAATACAATCTTCCTACCAGCAGGCCAGAACTGGCAGCTTTAAGCTGGAACAGTAAGTAGCACACATACGTGAGCCTATGCTCACACAATAGAAGGGCAATCCGTTTTAGTGAGGAAACCTATTTCGGCTTCAAACTCTCCGAGGTTTGCAGCTTTTAAATATTAAAACACTAACTCCTTGATACTATCTTTTGAAACAGCATCTTTACTCAGTGCAGCCTGAAAGGAGTATGAGAGAAAGTTTCTACAACAGCATAAGAAGGGGAAGGGAAGAAAAAAACCTCAGAAAAAAGCCCCTCAGAGTAGAAAAACCCCTCAGAGTAGAGTCATCAAAGAAGTGGCAGCAGAAAAAGCTGGCACGGAGAAAAGGAGCTGACCCACCTACAGATGCAGAGCACTCACAGTACTGTTAAACCAAGAAAATTAAGTACCAGTCACTGAGTCATCAAGTCCTGCGGCTTTTTAATGTTGGCGCTACTGGTCTGTATTGAAGTCAGCCTTGAATTCAAGTGACGCAGGCAAGAGGGAGACTCACTGTGAGAAGGTCTTCAAGTATCTCTGTCACACTGGACACACTTCTTTACTTAATCACCTGATGGCATTTCATCTTTCAATTTCATGCTTTGCATCTTACCCTTTTCTTTTAATCACCTTTACTAAGGGCTAAGTTGCAGGTTCTCACACTCTCCACATAAATGACCACAATTTAAGTGGGCTGCAATCACTAACCAGTAAGGGAAAAGATCAGAAGAAAGGGAGAAGCAGAGGGCAAAGTGCTTGGTGTTGAATCTATTCCAGAGGAATCTTCCTGACTCACACTGGTCTCAATTAGTTTGAGAACTGCTCAGTGCAGCATAGAGAGGTCACTACAGAAGGCCAGGCATAGATTTACTGGACACAGTAAGTTCCCCTCTTTAGAGGTATTTTCCTTGCTTTTCATATTACAGCTAGAAAATCAAGTTTTATTGTTACCTGGGACAGAAGGTACACTTTTTTCTGGAGAGCATTTAACACATGAAGGTTAGGAATTGTACACTCCTGTGTCAAACAGGGTCAGAATATTTAGTGACAATTAGCAAGGCATCCATGAAATCATACTAACAAAGATATTTTGTCTGTAATCAAAAATTAAAGTTTAACAGCAGAGTCTATTTTCTCCTTTGTCATCAGGAGTTGAAATGTGATTTTTTTCCATGTTGGTATGATGACCAGTTTTCAAACTTAATTTCTTTTAAAATGTGTTCTGAATTTGTGAAATGTGTTCTCAGCGTATCAGGCACTAAATGCATACATGCTATTATCTGTTATTTTATTAAGCACATCTTTCAAGACTGAAAGGGAAAGTGAACCTGACTGCAGGGCAGTAAGATGCATTCATGCAGAAATCGCTTTGTTCATGCGTTTCATCTTCTCACCTCAGGGAGTGACATCTTGCAAAGATGGCTGCCATCATCCCTCCCATCTGCATCCTCTTTGATGATTCCCCAGAGACATGCCTGCCAGTTACACACAGCCTTTCCAGAAGAGGAAATATGCACTGGAATATGATCCCACAGTTTCGCATGACAAATTTTATTGTTATCACCTGATGTGCCAGTATCAGACTAAGCAACCAGAAATCTGGATGAGTTGAGCTTATTGAGAGTACTGTGAAGATCAAACTAAGGCTCTGGGAGAGATAATGAAGAACAGATGCGCTCCATGAAACTATTTTTAATACTTAAAAAAAAATAGCTATAAAGTCATGGAAAATCAGAACCCATTACAATTGAGAAACACACAAGATCTCCTTCCAGAAAGTGAACTATTTTTTTAAATTATTGACTTTCACATGTACTATAGATTTTCAGGTTTGAACTTGAATATTTTTCTATTTTTGGATAACAAATTATTCAACTTATTTGGGATTGCTGATGCTGAAAAACTAGCTAACGGAATTCAAATAGCATCTTTCTAAAAATTTGAAACAGAATGCGATTAATTACGAATATTCAGCTATCAGATCTCAGATTTATTTTGTATTATTCTTAACACCCCCATTCTGTCATTGCTGGTTTTTCTACTTTTCTCTACATCTACCCATGACTCATTTGTCACTTGCAAATCTGAAGCATTTAATTTTAGACATTTGTCTTCTGAGAATCAGTCATAAATACTATAAGAGCTGACAGTCTTTTAAGACAAAAATGTCACCTCCCTCCAGAGATGTTGAGCCTTATTCCCCATGCTCTTATCTTCCTATTCTTTCACTTATTTCAGCAGAGGTAGTCTTAATTCACATCAGCCTCAATGAAGAATCAATTAGATAATTTCAAGGCTTAGCTAAGAACACCAGTTAACTAGGAGCAATGGATTCAAGATACTCATTTGTGCTGCAGTAATGTATTTTCAGCAAATACTATTTTAAGGGAATTTGCACCTCCTGCAGTAGAAATGAATAAATGTCAGACCAAAGAGATAATATAAAATCAATATTATTCAGTTTTACTTTGTTAGAAGTAGAAGCAGACTTTTAAGCAGGGGTTAAATGTGTATGATGACTGCTCCAACCATTTGCATCATTTGTCTTGTAATTAATTTTAATTTTTCTATGTTGTTATGCTGTATTTACTTTAAAATTGAGCCAGTGAATTCTTGTTTTGCTGTGATATCCAGGAAAAAACCTGCTGGGATATCACAGCTATTGTGGAGCTCTGCCAAACAAGTGAGCCCACACAAACTGGCATGGGTCAAATGTTACCATATCGAACAATCTTGACATCTTTAAAAAAGGTACGTTTTAATCATATTGCTCACGACAAATTGCACATGTGATTTCTTTGACTGTATATAGAGGTGGTCAGGCTGGGCCTGTCTAGAAGAAACAGAATTCCATGAAAACCAAGCCCAGATCCTATTAATCCTCACAGAATCAGAGAATCAGCTAGGTTGGAAAAGACCTTTGAGATCATCAAGTCCAGCCTATGACCTAACACTACCTTGTCAACTAGACCACAGCACTGAGTTCCGTATTCAGTCTTTTCTTAAACACTTCCAGGGATGGTGACTCCACCAGCTCCCTGGGCAGCCCATTCCAATGCCCAATCACTCTTTCTTGAAGAACTTCTTCCTAATGTCCAGCCAAAACCTCCGCTGGTGCAGCTTAAGACTGTGTCCTCTTGTCCCACCACTGGATGCCTGGAAGAAGAGACCGACCC
>VZTA01005455.1:32351-112409 GCA_013398855.1 Mohoua ochrocephala | reverse complement strand
AAAGTTGAAACCTAAGGCATCATTACTTTCCAGAACATAGGGCAGTGATCCTAGAAAGATTTTTTATTTTTTTTTCTTTTTTTAATCCTCATCCATTAGGAGAAAGGATATTTGCTCTTAAATCATAGGTAAAATTAGTATTGTAGTTAATCACCAAAAAGAAATTAAAATAAATCTAATAAAAGAGTATTTAGATGACAGGTTGAAGACTGGTATATATATCTCAATTACAATTGACAACATTTTATTATCTGAAGAAAAAAAAATTAAAACCCTGTACAGATACTTGTCTATACCTCTAAATATTTTGGGAATATGTAAGTAGAAGAATAAATATGAGACTTCATTTAAGAAGGTTTCTATTCCATAATATATATTAATATGGCAAAGGAAATTATCTTTAAAAGTATTGATTTAGAAAAGAAACAGGGCTTCTTTGCATTGCCTATCTTATGCTAGTTGGACTGTTTCTATGCAAATAAACTCCATGTTTACTTCAGCTGGGCACCTAAAACTCAGTCTACATAAACTTGTTGAGCACTTATACAGCATAAGCAGCATAATTTATTTGGCAGCATCCTAATTAATTTGTATTTTACCACTTTAGAAGTGAGGTTGAAATGTATTTTATTTTTAATAAGCCTTATGTTACTGAGCTACAGCTTTGCCCTCACAGTTTTATATGACAAGCAGGATTACAGAGTAAAGAAGATAAATTAACTGTCCTACACAATGGACTCTCTGCTTCCCTTGGCACTTGTATGTAGTTACTTGATGGTGATTTCCAACTGCACTACTTAAATAAAAAAAAAATTCTTAAATAAAAAAAGCTTTTTAATGCTGTACATCACTTATATGATAATTGCAGTAATATTGTTGGCATTCAGAAGTCTGTAAATATTTTTTACAGTCTACAAAATGTTTGATGTGGCATTTATCAAACCAAGGAAAAGACAAAGAAAAAATAAGATGCACTACTGTAAATTAAAAGATAACAAAGCCAATACAGTGGCACTGATTCATAGTATTTGTATACTTCTACACTCAACTATGGCTAGAATTTCATCATATTGACAAAAATTTGATTCCTTTGGTCTTTGACCTCCCTTCCCTTACCACAGAAAATTAGAGGTGAGCTAATCACAAACTCATTGGTTTATTTTAAATAGTGTACAAGTAAATTCTGCTTGCTGGTATTCACAGCTTTCTTCATCCTTACAGCAGTTTCTGACAGAGCAGGAGGCAATCATATGAGTCAAATGAGTCAAACACAAAGAAAGTATTTTATCAACAACACATTATTACAAGTTGCATATTTAGCACAACTTTGGGAGAGACTGGAAATTTTCAGAGAGAATGGCCTGGCCTACTTTTGTTACTTCACTACTATAAATTTTGGCTTGGATGTATTATTTCAACACATTAACTATTGAAAATATATTTTTATATTTATAGAAGTATATATCAGATAAGTAGTATACCTTTCTTCTTCATTTCTTTCCAATAGTAATGGTCTATAGGATTTTTTTCCCTAGTTTTATATATGAATATTTCTGTCAAGAGTGAAAACTAAAATGTACATAAGCATTTTTGGAATTGTATGGTAACAGCAAAGGTCATTGTAATATCATAATTCATCAGCTGTTACAGATCTTGACTGTTGCTACTTTCATATGCAGATCTCTGTAAAACTCTTCTAAAATTGTGGTATTATATGGTCAAGGGTAACTTATCAAAGAAAATTTTACATTTTCTAATAAACTAGAACATATGAATGTATGTCAGTAAGATAATATAGACTATTCATTTTCTTTTAATTTTCATTTAGCCTTACTGATTGGGAGGCCAAACCCAAGACTAAATCTGCAGCAATTTCCTTCGGTTCAGTGTTTTGCAATGGAGAAGTTCTCAATGAAAGTCAAGCTCAAAAATCTGTAATCAAAAATGTATGGCGATTTTTAACAAGTTTTTTGAAAGGCACATCTTATATTACAGTTGCATAACAGGAAAATAGTTAATGAAAATACATTTTGAAAATAAATTTAATACATTTTTAGACTGACAACTCAGCAATATGAATCAATCAAGTTGAATGACAACATAAATGCCATGCCAAGAATTCTATAATTAAGGTGATTTTTCATAGTAGTCTTGGAATTAAAATGAAATCTGACAGTTTCTCTCTGGAGGAAACGGTAATGGAGATACATCTGACCAGACTTTAATTGTGTATGGGTGCACTACTCTATTTTCTTAACGACTAATAGGTTTCCTTTTTGACCAAAATAAAGGAACCCTATGAACAACCAGTATAAGTAAGTTGAGTAAGGTGAATAGAAACCAAAATTCAGTCCAGATTTTTCCCCTGTAATAGTTCAGACTCAAAAGTGTAGCATATTCCCACAAACTACATTATCAATACTCATACAAAGAGATCTTCCAGAAAAATCAGCAGCTCTAAACTTAAAGAAGAAAATAAGCCCATAAAATCTTAGAAAACTAAGGGATTTAAGTTGCTATCTAAATTACAACTTCAGCTCAGTCATTTGTAATAATGCTTACTGCTTATACACAGACATTGGAAATGTTACGGAAATGAGTCGAATGTAAGACATTAAAAGTTGCCACAAGAATGAAATCTTTCAGATGTTGTAAATGTTTTCTTGCCTTATATTTGGTCGAACTGTATTGCAATATACTTTCTTGACTGACAGCTAAGTTGATTCTTACTATTTATTTGTATTACCAAAATACTCTTAGAAGTCTATTAGGGGCCAGGATCTCTTTGCCAAATGTGAGCCAAGAAGACCGTCCCCATCCAAAGAATTTTCAAACTAAGTAGAAGACGAGACAACAGATGAACTGAGACAGATGGTTGCAGGCTATGAGTGGTAAAATAAAGCCCAGAGATGATACTAGGCAGTGGTTTTAAAACTCTGTAAGTTTAACGATTGTCAGATGCTTTGAAGATAGCATGGGAAAACAGAATTTTAATTGGGGTTCTGAGAAACTGAAGTGAAAATCTAAAGATATCTATAGGGGCTTTTTCATTGGGTAAAATTAACATTTTTAATGTGTATGTCAATCTGTATAGCTAGATAAATACATATATCTATTCATGCATACATAGATAACTAACTGAAAATCTTGTAAATGATGATAACTTAAGTTGTATTTGGGCATAAGATTCCCCTCACTAAGGTGAGATAAAATGATAGATGAAAGGTAATTTAGACAAGAACCTGAAAAATATGGTTCAGGAAACAACTAACTTACCAATGCTGAGATATCTTTATGTTGTCTTATGGCATTGGGTTTGCATGGACAGATTTTGGCAGTGGGGAGAGCTATAGGGGCAGGCGCCTGTGAGAAGCTGCCAGAAGGTTCCCTCACGTCCAGCAGAGCCAATGCCAACTGGCTCCAGGACAGAACCACCACTGGCCCAGGACAAGCCGATCAGAAATGGTCGTAGCACCTCTGTGATAACATATTTAAGAAGGAAAAAAGAATTACAGTGCAGATGCAATTGTGCTCCAGTTGCAGAGGGAAGTGAGAAAGTGGCTTTGGTGGGCAACTGTTATCTATCCAGGCTCAACCCACCACTAATCTAAATCTACCTTTCATTCTGAAGATGTATTCCCTCAGGTAAGCTGGTATTTTTAACCCAAATAATATTTCTGTTTACAGAATTCTGAATACCTTTACAATGTGTGCTCTTTTAAACAGTATCCCAGATGAATCAGCTCTGTGATGGAACTTACACTCTTCTGAATGAACACCGGTTATTGATGGAACTTAAGCTCCACATACCTTTGAGAGAAGTTTCAGGGTTTTGCAGCTATGAGGAAAAAGCAAACAAACAAAATTCCTGCAGGCAGTAAGGCACTTCGAGCTCTAGTGGAATACTCTTGGCTCACAGGTGGAGATTCTGCATTGTCTTACAGTGTGCCTTGACATGACCTTCTATTCACAGTGACAAGCATTCATGGGAATAACATTTCCCTGATTCCCACACCAATTGACAAGTGTAATTAATAATCTACTGGTGCTGAAGAGAAAACAAGTATTGATTCAGATACTAATAACCAAGGAGCTCACATAACATCAAAAAGCTTGGTTTTTACCATGTTGTTATTTAAAAAAAGGAAATTTAAAAGAAGGAAAGGTAAACGTATTACCACACTTTTTTTTTCCCCCCAGACTTCTACGATAGGCTTGAGTTACTTCATTTGGAACCAGTATCAAGAACCAAAGGGCAACAAACTTCAGAAATTTTGTGGCAATATCAGTGGCAAATGGCTGGATGGGAAAGACTACATCAAGTTCCAGGGGGAATTCGACAAGGAGAATAATAGGTGAAAGACTAGGGAAAATACAGTGGACTTGAGCTCCGAACTTAAAAAGCAAAAATTAAAACAAAATACGTGAAACATAAGATTCTGAGTTTGCATTATACTCATGTCTGCAGACATTCTATTCCTGTCAATACATAGTACTTGCTTGGAATGATTAGTAAAATAAATTCTGACCAGTAATATGAGATCTTAGGAACAAAATGCTGGATATTTGAGTAAAAATGAGCGGCTCTCTACAAAAGTGTCAAATTGCAAATTGTAGTTTTCACACTTAATAGTATAATAAAAAAACCCCAAACCAAAGCAGAATTAACATCATAAATGTACAGTTTCAGTTTGTTATTTTTAATTGTATTCTGATTTTTTTTTCTTTTGGCAATGCAGAGGAATGGTTTAACGAGTCTGCATTAGATTTTTAGCTTTTTTTTTTTTGTCTCCTTTTTATCTAGTTTCATTATGAGGAAAAGGGCAAAGCAAAGAAAATCCATGTAAAATTTGTAGCAACTCAGGTCCTCACCTTGTTCACTATATAAGGGTGAGTATCAAAATACAAGCAAAAAATAATACAAATTTATGAGATTAAAAATAGTATCTATATAAAATTGAAATATTTCTCAAAATGTCAATTTTTAATTTTTAATTTCAAATTGTAAATGCATCATTTTTTAATCCAGATGAAAAGAAAAAAGTCTTCAGTGATCTTCTGAAATTCCAAATATTTCAATCAGTGTTAGACAAAAATATTTGTTACGTAATCATTTCTATATGAGACAATTCTTTCTATAAGAATGCTTCTTATTTTTCCCTATATTAGACTATGTGTTTGATTAAGCTGAAAATATCTTAACTTGATACAAAGAATAAAAGTACTGTAAAAGGATATAAATCCCCTTGTTAAATAATTAACATTAAAAACCAGCCTGTTTTATTTGTATACTTTCAGGGTGTAGTGATTTGATGTTGCATTCTGGATCAAGTGAGTAATATTTGTAGTATCTTTGCAAAAAGAAAGAAATGAATAAGAGTTCATTTTTCCTTAGGCATTAGTTATAGAATATCAATAACTTAGGGGGATTCTTAGAGGATAATACATCTATTTTTTTTCTCAATGTTTATATATAGATCTGGAATTATCAGTATGGTTCATGACAGCTTTTTGAAGAAGCATTTTTGCAATGTCAAACACATTTCTTAGGGAGCAGACTATGTATGAAGACCAGTGTTTTCTTGAGTGGGAGGAATGTGTGAATGTGTGCAGGTATTTTAGGATTTCTCCTCAGGTTTTTTCAGTATCTAGTATTTGAAAGGCTTCAGATTAACTGATTTTTTAATAGCCTGACCAACTCTTAAAATAAGGCTACTAAGCCAAATGTTTCATTTTTCAGTGTCAGATTTCAGTCTTTGGAATCGGGAGGATTTGTTTCTATTTGTGCTTGGTTTGTTAAACTCTATTCTCAGTGGCAAGGATATCACAAAGGTAATATTTCCCTCTGATGTAAAAGAACAGTATCCATACATGTTTTAATATGTTTTGAGACAAACTATAGGAGAACAAATTGATTTTCTGGTGCATTTGTTATTCTCAAGACTCCTGAAATGATGCAAAGTGAGGAAAGATAATAGTTGTGTTTATTAAGTCAGGCTTTGCTACATTAGATTTTCTCAGATAATTAGTGCAGTTTTAAAAATAAAATGAGGCAAATAGTTCCCACAAAGAATCCAAAGGGTATACTCTCTACTAACTTAAAATAGCTCCAGAGAACCTTCTACTATGTGGAATGTGGAGTCATTATTTTTTTTTTTTAATCTCATTTGATGTCTGATTTTCATGTTCACTTCTCTTACGCTGATTTAGGTTATTTTTCTCAGAAAGTATGTTTTGGTCAATTTAACTATTAATTGATTTGTAAATACATGGTAAAATAGTTGATAGTTAGGTTTTTTCATTTATGCTTTTGAAAAAGTGCCGTTACTGTTCACTCTTTTTTTTCCTGTTGGGAAGAATTGTATCTGTTAAATGTGTTCCCTTTAATCCAATTGTGCTAGGCTTTGAAACCATGATACTTCCTGTTCATCATAAAATATCCTCTGTACTGCGTCTGGCTGAGATGGAGTTCATTTTCCCATAGCAGCCGTGCACTGCTGGGAGGTGAGGAGCAGGAGAGAGGGCTTCCACCCCTCCCCTCTGTAAATCACATAGTTAAGAATTACAGTTAAAATTCACATTCATCACACAACCTTCACTCACATCAACAAAATCAACCAACCAAAACAAGAAAAAAATTCTTTCCACAAAAATCAAAACACCATAATCAAAACACCAAATGGAAGTGTACAATTTAAATAAAATCTACCCATTGTCCCTTCACCACAAATACAACAAAAATTCCCCATCATCATTCCACTCTCTAACATTGTTCAGTACTTGTTTTGCCCGTTACCTCCCACGATTACGATCCTTATCTCAAAATCCTCATGATTTCCCACATTTTGGCACCAAAAAACCTGTGGTGAGTTGACCCTGGCTGGATGCCAGGCACCCACCGAAGCCTCTCGCCCACTCCCCTCCTCAGGTGGAGAGGGGAGAGAAAATGTAACAAAGGGTTCATGAGATGAAATAACGACCAGGAGAGATCATGCACCAAATACTGTCACAGGCAAAAGACTCAAATTAGAAATATTAATTGAATTTATTACTAACAAAACCAGACCAGGATAATGAGAAGTAAAATCTTAAAAACACCATTTCCCCACCTCTTCTTCCTTCCCAGCTCTACCTCCTCTCCCTACAGTGGCACAGGGAGACAGGGAATGGGAGTTCTGGTCATCACAGATTGTTTCTGCCACTGCTCAGGGAGAGTCCTTCCCCTGCTCCAACATGGGGTCCCTCCCCTAGCAGACAGTTCTCCATCAACTTCTCCAACATGAGCCCGTCCCACAAGCAACAGTTCTTCACAGACTGCTGCAACATGGGTCATTCTTCCACGGGGTACAGTCCATCAAGGACAGGCTGCTCCAGCGTGGGTCTCCCAGACAGCTGCAAGTCCTACTATGAAACCTGCTCCAGTGTAGTTTCCTCTCTCCATGGATCTGCAGGTCCCTGCCAGGAGCCTGCTCCAGCACGGGTTTCCCATGGGTTCACAGCCTCCTCTCAGGCATCCACCTACTCTGACATGGGTCTCCTCCAGAGGCTGCAGGTGGATCTCTGCACTCCCATTGACCTCCAGGGGCTACAGGGGCACAGCTGCCTCACCATGGTCTGCACCAGGGGCTGCAGGGGAATCTCAGCTCCAGCATCTGGAGCACCTCCTCCCCTTCCTTCTGTACTGGCTTTGGCGTCTGCAGGGCTGTTCCTCTCGCACGTTCTCGCCCTGCTCTTCTCTGAGTACAATCACATCTGCACAATATTTTTTTCTCCCTTCTTAAATACATTATCACAGAGGCATTACCACCATTTCTGATTGTCTTAGTCTCAGCCAGTTGCAGGTCTGTCCTGGAGCCGGCTGACATTGGCTCTGCTGGACATGGGGGAAGCTTCTGGCAGCTTCTGAGAGAAGCTACCCCTGTAGTCCTCCCCGCTACCAAAACCTGCCCACGCAAACCCAATATACCATCTTTCATTTATTTTTTCCCACATGAGCACTCCTGTGAACCTGTATTCTCTCCTTACACAGTACACTATTATCATCTTAGCAACAAATGTGTACATTTGCAATATAAATAAGGAATTAATTGAAGCAGTAAAGGAAAACAAATTACAGTGTTCCCAATGACTTTAGTTTATTAAATCTCAATGAAGATTAGAGGAATCCATGCTCTTTCCACTTACCAAAAAAAAAAAAAAAAAAAAAAAAAAAACATACTTCTTAATAAAGCTGGGAATAACTGCAGTTATCTTTCAGTATTCCTGTCCTCTAAACAGAACAAACATAGGACAATGTCATACAATCAGCAATGAGAAAGTGTCTGACACCTACACAGCTCCTCATAAATATTATTACAGCCCACTACAGATACCTGGTTATATTTTTTTGCTCTCAGGAAAAAAAATAGCGAGAAAGATCATGAACTATTTTGATAATACTTGATTGGATGGAAGAGTAATAAAAAGAAATACACTAGAATAAAGAGAAAAATATTTCAAATGATCCATTCAAAGCCTACATGAAGTTTGAACCTCCTATAAATGCAAGGAAAAATGCTTTTCTGAATTTAAAAAGATTAGATTGTTTTAGTTTCTTTAATCAGAATGTAGTTTTATTCCACATTATTCTGGGGAAGTACAAGAGAACTTATTTTAATAATTTTTGAAAATGTGGGTTCAGAAATGCCCGAAGAAGATTGGTGTTCATTGAGCAGTAATTTAGGAAGAAATCTAAAGAAAGGGATAAGAACAGAGAATCTAGTTGATGATTGTTGGTTTTTCCTATAGGATTAAGCAGTCTTATCTCACAGTTCTTTCAGTGGGTGTTAAGAATATTCTGCAGGTTTTTCAGTGCCTAGTTCACTGACTCAAAAGCATGAAAATATTATTCTTCTGTCTTTTTTCCTACCCAAATATTAAAAATCAAACTCAATCAGTTCTGTTTTGTCATTAAAATATATTTTCACTAGTGCACAAAGTTTTAGCAGATAAGAAAGTATGTAATACCAAATCCATTTCAAATATTCAAGCATTTTTAAAAGATGTATTAAAGGAAGATGGAGCACAGCTTTTTGAACCACAGTGATACTGTATCAGCCATGAAAACAAATGGAAAAAAATTAATGCTGGTACGCTTTCAAGCTTCACAGAACAAACTCTCAAGATAACGCAGTATAATCAATAATGAAAAAGTCTAAATTGCAATTCGGTCTTCTTGTATAAAAATGGAACTTTTCCTAGTTGCAGTTTTCAACTTAATTGAAGTATTATTGAAGAATTCTTTTCCAAAGGGAACTGTTATCCCTATGAAATGAAAACATTTATGAGGAACAACTTGATGACTGAATAGTTTCTTCCTTTGTAATGCTAATTATTCTTATAAAGAAGACACAAATAGAAAATGGGCTATATCCAGTTTCAGACACAAAACATGTAAAATAGGACTTTCAGATTAACAAACATTTTTCATCAAATATGCTAAGACTGCATATTTTCATTACAGATCATTACCTATCTGAGGCCAGACTCACAAAGGTGCTAAAGGATGTTAAAAAGTAGACATTTTGGAACACACAAATCTGCCTGTACAGATTTGTGAATTTCAACCACGACTGTGAAAATCCAGGTGTAGTTTTGATATATTTTCACTAAATGTATCGATGTTAATAAACATCTTGAAACAGAGGACTTTTAGATGTCCCTTTAACACAAAAAAACCCCAACCAAACCCAAGCCTACCGTGCTTGTGTGTACTTCACTCTGAATAGTTCTCACTGTGGTTGTGTCTTATCATTGCACAGGGAACTTCCTTAAGCACATACTTAGTTATATGATGATTTAAGCATTATTTGAGCCAGGAGTCTGAAGTCTAGCACATACTTAAATGCCTTAATTTCAAGATTATTTTTTATTTACAGCACTACTGCTAACATAAGTCCAAAAATGGGGAAGCAGATTGAAATTAATTTTATCTTCTTGTGCATTTCTCTAAAATCTGTAGAGTCTTCACAGCTTTTTTAAAATCAACATCAGTAGTGTAAGAAGTATTGTAACTCCATCTAGATCTAAAAGCTTCTCTTGTGGTCTCATGCTATCTGATTCTAGAGATTAATATTAATCATTATTAGTTTCATAGAATCATAGAATGGATTTGTTTGGAAGGGAACATGAATTTCATTTAGTTCTAACCCCTCTGCCATGGGCAGGGACATCTTTCACTAGATCAGGTTGCTCAGAGCCCCATCCAACCTGGCCTTATGTCACCAGTAACAAAGTAAGAGAACAATCTGTCTATTCCATCTTTTTCAAAATATGACCCGAAGAAAGACAAACAAAACCCCAGCAATCCCCAAAACAACTCAAAAAAAAAAAAAAAAGAAAAAAAAGCAGTTCATGAGATGATGTTCACATGACCTTATAGAGGTGTTAAAAAAGAGTTCTGTTTTTCCGCTTTAGTGCTGTAGCTCAACTACCACAACTCAGAGAAGTCAGGGAAACTTCCATGTCCCAGATAAAAGAATACATAATATTTTTTTCTTTATACTGTTTCTGAAGTTTTGGGTAAACGAGAATTTCATAGATCTTTTGAGAATACCTGGAACAGATCTAAATTCCACTCTTGGGCCATCAGGGACCATCATGACACCCTTTTCATGAATTCATACATCACTTGCAGTCTTCCAAAGGACAGTTGGTCCTACAGGAATAAATGAGTCAACATTGCATCTATCAAAGCCAAAATGAAGTATGATAGAATTGAACTCTTGTAATGGCACACATGGATTAGTCTGCATGCTTAAACTACTAAACTGCTATAGAAAAAAATTAAAAATAATAGTGAAGAAAAGTCCTTCTCCCTTTCACTTTTGATTAAAAATGCAAACTTTTTTTCTTATTCTTCTCCCTGTTTCACTGGGAAGGGGAGGAGGAAGGGGCAGTGAGCAAGCAGCTGCACGGTACTTAGATGCTGGCTGGGGTTGAACCACAACAGTTCTCTGTAAGAGATGTACCTTAAGGTCAAAGACCTCTTTACTAGCAAGGCAGGACATCCATAGTGCCTTGTTTACACTCGCTTGTATCAGCCTGTGAAGATCTTTGGTAGGCTGTGAGGAAAGTAATCACCTTGAATAGACAAAAACAAGCTTTTGCCTCTTTTGGAAGTTAAGTCTCCTTTTTGCTGATGCATTCTGTGATAAAAGAGGAAGCAGAATCATTCACTCTGAACTAGCTGTGGTCATCAACATCTTCAACACAGAGCACAGATAAATGATTTGTGATGAGTACTGACCGGTTCCAAACAAATTACTGAAACTGGAAAAATCTGCAATTTCTCAGCACAGAATGGTGCTATAGGGGAAAAAAATAAAAGCAAAGGAAAGGAAGGGATTAGAATCAAATATGTAAATTAAATTTGGCATTTTTTCCAAATATTTAATTTTCTCAATAATAATTTTCCTAAATTTTAAAAAACTGAAGGACAATTTCATATTATGAAAGTAATATGAAGTAAGAAAAGAAGGAGGGGCGTAAGGCATGAATTAGAATAATCTTGCGTAGTCGGGATACTCGCTACTTGATACCTGCTGAAAAGGAACCTTTGCCTCATCACAATTTAAAAAATATCCCTTCACTTTTGTTCCAGAAGTATAAAACTGATGTCTTCATTCTCTTACAAGATCAAATACACTACATAAAAATCTCACAAACATCACTGCATCTATCATTATATTGTCCTGGAACCTGGAACCATATACTCATTCTTCCCTTAATATTCCTGAGACACAGAATTTTGGTAGACCCAAGAGAGTATATGGCACTTAGAAATTCACCATGGGTCTTCTATTTCCCATCTGAAACCCTTGCTCACAAGCCTACTCTCACTCCCTCTCAGCTTCTTTAATCTTGAGAATCGTCATTAATAGTAATAGAGTGTGCACAATTAAAGCCTAATGAAGTATCAACTACATCCTTAAGCTTTTCTTTATATTTAGAACGACTCGAAAGCTTCTTCCTAGCAGGCATTGCACTTGGAAATTGAGTCCTTCAAGTATGACAATGTTGTCAGAAGAAAGATTGTTGCTGTTTTCCCTTCATCTTATAGCTAAGAGGTTGCAGACCAGCCTTTTGCTTTCATAGTATCATTCCCCCTTCTCCTTCAAAAATGTAGTTTCAATTGTCTCTTTAAAACACCCTTAGTTATTCTACTTCTTTGGGCATGCTTCCTTCGCTCTGGATTTTTTCTGGATTTGATTTGTTGGGGCTTTTTTTTCCCCCTCCTTGGTTCTGTTTTTGGATTTTTTTTTTTAAATTCCATTTTTCAGTACTTCCTCTTCTCTACTCAACCAAATATGTTCAACATTTCTAAATAGTCTAAGCCATGCCTCACTCAATTCACTGAAAGACTGGAGGTTTTTTTTATGTGTATTTGTTTTCTGTCTCTCACACACTGTGTTTTTACATTGTAAAGTTGTTTTCTTGAGGATGATTGCATGTCCCTTTGATGAGAAACTCCCATCTGCTTTGTCTGGTAGCTCTGAACTTGAAGAATGTATTTGCAAACAAAGGACAGTCTGTATTGACAAATGGAAAGAGATTTGTATCTGTTGGTCACAGGTTTTCCACTGCAAGCAAAAGGATTTTCTTATTTCCTCTGTATCCCACCCAGAGACCAGAATAAAATAGGTATCAAGGCAGTAAGCCTGCTATGTGCTCCACTAAAAATGTGTTTCATCCTCTCTACTATTAATTCTTCTTTCCAAGAGTTTACCAGGTGTATTGCAATAACTTTTATGGAAGCTTTTGTCAGACTTCTGTAACACAGTTCGCTTATCCGTCTTGTTATCCATCTACACAGGGATAGGAGAGACAGTCTTTTAGAATCATATATGTTCTGTTTCTCTTGAGATTTTTCTCAAGCACAGCAAGAGCAGCTTTTACTGGAAAAGCTTTCCAGTAATGAAATAAAGTTGAAAAGTTGCTATCTTCTCTGGTTCAACAGGATTTTTTCTGTTGTGTTTTTTTTTTTACTTCCCACACAAAGAACTGGGTAAATGGTATATATTGCTGTACCATCACCCCCAATTACTGAAATTAATAATTATAATAGCTATAAATAGATTAATTACTTATATAGTCATTTCAGATAACTTACAAATAAAATGAAATATGATTAAGATATTGTAATAATATATTTCTTGCAAAAAAGTAAATCCATTTACATAGACTTTTAAACAACAATCCACATTGAAACATGCCATGAATATTAAAACTGTCAACTGAAAACTAATTGAAGTAATTTTAGTTTCATATAACCTTCAGAATTTTTGGGAACATTCTATTTCTTTCATGAATTTCCCTTAGATTTGATTATACACATATAATACAATTATTTTTTGTAGATATATGATAGGATGAGGATGAAGATGAAGGAGAAAATTACTTCATCAACAAAATTTATTTTAAAGCAAAAAATTGTTAATAACACCACTGCATTAACTATGGACAAAAATTGGCCTCTTTGAGATCGACTTTCATCTGATAGGACTGTGTAATGTTCTCAGAGTGTGAACTTTATTTATGATTTCAAGAATGTAAGTAGGTGCTCCTGTTAATGACCTTATTTCATTATTTTTTGACTTTAGACATGCTTTGTTAAGGAACAAAAAGTACATGAATTAATGCAACTGCTAAAGTAGCCATAAAAATGTCCTATTTTGATATTGTTCTGCTATTTTATTATTTTGAAAAACCTTTCTATATGTAGAAAAAAAACAAAGTGACTTTATAACATCCAAAATGTCTTCAATTTTCAAGATAAATTTCTGGATAACAGAAGATTACACAATTCTGTTAAACAGAAAGGAAGAAACTTTTCTAATCTTCCAAACTGCACTCAATATCCTGTTAAGCCTTTTAAGTCCTTTGACATTTTATGTCACAGTAACAATTCATCCTAAATTCCATGCACTTATGGCTAAAAATGGTCATGTACTGTTTAGCATACCATAATCCAGATTCCAGCTTTAAATCCTTAGTCTGTTTAGCCTACAAATTCAATAAGGTATTAAAAATGCTTTCCTACCTTAAAACAAATAAGCTGATTATAGACTTTCCTTTAAGGTTCTTCCTTATAAGTGCTATTTCATGTAAACTTTTTTTTCAACTTAATTAATATGATTGAGAATAATATAGGTTTCTAGATTTTCTAAGTCTTGAGAGCATTCTTACTGATATCTAGGATTTGGTGACTCCAGGCTTTCAGGTTGTTTGCAAAGAATGGAAGAGATGTAAGCATTCTGTACTAGAAAAGAGCTTTCAGGATGCCAAGGCTGCTTTGTTCTACAAGAGGCCATATTCTTTTCTAAATGAGCATGTATGCATCTGCCTTTAACTGCTAGGGGGCTTCTGAAGAATGTTACAATCAGTCACTACATTTCATTCTCCAAAACTTAAAAAAAAAAAAAAAAATCTGGAAAAAAATGCACATATAGGTTCTCAATTGTTCTGTAATAGAGCAGTCTGCAACTTCCTCGTGAGGGAAGAAGGAGGGGCAGGCACTCATCTCTTCTCTGTGGTGGCCAGTGGCAGGAAATGAGGAAATGGCCTGAAGTTGTGTCAGGGGAGGTTTAGGTTGGATATTAGGAAAAAGTTCTTCACCCAGAGGGTGGCTGGGCACTGGAAGAGGCTCCCAGGGCAATGGTCACCGCACCAGGCCTGACAGAGTTCAAGAAGCATTGAGACAATGCTCTTGGGCACATGGTGTGACTCTTAGGGATGGTCCTCTACAAGGCAGGGAATTGGACCCTGGTGATCCCTGTGGGTCTCTTCCAGCCGAGGATATTCCGTGATTCTGTGGTTCTGTGTTTGCTAAGTAATTTTCTTTTCATCTTTCTTCCTTCTGATAGGAATCAAAGTGAAAACTTTCTTGAAACCTCGCAAAAAGGAAGTATCAGGCTACTCAGAGTAATTCTGCTCAAGTTCACCATTATGATGTCACGTGTTTAAAATATGTTTGGCTGATAGAAAGTCCTATTTTCAGTTTTTATAAGAATCGTATATGCATCTTTCAAAACAATGAGACACAAATACTGACTTTTTTCTTGCTGATGTTTTTATGGTGACATACACTTTTGCTGTATAAAGAAATAAATGAGTAGATTATTTTTCTCAGTGCCAGGCAAATCTAATTTTTGGTGTCTACTGTAAACTACATTAGTGATATTGATTGATAACTAATTACAAAAACAAACTCCAAAATAACATGTAGTCTAAGCATCTAAAACAGCTAAGTAAACTGATTAACTAAACATTAGCAATTTTATTGCTTAGTCTTTACACTGCAGGAGCTATTTCATCAGTAACTTATTCCTCAATGACTTTAAAATATATAGGCTATTAGAATATGCCTCTGAGATAAATAGCAGAAGGTTTATTTTTATATTTGTTAAGCAACTGACTATATAATGACATGTTTGCAAGTGCTTCGTGATTAAAATTCATTTTTGCTTCTAAAAGGAAAGAGATGTATGGCATTGATCCAAATTGTGTCAAAATAAATGGAAAAACTGCTTTTAACTTGAGTAGGATGAATCAGGTCCTTGTAGAACAAAGACGAAAAGAAAGGAAACAGAATAACATATTTGAGAGCATTATATGAATACCAATAAAAAAATGTACAGCATGAATACATTTTCAGATGTGCATGAACTCACTGGAAGTACATTATCTGAAACCATACACTGACCAGCATTGTGCAAGGTTTCACAGTAGCATATGTAGTTAGACATTTCTGAGATACCTGGCTTCAATATTTACTTTCAAAAATCATGCTAAAAATAATTGCATGATTTTTATAATTGTTTTTTAAATTACATCAGTCTCTATAATTTTTTATTCCGTTATTTATTATGTAGATTGGAGTACTACCAAATTGCTCATCTTTGTTTTCTTCCTTATAAAAGCCTGATCTCATTTAATTTCTTCTTTATCTGAGTATGTTTCATGTCACATAACTTGAGCCACTTGGCAGAGTTATTAGCTCTGTCTGTGGTCAATACAGAGATGAGTTTCCACAGAAGAATATACATCTACGATAGAATGCAAAGAGTCATTACATGACAAACTGGATTAGAGTACTAATTTTTAGATGCTTAAAGTCAGATAACATGAGACAACTGTAGATATCTTGGTGAATAGATATTGTCTTATTGTAGCTTAATTATAATATAAGCATCTCTATCAATTACTGACACAACTCCACATTGCATGTGGCTCATCTGTAGCAAAGAAAGTTCTGTCATATCCTCCTTTTGTGCCTGATCTCAGTTTATGGGTAGGTATCCTCCACCTGCTGCTTAGTAACATGTTTAAAATTTCATGTCAATTTGCACTTTGTCATTCCTCCACATCCATATTCTTTTTTCACTTATATACACAGACACCATTAATTCGGAACCCATGTTTCTGATTCATCATTTTTCTTTATCGATAGACATAGGAAAAATTTATTAACTCTGTGTAATATTCTGATAATCGCATGCATTTTAAACTATGCGTAAGGAGACATATATCTTTGAATTATATTGTATCAGCTAAATTTCATTGTATATAATTCTGGAATTTACAAAGTGCATAATCCTAAAGATATTCTTAATGCCCTGAACTCCTTCAGTGTTCATTCTTTAGTAATGATCACTTTATTTATTTGTGAGACTCAGTAAAGACAATATCTACGATTCCACCTTGAAGAATCATTTAAGACGTTAGAACTGCAAAGATTTTGTGATGAATTCCAGAACTGAATTGTTATGACTGTTATAATGAGACACTGGCTGACATAAATTATGAGAGCAGAATAACAAAAAATCTGAGTGCTGTCCATATCACAGTCTAGAATATAATTTCTTACAACAGTGGATTTATTTTATTGCATAACACTACGATCACAAGGTTATTTAAATGGAATCTAACAGCAAACTTGCATGCAAAGCAAGCTACTGACCACTTTTAAAAGTGAACAAATTAAAATTATGCTTCCAGGCAGATTATGGTTTCACAATAAACAGAGTAAGATAACTGAGAACCATACAGTCTAGAGGCACAATCTCTGTGTGTGCTTAGAGGCTAAGGCAAAAGAGAAATCCAGTTACTCTCTTATATCTCCTGCATGACAATGAGGCACAGTCAATGCTGGCATTCAGATAGATATTCATGAGTTAGCCAGCATTTTCTCAGTCCCAGGAGCTAACCACCAGTATGTTGGAGGGGGTGGGGGTTAGAACAGGACACAACAAGACACTCGGAAAATATTTCAGGTGGTTTTGTTTACTTCAACATGATTCACTTTGAATTTGGTTCTGGTGACTGCTATGAGCCTAAGTGCCATTTTCCTCTCCATTCCATGACACATTCTTCCTTGCTTTAGTTTGATATCTCTGAGTGAATCAGGCAAGGCAGAGAGATTGCCTCAAAATTACTTTGTTGATATGATGGAAAAGCACAATGTAGTCAATCATGATAAATAAATTTGTACACACTATGTAACAAAACACTGAGGCTTAATGAACAGCAGCAGTCCTTGCTGTGTTTTGCCAAAGCAAACAATTTGATGAATTCTATTTTTATTAGCTAGCACTTTTTAAATTGAAGGTAGTTCAGCTCAGTACAGTACAATTACCATCTTTCCCTTCTTTTTGATGTACCCATGAATTCTCACTTCTTGTACGCTAGTTAGTTGTTCAGAGCCAAGGGAACACCTTTTCTCATGATTAAACTGGTTTAAAAAGAATTTTGACTTGCTTAATTAGCTCTCTAGAACTGCTAATAACCACACATTCTCCAGTGTGAACCATGTAATTATTGTGACATTAATTCTCTCCCTGGGATACTTTATTCTTGATGTGATCATTTCTCTTTTTCGATTGCTGGCTGATGATTTAACTTCTGCATATTAATGAGCACCACAAGACATGTTTGACTGTTACTCAAGATCTTCAGTGTCCTTCCATAGGATGCAAAGATTATATCCACAAGTAATAACAACATGCTGGTTACTAGTGATAAAGCATTCGAATATAATAGAAAAAAAAATCAGCTAAGCTTTCGAAATTCTTGTAATGTTGTGCAACTGCTTTCAAGCATCCCTGTATCAGCTTGCCCCTGCATCACATCCTTACCTCAGCAAGTCTGCAAAAGGAGGACAGAATTATGGAAGAAAGTATTATTTCCCTTACTTTAACAGCCAAAAATCATATATATTTCTTAGAGAACACACAGCCCCTATGATCCCCTCTGCTTTTAACCATGTTGTACCTTTAAGGAGACCAGTGTAGTTTAGTTCTTCTGGTGCAAGTCAGAGTGGCTACGAGCCTCAATAAGCTCTTTCTTCTAAGCTGGGGACTAGATAGACCATTCTTCTTTCTTTTTGTCCAAAAACACCACTCTTACACTGGGACCGTGGCTGAAAGAAACACTACAATACTTCTACATTGCTAACTACATTATAAATATATTTACAATGATGAGAGAGAACTGATTTTTATACCGACAATATTGAAAAAAAAGACCTTAATGGATTGGAAAACCTGAATCAGTTTGGATATACAGAAGGGTTTTGGGGAACATCCGTTTGAAAGTGCCCTAAATGTAACAGTAAAAGGTAGCAAACAGTAAAATTAGCAGGGACACTGGCATTTCTGCCCCTGGCAACTCTGTGCTATCTAGGTTTGAGGAACAGCTTCTTTCCAGCTCTTGGAAAGAAAGCCTGTTATCTAATTCTCTTACATTTCCTAAACAGTGAAGCTACTTATGTGCCATACTGACTTACGTCTCTGCATGACACCTGTGTACCTACTTTTTGCTACTTCATGATCATTGGCGTGAGTTTTTCGTTTTCTTCTGAGCTGTTCTGGGTATTGTGGCTTGCTTGATTTACTTCTTAGTCCCTTTTACATTTCAGCAGACATCCTTAAAAATAGAGACAAGTTTCAAAAGACCTAGAATGAGTAAGACAGTTCTGAGGAGTTTAACCACCACCAGTCATCTCAATTAATTAATTTATTTACTTAGCAATTAATTTGGTTGATACATAATGATTCCTAAAATGTTGTTGTCATTAGCTATTTCACATATGAAGACAGACTTAAACACACTGTTAGGGTTCTCAGAGCACTACCAGACCTTACTTGCCTTTTCCGGTCTCTCCTGGGAACTCCTCCCAATCCTGCATAGGGACACTGGAGAAAAATTTCAGCTGAGACTGAGGTCCTGAGTCCCCTGCCCCATAGGAGTGCTGGTCTCCAGCCCTGTCCCCAGAATGGACCTCAGAGTCTTTCTCCAGCCCCGTTCCTATCACCTTATTCTGTTCCTGGATAGCTTCTGACATCGACTTGTCACTTTCCTTCCCAGGACTCTTGATACACCCCGTTACAGCACCTGGTTTTGCTCACCATAGTCAGCTCCTGAGGAATGGTGCCTGTTGGGAAGAGCTCTGCCAGACCTGGGGTCACCCTTGGCTCACAGCTCCCGGTCCCTTAGGGAGCAGCTGGCCCTTGCTGCACAGTGACACGGAGCTGAACAAGTGTACTCTGAGTGACATCCAGTGTGAGTGGCTCCAGGGCACAAATTTTATTTGTAAATGGGTTTTGAAAGTGCACTGCACCCTTCTCTGTGTGACAGACAGCTCTTTTCTTTACTGAAGTCTTCACGTTAGACTTTGTGGTTCTTAACCTCCAAAGAGCATTATTTCAGTAATCATTATTACTCATTTATTATTGAATAATCTCAAATTTTTAGATACAATGCAAGTCATGCAACCGTGATTTTCCATAAATGACCACAACAAATCTGCATTTACTTCAGTATTAACTACCACTACTTCCACACTACAAAGGATCAGATTTTTTTTTTTCATTGCTAAGACTTGTTATACAAATTTATATTGCCTGCATCTGGCTTGTTAAAATCTAATTTACAGTTTCTGCCTCAAGAGGATAAGAAGTGGTGTCTGTGTGCTCCATTGTATATCCCTGAGAAACAATTCACTTTTGAACTCTGAATTTTTTCACGGTAAATTGGTTCTGTGATAGAAAAATAAACACATTTGTTTTCATGAAATGCTGTAGGGAAAAAAAAAAAGCACTATTTCTTTCTAGACAAATAAGCAATAATGGAACTAGTATCTATATTAGAAGTTGCCATTTTGTAGTTTGCACAGTAATATGTTAGGGGGGTTTTTACCTTTAACTTCTTGTTTGTTATCAAATCCATGTCATCAACATCTGTCTCTTTGAAAAAAATTTGATAATTAGAATCATACAAAATAATAGTTTTGATATACCCGAACAAGGGGGGGAGGGCAGTGGAGGAAGGATACCCAGCAACACATGAAATTTCTGCTCCAAATGGAAGTTCTAGGTATTTTCCTTTAATCTTTACATCCTCTATTCTAAGCACATTTTCATTAACTAAATTGCTGTAAAAGCATTTATTTTTTGTTTTCTTTCATATGTAATGACTTCTCCGACTACAGTCACTACTCCTGAATATACTTCTGTCAAGATTCAATTTACAAAAACACAAAACACATTCTATCAACTTCCCCCTTGCCATTCAAGAAGAGTTGTCTTGATGCTTTCCTGCCGCTACTTTATCAGTAGTTTTTTCAATTTAAAAAAGGCAGCACTTTCACATTTATATTTACATACATGTAATATATTCACATCCTTCTCCCTTTATAAAGTTGCCAGTCGAAAATATCCAAATGGATTAAAATCCAGGTAGCACATTGTTGCTGACCATGACAGAATGGGTTGTCTAGGCCTCTGAGGAAGAAACATAAAAGTTGGGCTTTTCAAGAGCCCTGGTACAGCAAACCTGAGAGATAAGTGAGATATTTATTTTGTCACTTGAATTGTCATTTTACGTTTAACTTTATCTTCTTAAATTATAAGGTAAATAACTTTCTAAAGCACCAACTTTAGAAACTTGGAGACTACCTTTGCTTTAGATGGTTACAGTTCAGAATCTAAGCCAAGAACAAAAGAATGACATAATTCCAGAGCAAGAATGAGGTCAAAGCCAGAGACCTGAGGCCCAGAGCGAAAACCACGTGAAAGACATGAGAGTTCAGAGACGCAAGCTGTCTGTAAGTACAGAATATAGTTACAATCAACTTAGGTCTGGAATTGTGACATTAAGCCAATTATTTCTTGTCACTGACATGGATCATTGTTACTACATTGTACCACAAGAAAGTGGTATATCTGGGCTTCATAATTTACTGGACAACTGCTTTTGGTTTGTTCCTTTGTATTGTTCTTAAATGTAACCCCAATTTTATTCCTTCAGAGTAAGCTAATAAATCCATAAGACTCTCCAAGGAGCTAAAGAACGGGCCTGCTTAGCAAAAAAAGAGCAGTAAAAAAGAAAAGTCTAGTTGGAGACCAGTGACTAGTGGTGTACTGGGGATCAATACCAGGTCCAGTCCTGTTTAACATCTTAATTAATGATCTGGCTTGATGGAGCAGAGAGTACCTTGTAAAGGAATAAAGGAAATTAGTTGCTTAGTGTAACTCACTTAGCATTAGTAGCTAGCCATGCTTGAAGCCTCAGGCCACACACTGTGAACTTTTTGCTGGATACGCTGAGCTTTTTACCTACTTAAGTAAAAGGGATCCCCAGAGCCTCTTCATACTGGAACACAAGGCATTAAGGAAGGCCACTATCCCACCAGCAGAAGCTGCAACACTAGAAGTAAAAAGAGAAATGCCAACCTAGAGACAATGAAGAGAACCAACGGAGAACCAGAAGACCCCAGTCCCTAATATTTTTATTGGATTGAACTGCCGCATAAGGGATAGGAAACTGAGATGGTAAGGGTATAACTGCCCAAGGATTTCTTTCTTTGGGGTCCTTTTCTGAAGACACTGAGCTCGAGCTTTCTTTATTGCAATACCTTTCAATTTTTAAATTATTTTTCCTGGAAGTGGACATGTGGGACTCTGCTGTGGGAAACCTAGGGCCAAGGAATTTCTTTAATGTACTCACAGGAAATTTAGAGCTGACACCACATAGTGGGGAGTGGTACACTGCAGGTTGTGAGGCCACCCAGAGGGACCTCAAGAGGCCAAAGAAATGGCAGGAACCTCAAAAGGAGAAGGGCAAATTCCTGCACCTGGTGAGGAACAATAATGTGCATTAAGCTGGGGGCTACCCAACTCGGCAGAAAAGTACCTGGAGGTCCTGGTCATCACCAGGTTGAACATGAACCAGCAATGTTCTCTTGCTGCAAAGAAGGTGACTGGTGTCCTGGGCTATGTCAGGCAAAATATCGCCCACAGGTCCAGGGAGGTGATCCTTCACCTTTATCCAGCACTGGTGAAGCCACATCTGTATAACTGCATCCATTTTTGGGGCCCCGAGGGATACTATTGAGAGTTCACCAAAGAACCACAAGGATAAGGCAGGGACTGGAGCATCCCATAGATGAGGAAAAGCTGAGAAAGCTGGGACTGCTTAGCCTGGAGAAGGCTCAGGGGATTCTTAACAATGTATATAAATACCTGAAGGGAGGGTGCAAAGAGGACAGTGCCAGGTTCTTTCCAGTGGTGATCAGTGACAGGACAAAACACAAAGATGAAAATATCTATGGTTTTGTTTGTTTGTTTTTGGGATTTTTTTTGTCTTCTTGGTTTTTTGTTTTTTTTTTTTTGTTGTTGTTGCTTTGTTTGTTTGGCTTTGTTTGGTTTTTGTTTGGTTTTGTTTGTTTGTTTTTGTTTTTGCTTTTGTTCTTCTGTGACTTGTTCTATTAAGTCTTGGGAAGATAAAAATCTCACAATCTGTACAACCATAGCTGGGGCACCACTGTTTGGCTGCAGCAAGATTGCTGCTTCTTTCATGCTGAGTTTTATATAGGCTTGGAGTCCAGAAGTGAGGTCAACCTCACTATCTCTACAAACACATTTATAGATTTGGAGTGGGATGCATTAGTCAAATCAAATTAAATGGCCACAGAGAAAGCTTTGGAAACACTTGGAAAAGTGATTTATAAGACAGGTTTGGTAAGGTGTGCCAGCTCTACAGAACACAGGGAAGGTTGGTAAAAGATTTAAACGGTTTTCTCACTACTAACTACACAAAATTGCATTCTGACAAGTTTATATTCTCATATAATGGTTAATATTTAGTATCACCTAATATTCAGTTTATCAGCTGATAATACAAAACACTGAATTTAACCTGATTTCTGATGGACCTAAGTGAAAAAAATTGCCCTTCCTGAAACACACAAAATAATTTAATTTAATTAAACACCATTTCCTTAGCTGAAACCTATTGATAAATCTTGAATTAATGTAGAATCCACTAGAATCGGTGGCAATCCTAAGGCTTTTTGTTTGTGGTTTATTACCATTACTATTATCGTCATTATTATCACAGAGATTATTATTTCCATGCCTTTTAGCCAGAATGCTATATACATACATAAAAACTAATTGTTTACAACAGATTCTTCCCTACACAGTGCTAACTTACTGTTTCCTTTTGCATCTCTTAAATAAATGTACCAACTGCAATTGTATAATTTAAATTGCAACAATTTAATCAGAAAAAAAAATCAAATCATTGTTAGAAATTCACCCTCCAAAAACACTTTAGTTTAAGTCAATGCTATAAATAAGATTTCCTTAAAAAAGGATTGGACCAGATAAATCTGTTCAACTCTTCTGTGTGTTATAGCAACAGGAGTGTTTTGTGAAAGTCCTACATATATAGCAATTTAGATATTGTATTGTTGTATTATCTGCCTCTTTCTTGAGGCTTTAAAATAGATGTTTCACCTGCATCCATTTTTTGAGATTTTAAGTGGAAGTTCTTCATTTAGTCACATAGTTTTCAAGATTAAACTTATTTAAGAAAGAAAAGATGGCATTGCAAATTAAATTAGAAACAGAGCAGAGCATTTGTAATAATTAAAAATGTATACATCAGAAGATTTGTCCTTCCGGTTTCTTAATAATGAAGAAAATGCATGAAAGCTAAATAACATGTACTTTTGGGGCTGCCTTTGTCTTGGGTGGGATTGTGGGGTTTTATTTAGTGATTTCTCCTACCAGCCCATTATTTAGGCTATGTTTCAATACTCTCCATGACACTGTCCAAGAGGGTTATTTTCCAGACCCCACATCCACGGCTTGCAGCTGACCGGGAGGTGAAAGGCGCCTCCGAATTAAAAAACCTCAGTGCCCCGGCGGAGCGGGTGAGGAGCAGGTGAAGCAGCAGCGCCAGCAGCGCTCATTCCCACCGGGGCCGCTCAATGTGCGTCAGGGAATCGTGCAGCGGTGGCACCTCCCTGGCAGGGGAGCAGCAGCTTTGCTAATGGCGCCTGGCAGCCTCGCAGCCAGCTGTCCCTGGCACCTCGCCGCTACCCCCAGCAGTGCTGCAGCCCCCCGTCCCTCTGCCAGCCTCCCTCCGCCTTCCCTCGGGAGCGGGTTCCCGGCCGAGCCCGCGGGCCGCTCGCAGCTCCCTGCTCCAGGTGCCCGTTGCCAGGCAACGCCCGCCGGGACTCCCGGGACGCGGGCCCGGCCCAGCCCTGTGCGGGCGGCACAGGCCGCCTCGGGTAAAGCTGGGGCTTTTCTTAATTTAATTTTGTTTTTATTTTTACTTTCGCGGCGTGCGTACGATGTATGAGTTACAGAGCTATTATTACCTAAAATCAGAGCCAATCATAAGCAAGCAGCTGGTCCGTAGTTATTATCACAGTAGTGTGTGAATAGAAGTGGGGTTGGGGTTTTTTTAGGTACGGCATGGTTTTCTTAATTTAGCAAAAATTTAAAAAAATTCTTCAGCTAAATTGTTTTCTTGCATTTTTTAGATTTTTTCTTTCATTGATTGTTTTCATTTCTATATTGGGTTAATTCAGGAGTAAAACCAGTGCTTGAAGTGAAAAGCCAGTGTTTTAGCTTTGACACTGACCACAGGAAATGCTTCCTCCTTTATAGCCTTTGTTTTTGAAGATGAATTTGTTGTATTTAACCCAAGTGAAACCAATTTTTTTTTGGATGCCAGAAACGAATGTTTTGTCAAATATACTTTTTGTAAGGTACAAACCCCAAATGCACAGATTAGCATATGTCAACATTTGTCACCATGCCAAATTAAGCTGAAAGATTACAGAAGGTAGTCGAGTGTTTTGATCACTGAAAAACTGTAACACAACCCAATTCAATCCCACAATGTACTGCTCCCAAGAAGGAACCCCAATAAACATTATCCTTTCCCCCCAGCATGGTGGAAGAAGCATAAAAACAAGGGCAGGCATATAGTTGTGTATTATAACCATGAATGCATGGCTTTACTGAACTATATAGCAATAAACACCTTAAGTATACTGAGTTTATAAGCGAAGACCTAGTTTCTTATAATCAGGCATTAGGCTAGTAAAACAGACATATAAAGCTCTGTTTTGCAAGGTGGTTTGGGGTGACCATTTCTTTTTCTAACAGATATTATCAGGGAAAGAGTGAGAAAAAAACACACAGTTAAATTATTTTATTTAAGAATTTACAAATTGAACAGATAACCATGGGAGCTTAATAAAAGCTCCCATTATCTATACGCATGTGCATTATTATTTTTTTTTCCTTAAAGCTCCTTCAGGATGGAAGGAAAAAGCTAATAAAAAAAATGGCATTAATTTTGCATCTGTTTCTAACTGAAGTACTTTTTCTTTAAGTAAGGATTGGCTGAAATGGCAGTAAAATATCCAAAGTGAATCATAGTTAAAGTTTGAGATTTGTATTGAATAAGAATTGATACTCACATTTTATAATGCCAGAATCTGATCAGAAGTTCTTGTAGTGCTTACTGATGACAAAGTAACACCCAGAAACTCAGGTATTGGGAACTCATTTTATTAAGATCTGTACAAACATATAATAAAAGTGATTCCTTGCCCCAAGTTATTTGTAGTATAAATACATGAAACAGAATATGTAGAAAATGAAGTATAATAAAATAAAAGGTAAAAAAATTAAAAAATCCAAAAGGCTACACAGCACAAGCATTGTGAAGTAAAAGCAGCCCCTCGATTTTGATCCACTGTACACCTAGACCACTTTTGGCACAGATTTCATTAGATTATCATCCTATATTAATGTTCTTTTTCAGAGCCTGACTGCAGTTGACTGAGAATGGAAACACAGAAGCTGGATTTACCTGGTCCTTGCCTACAGAGTGTGCAAAGCCTTAGGCAAAACAAAAGTTGTTGATTGCAGCCCAGGCAAGAGAAAGTCATATTAGATAATAAGCAGCAGGATTATGCCACATCCGAATGTATCACCTTCCATAACAAAGGAGGTGTTTTCCTGTGTTTTCACCACTCATATTGTTACATCCTGTGCAAAAAATGTAACATTTCAGAGATAAAGAACTGATATCCAACATGGACACCTGCATTTTTTAGGTGACCCAACCAAATGTATTACTGTGATCTGGATTTTAACCTCATTTATACTTAATACATACTTAAAACTAAGTATACCTAATCTCTGTAGGCCAGTTTTCTAACCGGTTTGCTTTCTTTTCCTTTCCCTTAACTGACCGGGGGCAGGAGGTGTTCTGATAGTCCACGATTTTTTTGTTCTCTTTGAAACTTTAAACTGTTTTGAACTTGTCTTGAAAACATTTTTCTTTTTCTATTTATTTTTTTTTCATCACGCTTGTTCTCCTTTAGTGTTTTTTTAAGCATCAGAGCTGACTTTTAACTAGCTTTTCAACTTGCATGGCACTGCAGCTCCATTGTATTTCACTTTGGCAGGCTGGGTTAAATCTAGCTCACTCTGGACACATGGTTTACTCCAATTACCTTTGATTTTTATTTCTACATGTTGCCTACTTTTACAGAGACCTCTTAATACACTGCTGCTAAAATATTTTGGGGACATCTGTCAATAGTATCGCCATTGTGGCTGCAACACACAGACAGAAGAAAACCTACTGGTGAGACTTCTGTTTTTTCCTGTGTACTCAAGTGAATACTTCTTAGTAAATACAGGCAGTAAAGTCAGATGAATCTCAACTTCTCATCCTGAAATCACCACCTGCTCTATTGATTTTTCCATCAACCAAGTCAGTAAATGTTTTAGCTGCATATATTCTTTCTTACAGGACATGTTATGTTTTGGAGATGTCTTTTTTCACTGTCTTTGATTTTCCATACTACCCGCTTCAGTGTGAAACAGATTGATCAATGACACTGCCCCTACGAGTGTTGCTGATCATTTGTTTTAAGCTCTAGGAGTCTGTTTTCCACAGGCACTCTTGATGTTTCTTTAACTTTGTCTGGAGAGCTTCTCTACTTCGCATTCTACTATGTCATTTATGTCCTGTTTCGATGATTATTCCTTTCATTACATCTTCTGTGGATCTTCTTCCCATTCACTTTTTCTCAGGGTGTTGACTGAATTTTTTTTATCCTTGTTAGAATTTTTTGTGCCAGCAAGTCGCTATTATATTTCCTTAACTCTCACCATCTAGTCTGCCCAGTATCCTGTTTCTCTCTTCTATGACACATCCTCAGGAAATCTTGCTGCTAGTCTGTTCTTTTCTTTTGAATCTTTCTTCCAAAATCATCATCTTTGACACTTTCCTATCATCTTACACAACTAACTAGTCACCCTGTCATTCACCTCACAATCTTGTGGTTATTTTTTGCTTTCTGCTCTTCTTTCCCTAAGCCTTCCCAGATCTCATTATTTCATTCTTAGTAATGTTTTGAAATCTCATTTCTTACATCACTTTCACACTGCAAAATCTCAGAACACACACTGGTCTTTCTCACATGCTGTGACCATTTTCTCTGTTCTGACTCTGTACCACTCTTTCAGGCCACAAAATGTGCAACAGAGATGAAACTGCTTCTAACCAGTTGCTCTGTCATTCAAGCCTTTAATCTGGTTCGTGAAGCTTTTCATTCACTCCTACTTTTTAGCATAAAATTTATGCTTACTGAACTCTATATACTTTATTTTTTCTAATTTGCATAATTAACCATGTATTACAAGTACAAGAGAAATCTGTACATTCCAGTAGAATGTTCATCTGGGAAGTCCTTAGTGGGGAGTGCACAAGATACATGCCAGAGAATTCCTGAGGATTCTGTTACCCACGTCAGGATGGCCCTGAGACCATAGTCATGTTCATAGAACGACATCTGAGCAGTGTCAGAAATCTTCACAGACTTCAAACTAAATTTTAACAGAATACTTTTTCCTTGCTGTTTTTTAAAAACATATCTTTTTCTGATACTTCATTTAATATTGACTCCATATTCTCAGATTAGAGGTCTCAATCAGATTTAACTATTCTGCATTGAAAATTATAGTCCTGAGATAATTTCAGCTAATTTTAATGTTCTGTAGAATATTGTTCTGGAGTATGAGACTGATGTGTTGCTGCCTTCTTTTGGGAGCTTTCAGCCTCCTTCATTTCCTATAGGTTTGAGGAACACAGATTTGGTAGATGGATATAAATATCTTTTGCTGTTTGCAGGTAACCTTATTATACTGGATATGAAGCAGGAAAAAAGAGGCATTGGTCAGGGGAAAGAATACATAGGATGGATTCAGTAGCTAACACTGAAGACAAAGTGTACCCACACACAAAAAATGAAGTCAGAGAAGAGACAGATCTAAAAGAAACACCCTCTTGTCTATCAATGAGGGGGAGAATATCCTAGAACAATAGCCCCACATATTCTACTGGGATGTGGAAAACGTTCTTATTCAAGAATATATTTGGTATTCTAACTGCAGCAGAATTTGTGATAACTTACAGTGAGAAAGACAGAATTGTTGCATGTGCAAATGCTGAGGTGCTGAGTTTTCTGAGAGCAGGTTTGGGTTTTTTCTTGTTTGTTTTTCTGGGGTTTGATTTTTTTGTTTGTTTGGGTTTTTTTTCCTTAAATTCTATAGAGTAGCTACTGGTGCTTCCAGACAACAATCAGGTTCAAAACAAAGCATATGCAATATGAGAATCTTGGAAAATACCCTATTGCAGAAGAAGTTTATTAAAAAAATAAAATTAAATCATTACAAATTAATTAAAAGTAACTGAATTTATAACCACTGAAAATCATAAAATGGTATTACACAAAACTCAAATATGTGCAGTATCATTATGAAACAGGTGCTTGATTTTTTTTAAGTTACACTTTTTTTTTTCTGATAAAACATCCAGATTATGGTTTGGCTTCGTTTTTTTTGATAATAGTAAAGCCATTAAAACTGAGATAAACAACAGTTCTACTGTAACATTTCTCATTTTGAAGGATTCTGAAATATATTGCAACACATAATCCAATATAATGTAAAGTGAAGACCTCAGTCATCATGAAGACAGACACAGTTTAAAATGGAAAAAAGATATAGCATCCAAATGAAATTTCAGAGGCAGTTAAAAAGGAGAACAAAGATAACAAAACTGCTATGTCCAAACCACTTGATTTGACAGTGCTGTTCCTTTCAAGATGGTCAATGTGTTTTAGTCACGAGCAGTGTAACTGATTGGCCCAAGGGGACTGGAAAGATGGTTTGTTTCTGGTTGTCAGAGTATTTTTATTGTGACAAGATTTTTTTTACCAGCTATAATCAACTCAAGCAGCAACAGTTTCTCTGCTTCACAGCTCCAATAGCATGGTACTGCTGTCTCCTTTCCCATCATGTTGCCATGGCTGTCAATGATTCAGTAGAACTCCAGAATCAGAACTGTCACAGAAACAGAAATGTAAAATCATATTGTCAAACTGCCAAAGATTTCACTGCAATGATATTTTCTTGTTAAAGCCAGTCTGGTTTTAAATGTCCTAATCAATGGAACATACTTCTCATAAGGAAGCTACAAAAAAATGTTAGAGACATTCCCCATACACTTTTTTTTTTTAGTACAGTCCTCTTTTACTGCCTCAGAGGGAGCTGTACTGATTTCTGAATCTCCAACTGGTCTTATAATTTTGTAGAGTTGCTGTGAGTTAACCTACAGCTAAGCACCACACCGCTGCTCACTCACTCTCCTCCACACCCCGGCAGGTTGGACGAGAGACTAGGAAGACCAAAACAAGAAAACTCGTAGGCTGAGATACAGATACTTTACCAAGCAAAGACAAAAAAACAAAAAGGAAAAAAAACCCACAAAAATGAAACAAAGCACTTAACACCTCCCAGCCAGTCTCTGAGCAAGGGCTACCTTCCCCCACTCCCCATCAAAGAAAAAACCCAAAAGCCTCTACAGCTTTCTATTGCTGAGCATGATGTTATTTAGCATAGGATATCCCTTGGTGATCTCAAATCAGCTTTTCTGGTTGTTTCCCCTCCCAGCTTCTCACACAGCCCCAACTTACTCACTGGGGAGAGGGTTGGAAAAAGAGAAAGGACTCCATGCTATGCAAACGCTGTTCAGCAATAGCTAAAACGTATTATCAGCACTGGTTTAGTCACAAATGTGAAGTGCAGCACCATAATGGCTGCTGGGAAATAAATTGACTCCATCCCTGCCGGACCCAGTACAAGAGGTCATCCAAACACATGGCCCTTCATCCTGCCTTGAGCTGGAGAATAATGTTAGAAATTCTGTAGCGTGAGGATGACAGGATAATCACCAAGTGCAGTCTTATTCAGTAAGATTTCAGGTGCACTGGTTAGACACGTCAGCAATTGTTGGAAAAACATGGAACTTGCTGGATATATATTTATTCTAGGTGTTTATTGCTCTGTGGGACTCCCAGGAAATGCTGGGACCACCACAGTGCTGGGGAGAGTGTAATCTCTGTATAGCTGTGTGACAAAAAAACTACTCAGCCCTGCCTCACTGGAGCGTTCTCCAATAGCTTTAGCACTGCTTTAAACCATGAGAGTAACACAAAGTAGATTTAATGCAGCTACTAATAATGAATGAAATCTCCAAAGAATTTCAACTTTTCTGCATTTTGGAAAGAAAAACTTTAGGTTCCAAAAGATATTTTACCAGGACTTGCAGATGACTGTAGTCATACTGTGAGAACACTAAAAAGCCTTAGCCGTGACACCATAAGCAAATGTAATGGGTACTGCAATCAATAGTTCAGTGTGTAGGGCACAACCATTTCAATTTTATAAGCCTGTACACGACAAGTATCTTTAAATCAGTTCAGCAGTTGACAGGAAGCAGTATTCCAGTTTAGTACCAATTCAGTGTTTATACAAGTTGCATTTACAGGGTACCCTAGCCATTGAATTCTGTACAAACCGAAGTTTATGTACTGAAGCAAACATCTGGGACAACTCCAGGGTATAAGTCTTAAGAACATAGAGCTAGGTTCTAAAAATAGATAAATAAAGAGCTGTGTGTTTGGCTGAGGTTGGGATATCTTGGGAAGAATACTGTGGCTTAATTTTCTCATTGTTAAAGCACTGGGAGTCAAAAGTAGTATGTCTCGATGAGACTCAGTGTTTGGCATCAAACTCCATACAGAGTTACGTCAGTTGTGATATTCATCACCACAGTGCTTAACTTCTGTGCTCCTGAAACAAAACACAGAGTCTAAACCAAATACATAATTTTCCTGAATTGAATGGAAAATGCGAAAGCAGTAATCACATAATGAAGTCCCTTACTTAGACTTCTAATACATTGTCAACTGCAAGAGACAGGCTTCTTTGAAACACGGTAAAGAAGACAAGGTATCTTTGGAGCTTCTCATCAGTTTGTGAAAGAGTTAGCTCTCTGCATTGTGCGTCTGATTTACACCAACTTAAATTCCCCAGTTCGGTGATGTAAACACTCTCACTTAATCGGTCCAGACCAGGACTCACAACTAGACTACACTACACTAACTAATGGGATGTCTGTAAAAGGTTGTAGCTTAAATACCGCTAATCTTGAGATACGATACGAATTTTGAGTGCATCTCTGTCGAAGAAGGACTCTGTGTTGACACCCTCAGCTGAAGGTAAGAGCTTAATGTTTCTATTTGAAAGCTGGGCAACAGTTATTTGAGGCTACAGCCTGGATATTAAAACACTCACTCACAACACAAGAGAGTTCAGTTTAGAGCAATTGTCAACATGAGAGAAAATTACATGTCTTATCTGTCAGAGAAGTGCCCTAATCAACTGTCTGTTGGCTGTTCTGGGGTACTTTTCTTGGTGAAGCAAAGTGTTTTGCAAAAAGTATTAAAAGGATTTATAGGCACGTGTTTCTCCTATTGAAAATAACTAGTAGGAAAGAAAAAGCATCTACATATATCAGCTATGCCTCTAGCATCAGCATCATACTGGATCTAGCTTCCCATAAATGCCATTAATAGTACCTTAAAGACCGTGTGGATGCTCTTTTTGCATGTCTTTCACTGTGAACAGCATTTCACATGAGTGTTTTAGAAACGATTCCACATGCAAGCTTTGTCATTCCTCTGCTCATGGTTGTAATAGCAGAACCAAATCCAACTCTCAGGCTTTGTGATATGCGGATTAAATCATTTCACCGTTGCCCTTTTCTAGGGTGCCAGTGAATAGTTTTGCCTACTCATGCCAGTCAAAGCTGAGACACAGTCCATTCAGCTGGCAGTGACAACCCTCAGACAACAGAGTCTGCACCTGCTCTGATTCTTAACTTAAAGGATGGCTCTGTCTCAGTACAGTTTTTTTTCAGCGTTGCCTTAGAGAGCTGTAGCTTCAATGAAGTCATTGTTTCCATCATTAACCGCTTGAATAATTCATTACTTAACAGAAAACATCCCTCTTTGCTCTCTGTTTATTCCATTGTTTGTACATTTTAAAATAAATAAGTCAATGAGTAATACAGTGACTATTTTGAAAAAGAATTTGCTTACCCAAGAAGAAAAAAATACTTGGCACAATGATTAGGGAACTAAGGAGAAAAAAAGTTTATCTTTTCCTTGTTTTACGCACAACGTGAAGTATGTGTCTCAAAGCAACTGCTTTGATTACAAATAAATGTAGTGACCAATAAAAGTGAGCAGATTATTTAATGCATAATTATAATCACAGTTGGTATGTGATTAATTTATTAATAATGATGTTCCGATTTCCTTATAAAAGTAAGTACAGAAATCTTCTAAGCTTGGGAAGCTGAAGATACAGATTAGTATCAGGACTAGAATTGTCACAAAGATAAGGTGTGTTCCAACTTGCACCAGTAAACAGGCGAGAGGTAATAGAGGACATAACTCAGTGCAGCATCTGCTTCGTGTGCTTCCTGTGAGTTATGCATTATGCACTATGGGAATCGTTCCGTATCACCAAATTTGTATAGGGTATTTCCTAAGTCCATCCTTAAAGTATGCCAAGGTTTCCGCATACTAGTCTGAAGCGACCGTTACTGCTTCGTGTACTTTGATTCCTTTTTGTTTTAATCATTTTAGGTAAGAGATTTAAATGATAAGAAGTCAAATAGCTCAGTAATGTATCCGAAATTATGGGTAATAGGATAATTGGCAGGACCAAGCTGCTGATAAGGCATAAGATAGGGTAAGATAAGATATCTTACTTTATATGGTAGTAAAATATACTGACAGGCTTTAATTCTTTTGAATATGGAGCAGTTCTATAACATAAGCTGTTAGTGTAGCTTCCTAAATCATTCTAGAATCTCGTTAGCAATGGTTTGTGTAGCCTAAAAAGATACAAAAGCTTCTTTTACATGCATCGGCAGAACAGGGAAAATGTGAAGAAGTGACAGAAGTTAAAATAGTATTTCTGTGAATAAACCCAACGAAGACTACGTTGCATATAATGTATTGTGGCAGGAGCGCCTCACTCCCCTGGACAATACCTGGCCACCACCAGTTTTTCGCACCCTTTCTTTTTTGCTGTGCAGCACTTCAGCATGGCTGTGACAAGCCCCGCCACGTCACCCCCAGCTGTGGGAGTGAAAAGGGCAGGAACCCTTGGAGAACAGAAAGGGCCCCCAGTCAATGAGAGGCAGAGAAGTTTCTGGACCATGATCATGTATGACCATGAGTCCCAACCCACCATATTATAAATGGGGCCCCTGACAGAAACCATTTGTGGCGTTTCTTGAAGCAGTGTGTCAGTGATGGGAAACCTCCCCTGGAGACTGGGATGGCATCCGAGGAGACTTCCCAGGACTAAGTGCCCTCCCCCGACTCCCAGGTGAGTGACTATTTTTCTACTGGATATCCTTGAGCAATTCCAGGACCCTTTGGGTGAATCAAATTTATTTTCTGGCTAATTCTGAGTGAGAGGCCCCCCGCAGTGTGTGTGCGTGAGCGCATGTGCACATTGGATCATCATTCCTGTCCATGTAATATCAATATCCCTGACAGGTAACAGTGCACCTGGAACCCGTTAAATGTTATTGGAGTGTCATTGTGGTTACCCCTGTCATTTGTTAGTTTTGGCCATCGATTTTGGTTGAGAATTATTTTTTGCCTGAGTTTGTTATCTGCTTGAAGTTGTTTTCATGTGCCTCCATGACACATGTGCAACATCACAAAAATCAGTTGAACCAGCATGGCCAAACTTGAGCATGGTGGTATGCATGAAGATGCAAAGCCCATAAAGGCTATCTATACACCTGTAAGAGGTGTATAGATAGAGGCTGATCTACTGTTCTGAGGCTAAAATTACCGATGATAAAATACAGGAATCAAGGAATAAGATTCTGATTCTTGCTGAAGTCATTAGGATTTTTAAAATTTACTTTTTGGGGACCAGGATTTAATTAAATGAGTTTGCAAATACATGTGTGTATAAATAAATGCAAATATATTCACACAAGAGAACATGTAAGTATCTCTATGCAAGGTAATAAAGAGGATATTGTTAATACTAATATATTAGCAGTCCTTGGGCAATGAAAACTAAGTAACTATGGGAATGAGTTGAGAGAATTGGGGTCCAACACATTTTTGGAAAATTCATTTTAATGGTGTTCTCATATTACTAATGCAAGTAAAAGTGCCAAACAGAGTTTTAAATAGACTTTCTGCATAAATTATGCTTGTTTGATATTCATAAAAATCTCTTTCTCTTCATATATAAGCAGGAGTATCTCTTTTATAGATCCCTGGAGCATAAAACTACTGAAAGTGGGGGCAAAGTGAGCCAAAAATTGGTGAAAAATACTTTCAAAAAGAAGCTTGGTTTTAAGACACTGGAAACTTCCACATTATTAATTACACATGATGTAGACTTTTTCATTTTACAGTTTACAAATGTTTTACGTTTTACATTTCTCAGTTTACACCAAACTATGCTGCCTTTCCTGTGTTTTTAAGTCACATTTTCAAAGGGACCGAAGTATTTCAAGTTCCAAGGGCTGGATTATCTCATTTGCTATATGCATTTGCGACTATCCAACACATTGTAGTAGACTGTAATTTCATTTAGAATCTGGAAAATCTGCATTATTCATGCATTACAGAGGAAAAAATAGGTGCATTAAGATTTTGAAAGAAACTCTTAGAGCGCTATTGACAAGAGAAAACAAGGAGAAAAATTACTCCGATAAATATTTGTAGAAGGGCAGGTAAGTATGTGTGCATTTTAATAGGCTCGTATGTACAGGTAAACTGTCCTTCTAAAAATATAATTCTTACCTTATGATTTTACAGGTTTCCAATTATTTTAAAAGTACTAGCTTCTTCTATAAATTTTAACAGTTTTTTGCCTGGTTAGAGTGTATTGCAAAATATGTCATTGTTTCCCAAAAAGGAACTTCTACTGCCATGTCTCAAGTTTTAAATACCTCAGTACACAAGCCATTTCATTTTGCAAGTCTATTCATGCTTTGTATAGTGGCCTCTCACAGCTGGGCCCCTGAGATCTATTGCAACTGAAGGGAAAGATTAGTCAGAATAATAACATGCTAACACAGTGATGCTAGCAAAGCTGTAAGATCTGTGGTTAAACTTATAATTATGGTAACTGCTATTCAGAAAATCTGCAAATCCTGAGATCATCCTTACTGACAATCCCTTTCTACTAGTGCTCTTAAAAAGCTGCTGTAGTGAGACACACTGTCACTGCTGCTGGAGGATTCTGCCCTGGCAATATGTAATCTCAATTTTAACATGCTATTCCTGCTTTTCTCAGATCGCTTGCCAAACCGTGGAAGTACTGCATTAAAAATAGAATACTGTGCATGGATGAGAAGAGACATGAGGTACTAGAAAGGGAAAATAAAGAACTAGAATGGGACTAGAATGCTTTGGCTGCCTACTGGACATTAAGAGACTCAGCCCCTTTCTTCTTTTATTGCAATTTTCTTGAAAATGCTGGAGCGAGTTTCCCACACCTTCCGTGAGCATCCATCTTGGTTTTCTTTAGGACATCTACTCTAATATGGATTTCTTTCATGCAGGAACTATTTGATACAGCCTTTGGACCATGCCTGAACACTTGGATGATGCTGCTGCTTAAACCGGCTCCCAGGCTCTGCAGTGCAACAACAGCTGACATGTAGCAACACTGCTGCTAGGACACTTCAGCAGTGTTATTTTTAAGGTTTCATACAAGGAATGGATTTTATAAGGTATTTGATCAAGGAAACAGAACCCAGTATCATTTTCAATTGTCTGCAACTGGTCCCTGGTGCAGGGTCTTGGGACATGCCCAGGCTTGCCTTAACCTGGCTAGGTTTTGCTGTGGTAAAATCTGCTTTCTCAGGACCATGCAAGTATTAGGTACCGTGTTTGTCCTCAGCTCAGACAAAACCAGCCAGGGTTATTGCTGTATGACAAACAACATCCCCTTCTGTACCAATAGTTACTGTGGCCAGGGAAAAGTCTAATAGCTTGTGGGTGAACATGGCCAAACTTCAGCTAGGAATTAATGAGGAAAAAAACTAACACAAAAAGGAGGAAGCAGATTGTTAAGACTATGCCTAAAAGGAATCCTGTGTGGACCTGAGACTGAGGAGGATGATGTCAGGTGGAAACTTCTGGAATCAGCTGAGAGGGAGCCAGGACAGGCTTTGGCAGAAGCCACCTCAGAGACCCCATCCCACCCTGCAACAGCAGCCAGGCCTCGTTGTTGCCTTTTCTGAACATGTGCGTGCTACTAAGCAGCATTAATAATACCTTTGTTTCATTAGTGGCACTAGTGTCCTAAGAGTGACTCATAGAACACCAGGGTGGTGTCTGCAAGCAGTCCAGAAGGGCTTCCATGAGCTCAGCAAAAGCAGCAATAGTGAGCCAGGGAGGGGCCCAGCTCTTCTTTCCCCAAGTCCTGGATTTCCCCTTTGACACCTGACAGTCTTTGGGGCAAATATGCTCCTCTTTTTCACACAGAAGGAGAGGATATTCCCATGTTAATGGGCAAATCACACCATGGAGCTGGGACCAAAATGTTGTGCATCAGAAAGAAGTAGTGTCAGGATTGCAATCAAAAGCTGCTTTCCTGCTGACTCTCTTTCTGCACAAATTAAATTATTATGCTAAAGTTCTTGCTGCTTATTTTCTACTTAATTTCTGCATGAATAAGGGATACTCTGTACACATTCTCAGGAGTATTTTAGAGAAAGTCAGATTGAAAATATTTAATGCAGTGGATTTCTAGGAGTGCCTCATTAGAAAGAGCAATACTAATTTTATATTAAAAATTAATTTACTTCTGTTTGACTTAAAACTCAGGATAAATACAGTCTCAGATTTTTCTCTTGAGGCACAACAGAAGTTAAATCGTTACTGAACAAATTTGGTATGATGGATCATTCCAATCTACTGCCTTTCCCTTATGGTAGTCCACAGTTTGAGTTGTTATTAAATGATCAGATGGCTTTCAAAGATTATCTCTTTTTTTTCTTCCTTTACAACTGAAAGCTCTTTTTCAGCATTATTTTTATGAGGCCCAAGATGAAAACAGCACACGAAGAAAACTGAGAGGATTATTATAATTGCAGGAAACAGTAGACTTCCTTTTTTTTTTTTTTTTTGCTTTTGTTCATTAGATAGTGACCAAAAGACAAGACTAACAGGGAGGGGAACCATTTTTAGGTAGAATGTAGTGGTCTTCAGTTCTCTGGACATGAAAGTCTGATGCCATTTCAGCTAAGCTAGCTTATCCCTCGACACTTGCAGTGCCTGTTCTTGAGAGCTGCTGGTCTTCTATAGGTCCAGTGTAGATGGATGTATCAGCTGCCTGATGTATTTGAAAGACTAAGAGACATAAATCAGAGTAATTAGCTCCAACTTCGATGTTCATTCAGTGATGGAAAAGTGAAACTGGTGTTACTGAATTCCACTTGAAATGTGTGGTGCAGCATTTGAAATCCTTAAGGAAAGTTAAGGAGAACAAAATAATCATAACAATATAAACAGTTAATGTGGGCACCTACACCTCATCTTACTCAGCCAATAATGTTTGCCAGTATCAAAGTTATGTAGTCTTTAAAAAGCCAAACACACAATTTACATCTCCCTCTTTTACAAACGGAAAACCATACAACAGCTTGTAGTATTAAATCATGATCAACTGCATAAACTGATTTAACTATTCTATATAGACCTAAGTGTTGTAGATTCGTTAATATTTGTATTGACCTTTGAAGAAGTACTTCATTCTCTGCCAGTTGATGCTCTCCCATTGTTTTAAGTGTCTAAAGTGCTGTATTTCCAATGTACACCAAGTCCTTACTTTTGCAAGTTGCATCGCTAAATCCTTCTTGAGGTAGTAAGATGCAACAGCCTCTTGAAAAAAGTTGCTTGTGATACATAAAAGCAAAACTAGTCACACAAATACGGCAGTCTGAGCTCACAAAATGCCTTCATTCACATAAACATTTAATTTTCAATTTTCATTAACCTATACTTTCTGTTTCAATTTTCACAAGTTTTCATATGTATTCAGATCACTTTTCTTTTCCCTACTGAAATTCTGATTAAATTTAAAATTGAAATTTCTAGTTACATCCAAGTGTTAATTAATGTTCAGTAGGTGCTGATATCAAATTCAGAGGTAAAAAACAAATTATTCTTGATTCTATATTCTTGTCAATCAGCTTTTAAATATCCAAGCTCCGTTCCCAAGAACGCACTCTATATTTTCTTGAAATTTATCTTCAACAGCACCTTGCATGGGGAAATCCGTAACTTTTCACGTTGGTCCCATGACATGGGACAAAGTTTAAGCCCCCCCACAAGGCTCTCCCCATCCCACTCACAGCCCAGCCTCCTATTTCAGCCCCATGGGGCTGAACTCACCTGCAGACGCACATCCTGACTTTTTCATCTCATGCCTAGCAAAGTGCAATATCACCAAACTTAGACTTGAAACCTCCTTCCCTCTTTCCCTCGCTCCACTGGGCCTGCAGAACCACAAGACCTGTTCTGTGCTCTGCAACATCATCAGACTCCCATCTGGACTTCAGACAGGGGTTTGGGGACAAAAAACTATGATCCCTGAGTTTCCTTGTGGTAGTCCTTAGTCAAACAAGCAATTGCCTCGCCACTGCAAGAACTGCAACCGCTGTTGCAAGGGTACAATAACATGTGCAGTGCAATTTGATTGGCAGGTGCTACAGTCAAGTGGGGTAGGAAGGCTGGTGCATAGGGAACAGAGTCTGAAAATGCATTTTACTGAATACCCTTTGGTACCCTGGAGCCAGAATTACCTCATAGAGACAGATTGTTCAGCATGGCCTCCTTAAAGCTTCCTCCTTTCCACATCTTGCCACATCACTGTTAATGTATTCCCTGAGGCACCCCAGATTTCACTCTCAAAAATGCTCACCTTATTCCCGGTAAGTAACCTCAACACTACTCCCATCAGTGACAGCACTCTTCCCTGGTGCTTGCTCAGTCCCTTCAGTTACTTCAAATTTTCTTCTCTACAATGTTGATGACTCCCTTAGGAAATCTAAGCCTTTCTCTCCAACATTCTTACCTTGTATGTTCTGATGTACCACGTATATTCCTCAAAAACTGCACCCTCTCAGGTTTCTCCTCCATGGCATGTCCTTATAAAATACTTCATACTGTTTCTAAAATCTTCTCACTCTCTCACACTACCTCATATTTCCTCCCCTCAAAAAAGCTCATTTTGTTACAAGTACCTTAGATTTCCACTCCAAAATGTTACCTCTGTTCCCTCTAAATTTCATCACTTTTTTCCTCAAAAAGCTAATTTTGTTCCAAGTTTCCTCAGCTTTTTCCTCAGTAAGCTCATTTCCCTTCTTATTTACCTTATCTTCCCCCTGAAATGTGACCTATGACATCTCTAATATACCTCAGTTTTTCCCTCCAAAATGCTCATTTTGTCACCTACAAATTGCTTCAGCTTTCCTCCCCAAACATCACCTCTTTCCCCTCATGGGAAAATTCATGGACATTTTTTGGTGAACAGCTGAAAATCTGTGCTTTCCTCTGAGAAAAGGAGGCATGGAAACCCTTCTCAGTAACAAAAGTGGCACACAAAGCCATTCCCCTTCCTCCAGATGATACAATTTCTCTGTGTTGTAGGGTGTCCACCTAGGCCCCTGTCCAGCACCTGTAGCTGCCAGCTCTTTTCTGCAGTGCTGACCCTGAGCACCCTAAGCACCACAAGGATCTGCCTGGAGCCCTTCTGCTCCCCCGGGCCACACTGCAGCGTAAGTGAAAAATCCCTTCCTGTATCCTGGGAAGCTACTTACAGGTATCCCAGATGCCTTCCCAGGGCAGTCAGGTGGAAGCCCATGTTGCAAGCACCTGAGGTGCAAGTACCAGGTGCCACCAAGCCTGATTTCTTGAGCAAATCTGTTGACCATCAATACCACCCTGGAGCTGAAGTCTGAACATAATATTTTGGACCCCGTGAGTGCAAAAAGTGTGATCCCTGTGGTGTACGTAGTGAGGAAGCCATTGCTCTTTTGCAATTGCTCTTTTAGACACCCATCTTAGGAAGAACTCCTCTGCCATTCCTGTTCAAACGTAGGAAAAAAATGCAGAAAAGGAAATGAAACTGTCCAGACATGAGTTATGGTTGTTACCATTCTTTTCATAGAGTCACAGAATGGTTTGGGGTGGAAGAGACCTCAAAGGTCATCTAATTCCAACCCTCCTGCCATGGACAGGGACACCTTCCACTAGACCAGGTTGCTCAAAGCCTCTTCCAAACTGGCTTTGAATACTTTTCCTTCCTAAACCTTCCTGCTTACATTTCTGAAGTTAGCAGGCATTTAATGACTAGGAAAATTCAGAAAATGTGGAAAAAGATTTATGCACCCTTTTTCCTTCTCTGCTTCTCACACCTACATCCTTCCTGTCCCTGAATTTGAATTTGTACCTTTCATTTCTTTGAAATTCCTGGATAGAAAGACCTGGCAAGTCTGACTACCGCGATGTTGCCCTAGTGTAAGAAAGCTGAGCCCTCTGAAATATCCAAAGTCCTGAAATAAGGTTATAAATCATGAGATCATAAAATAAATATAACAAATTGCTATTTAAGTTTCTCTGTTGGCTTGGAAGCCTATTTAACAAGCCTGCATTTCAACTCTTTCATTGCAAGGGCCGCATCAGTCAAGACAGATTTTCAGCTGTACAAGCAGCTGGGTATATGCAATAAGCCAGTTGTAACATGACAGATGTCATTCTGCTCTTTCCACAGGAGAGTTTTTATTCGTGTTGTGAATCTCAGTCTTGAAGAGACTCCAATTTCAGACAAAATGAGCAATGGGCAAGTTACTCTGGCAGCAATGTTTAGCAGCAGGGCCACCATGTAGGCTAAGGGAAACAGCGGAGAAAACTTGTTCCTCAAAACACGTGTCACTGGAGTGTTACATGCCAATGCTACCTGGGGCAAACACATCTGGGGTCGTGTGAGGGGGCATTTGCTTTCTTGCTTAATGATGGCATTTGCTTTCCTTGTTCAATGCTTGTTTAATGCTTTAATGCTTGTTTAATGCTACTTCTGGAGCTAAGACAGGAGCTGAGACCTCCACAACCTGCTCTGTGAGCTCAGGGGAGACTGGTCCTGGCACTACTGTTTTCCCCTCTTTCTCTGGAAAGTCTCTCACTAGGGGCTGGAGTGGTGAAGGCAAAGTGACTGAACCCTGCGATCCCCACATATGCTTACGGACAGACACTAGACTTTGATGTGGGATACCAACACACCCATTTCCTACTCCTGTATATGCTTCCTCACTCTCTACTCCTCTGTGATAAATAACTCTCTATGGGACAGAGGGAGCTGCATTTATTCAATTACCTGTCTCCAAAGAAATACCTGTTTTCTGGCCACCATCTCCCACTTTGGGAAGAACACATTCCTCCTGGATACAGAAACATCTACACACCTACAGTATCAGTATAGTTCTTGAATTTATCTAAATATGATTTTTTTATAAGTTTCATGGGGGTTTCTTTTTCTTTTTTAATGTCTTTGTAATTAATTTGTGAGCACAGGCTCTCCTTTTCTGTTTTCTACTCCCCTGTGAAACAGTGATCCTCTGAAGTAAACATAAAGCTTAGTTTGTTTTAAAATGCAGCATTGACTCTTTCCAATTGGGCATAGAAACCTAACTAATTCCATTTTATTCTCAGCTCTCAATATTCTACTAGTGTTTTTTAACAACACTTACATTCAAAAATCCAATATTTTTAAAGCAATTTCATCTTCTCACCATCAAACTTCCACATCATTCAGTCTGCTTCCAACATTAAGAAAATAAAATTGCTAGTAGACATGCATGTATTAAAAAGATCTACATTGTGCTATATAGAAAGAATACAGGAGGTCAGAACTATTTTTCTCTTTAATGACAGGATTTCAGAGTTTTCTGGGGCCTTGAACCAGCTGCTGCCTATGCCATTGAGAATCCAAATCCTTGTTTCAGTTGTTAGATTCCTTTCTGCAGTCTAGCAAAGCCATAAGGTAGTAAAACCTTTAACATTTGAATTTCCGTTGACCATAAGAAAAGATGTATGTCGAAACCAATCAGATTTCTCTTGAATACAGGACAGATTTGGCTTTTGGAGCGAATGATACTCTAAACATTCACAAAAGCAGTGATTTTTAAAAATAAATTTCTACCTAGGCTTGGGAGGTACTTAAGTTTTGGAGGGTGCACGATGCTCTGAAAGAGAGTGTACTAAACATATGCGCTCTTTTGTAACCACTGTGTTATGGGCAGTCCCATTTTCCTTCAAATTAACTTTTTTGGCTGTATCTAGTGCAAAAATATTATAGAGGGGACAGGAAAAGGGAGGGAAATGGGAAGGGAGGGAAAATGAGGTGGTAATGAAGGGAGGGGCGGGGAGAGGAGAGAGGAGGGAAGTGGAGGGGAGAGTGGAGTTGGCCAAAAGAATAATAAAGTATCAAGAGACAAAAGCAATTTTACAGAATTTTATTTTTAAGTGGCTGAAACATGAAGACTTGCAAGACTGGCAGGTCTTTCTAATAGGCTATAATCTGTAGCAGAGCTAGGACGGCTTGGGAAGAGCTGCTTGTAGAGCAAGTTTGCAATTTATGCATCTTTTCTGCAAGCTAATGGGCTCTTTTAGTGTAAACATTAATTTAAATAATAATAATAGTTATGAAATATATCATGCTCATTAAAAATGTGAAAGTGCAAACTGGAATTTATATTCTTTCTGTATTGTTACTGTTATGACATAGTGATTTTCTTACTCACAGTTTTCAGTCACAAAAATGAAATCAGATTGGAAGCCTTATACATGAGTTTGGAATTTAGAGGCTTTTTTACACCTAGAAGGTTATTTCTTAACATAAACCTGCCATGTAAGCATTGATTTCTTTTGCAGCAGTGCCATTGATTTTAACAGATTTGAAATCAAAGACTCACTCTTTTCTGTGAGTTCTAACTTTCATCACACCATAATACAATTGCTTTTTCAGTTTATCAGATTTTTCTAATTAGTATTTTCTTTTGCAGTTTCTAGTCTTGTTCCATGGTCTAAGGCTAATTTTGGTGTATTTTTATCCCTTGTTTTGGGATACCTTAGCTGAAACAATTTTATGTCTTTTCATATTGTGTTTATATATTGTGTTTTCATATTGTGAATAAAACAAAGTAGCTAGTGCTATAAATTCCAAATTAATTTCTTATATCATCAGAATGACAAAGAAAAAATTAAATTTCAGAAGAAGATAGGATCAATATCTTTGAAGTTGTGGAACTTTTTATTTCATGCCATATGCTTCAGCTCTTGCATATATTTTTGCTGCAACTTGAAGATAAACAGTTTCAGTTAGCATTTATAAGTGTTTTACCTTTTTAATGCCTTTAATTGTTTAGACTTTGTAAGCTAAAGTCTTCCATTTAAATATCTTTTTTGGGATAGTTTTAATTAAATATATCTTAACTGTTCATAACTTACTTTTTAAAATATGCATCACTGTAAAGAAAGCTGAATGTCCAACCTCAAACAGAATTAAAAACATTACTGCTCTTTCCAGGTGGATATCTGGATAGCTTCAATATGCACTTTTGGTATGCCAGGATGAAAAACTACTTATGACAGTGCAGGTTCCTCAATACAGAAAATGTAAAGAATCTAGTTAGAACATTCAGCTGTGAATTTTCTTTAATTAATTGCCTCTTGTGCTGAGGAGAAGTAGACATTTCTGTCTAGTCTCAGTTTCTGAGGTAAGGAATGTAAATGCATTTTGTAGGTATGCAGTGTTGTGGTTTATCTGTTGTTGTGATTGACTGTTCAGTCATTGCTGGTTAATTACCTATCATTAATAAATCAATACATGGCTTTGATTCTCATTTGGTTTAAACCACATGAACAGATCAGCATCTTCCCTCTGGCACCCCAGGATCCACAAGTGTTGCCTGTTCTATTTAATACATTTTAATGGACCCATTGTGCCTGAATTTGTCTTGTATTTTTTAAACCTCATAGTACTATCTGCTTCTATTTCCTGTGCGACCAGGTGCTAATCCAAAGTTACTCACTGCTTTAAGAAAAACTTACCTGTTTTATTGTTTTTTGGTAATAGTTCTGCTCTCTCTTTTTCCTTTGCACTCATGACTTCATCAGCCTCCATCTCCCCTCAGCCTTCTCATTTACAGATTGAAAAGTATGAACCTTTTCAGGCTCCCCCTGTAAGGCAACTGCTTTGTCCCTTTCAATGTTTTAACTGGCCTTCTGTACCTTCTCCAGCCCCACTCACTGTGTTTCATTAAACACATGCTGAAAGTACAGGTGAAAATAAATTAAAAGATTCAGTTGAAAGGTGCACTGCATGCTACAATTTATGCAGTAAATGAACAGACATGGAAAATATCTTTGATTTGTCTGTGGAAGCCCTTGCTCTCTTACTTGAGTTAAAAAACACTTCGTGAATACATAGGAGGGAATGACAGGATTTGAGGGGAAAAAAAGCCATAACAGCTAGCTGTGAATAGAAACTGAGAGCATGAAGGATGATAGAAGTCCCTAGCGTAATTTTTAGGTAGTGTTCATAGTTGATTGGATAGCTCACCTTAATCTTTTACATTTTTCATTAACGTTTATTTTAGAAGCTATAAATAGAAAAGTTTCTTTCTATTACAAAAGTTTGAATTAAGAAAAATTTCAGGAAGACAAGCTAACAACAGGTATATCTTTGGGGGATCGTGATTTTAAATTCTGGATTATAGCATGTGTCCTGTACTCCAACTTATTTTTCTAGCATCCTGAAAGTGCGAGTCTGTGTATGAGTAAGTTGGCTAATTAAAAATCTTCTAGCAAAGAGTAGGTATGGAGTGGTGAGCAGCAACTAAAATCAATCTCTCATATGATACAAAGGCAGAAGGAAAATATTTCAGCTTCAAAAACCATGATATAAAATGTATAAAAGCTTCTTTAAATAAGAATTCTGTGTTGAAAGAAACATTTTTGCTTAATGCAAAATTTATCCAGCCTGAGAAGAGTAGTAATCCAAATCATTGGAAGGTGTTTATTCTCATCTTTGTAGTTTCCCGTAGTGTGGTAGTACTGAACGAGCAATAGTATCAAAATCAGGGATGAAAACAGATGCATTTCCTTTATCAGTGAACAACAACGAGAACAAACAAGAATAATCAGCCCTGCTTCGGACTGGACTCCGACTGAGAGAATTTTGAGATGTTTACTGCTAAGAGTTGCATCTGGAGATTGCCTCTGCAGTAGACACTGCAATTACTTGATTACTGTGCAGTAATTTCAAACACGGTTCTCCAGCCAGGACTTCTTTTATTTGGATTGCCTATGGCGTATGTAACATGAATAACTGTCTTCTGTTGTAAGGTGAATAATAGGATTCCTAGGTATTTTGTGCACTCTTAATACACAGAGACAATATTAAGAGTCATAGACAGTGGCTTGTCTGCAGCTTCCAATTCCATATCTATTTGTGGTTTGAAAAAGCTGTTTTTTCATGTCTTTTCTTTGGCTTGTTTATTTATTTGTTTAGTGAAATAATTAAGGCTATCTCAGCTGTTTAGGAAAACTTAAAGATAAGAGGGGTATATGCTAAAAGTATATGCTAAAAGTTGCTGTGGCATTGAACTGAGTAGATGAAGGATGATTTCTGTAGCAATTTATTGTAAGGCCTTGCCATCTCCATTTTGGCAGGTTTTCAGAAGTGGTTAGATGACTTTACAAGCCCAAACTCAATTACAGACCGAAAGATGTAAAAAAGCAATTCTCTTTCCTTGGTCAGTGCTGCTGAATTTCTTCCATGTCACAACCAACCAGTAGGGAGCATGATGTTCCTTATAAATTCCTGTCAGTCTGAACAAAGACACCAGTCCTGTGTCAGGGAGTTCTTATGCTTTATTGTACAATTGTCTTAACTCCAACAGCTAGCACCCTATTTAGTTTCAAATGTGCTGGCTAACAAGCCCTTAATTATCACAACACACTTCAATAAGCCCCAAATCCCCACAACAAACCTCAATACAGAGTACAGTGTAAAATATGATAGCTGCACTTTTCCCAGACAAAGCAAGGGAGGAGGGAATAAAGGCAGAAAAGGGAGAAAGGGAAGAAAGATCACCAGTCTTTAGATCTGCATTAGTCCTGCCCGCATGGATGTTCCAGAACTGGGGTAGCGAGACAAGGAAAAAGAGAGGAAAAAGAGAGCAGGGTAACTATAAAAGGAAGTGGACTAATCCACTTCCTTTTATAGTTACCCTGGTTAAGTACATTTTTCACACCATTTCGTTCATGCATGTACAGTCAGCCCTTTAGAGTCCTTCAGGAAGTGAGTCAGAGAAGGACAGGGGGGGATGACTGAGCATGAGTCTCAAGGTGGGAAAGGAAGTTGGCTCAGAACAGCGCTGCCCCACCTCCGCAGGACTGTCTCTTCCAGTCACAAAAAGTTTGAGAAAAAACATGCTTATCCTTGATTCTCCACAAGTATTCTTTCTTTCACTCTTAACACAGAAGTATCTCAGCCTGTCTCCTCCTCATCATCTTAACACCTCTTTTCTGCGGCAGAAGTTGCTTCTCTTTTGTATTTGTTTGAGGATGTGTCACTAACTCTGCAACAAGTTTGTCATTTGGAAAATCTTTGAAGATATGTTGCTACTGTATCTGAGACAGAAGGCACAGGTTCTTTTGGGCTTCAGAATAAAAGGCAATCCGTAATATTATTTAAGCTTGAGCTAAAGACCACGTTAAGAAAAAAAATTCTAATGAATCAAATGCTTTCGAGACCACAGTGGTCAAATTACTCTTTTTTTATTTTTCATATGTAGTGGATTTGCTTAAGTAAATCCAGTATTAATTAAATATTGGGATATATTTTACTGTTTGGGATACATTGCTGGTCTAAATTTTATAAGGATTTGAGCTCAATTAAGTACAGAATGCCTGACATCTGATAATGCCTTTAGAATTCCTGACCTTATTTAGGTTTTACTGTTGGCAGCCTAACTTATAATGACTGCCAAAAGAAAATCTTAGGATCTTTTGAAATTGAGTAGCTGGTTTGAGAAAGTTCAGTGTATTTTACCCTTAGGAAAGCTAACAAGGTTAAGAAGGAATAAAAAGAATAATATTGAATTATCTGGATTCCATTCATTAAATTGACTGATTTTATGCTAATGATTTAAAAGCCATCTTTTCTTACATAATTTCCTTCAGTCCAGCTAATTTAAACTTTAGTTAATATGACTGCAAAGTATGCAGTTATATTAAAAGGGCTGTATTTGAAAATACTTAATCAATTCTGTGTCTTTTCTTCCCCCAAAGAGAAGTGTCATTTCACTAAGGTACATATTCTATCATGTTAATTATTTGTTGATATGAGAGACTGAGAAAAGCGGTTACTGGCTCAAAACAACAAAAGTGTTTGTGTGAGGGAGGTCAGGGAAAGTTCTGCGAAAGTGGGATGGTACAGTGCCCCACACCCTGCCTTCTCTGGAGCTGTCTAGTCCAGATGTCAGTCACTGGCACACCAGAAGCAATGCCCCACATCCCACCCCTGGAGCCCCAATCTAGCCCCAGAGTGGCTATCAAACTGCAAGCCCCACCTGGGGGTGTGGCCAGAGGAGGCCAGAACAGATAAAAACCATTGCACAAAGATGCATATGGTCGCATCACTATTGTCCTTGGATTTTATGGCAGCTGAGACCATGCTGGTTCCAAGGGTGGCAGCTACATCTTACTTTTCTCTCTCTTTTTTTTTTTTTCCCCTCTCTTTCTCTTTTCTTCTCCTGATTTCCTCTTCTTCATATCTGGGTAAGTTAACATTTCATGGGTTAGAGTTTGCCAAGTCAGTGCTTCATGAAATGCTTTATTTTGAAGGCATGTTTGCTTTAAATTTTGCAAAGTTCCTGATCTTCTAAAGTTCACCAGTAGAAGTTTCTTGTTTAATTTCCTGAGTACATTGTTGGGTTTCTCTTCTGCACCTACCTCAGGCTATTAAAAAAAGCCTAAACCCCTTTAAATAAACTCGCCAAGTGAGGAGGACCTGGGCTTTACAGTTGATTTTAAACTTGTTTGGCTATTCTCTGCAGAGAACTAGATCGACAGCTTCAAAGATTTCTCTTTGCTGGTACATTTTTGTCATAAATATTCATATACACTTCCTGATTTATTAAATGTCAATGGTTACTATTCATTTCATCAAGCTTACTTTTTATGAAGGTACGTCCTGTGAAAATGTGTGTACTTTAGCTAAAATTATTTTGCACTTTTACAATGATTACAGTGATTTCTCTTGCGATGACATCAAAACTGCTTTACAAATATGAATTAAAGTTTACAAAACCTTTGTAGAACAGCTAAGAATTGTTATACATGTTTTCAAAGTGAAGACTCTGAAGGACAGACTGTAAGTGATTTGACTAAGTTCAAACAGGGTATCAATACAAATGACAAATTCTCACCTTAGCTTAAGTAGTATATCATAGCGCTTGAGTTTTCTTTAACAGTATAAAATACAATTCGTTTCTGAAAAGTGACTCTATAAAAACAAGTGCCATATTTATGAATCATTGCTTCTATGAACATTCCTGCCAAAATTTTGCCATATTAAGAGTTAATTTGAGGGCATTGCAAATGGCATGTGCTAAACTGTCTCTAAAATGAAGCAAAATTACCCTTTTTTCACAATTAAGGCAGTTAGCAATGCTTTTTGTAAAGAGGACCATCCAAATGGGACCATGTAATTCAGGTCCAAGCACTTACTGCTGGGCAGAGCTTTCAAGCTATTTTGCTAGGTCAACTGAAACATACTATATCAAATGCAAGAGACAATAAAATATGATATCCAAAATCTGTAAAAATGAAGCATGTCCTCTTAAAGCTAAAGATTGACTGCTTTTGTTATTAAAGCTAATAGCCAATGTACCCTTCACAGGAGCTCATCTGTCAAACTCCTTAAAATCCAATTGTTCTCTAGTCTTTACAAATTCAATCCAATAGGCAAAAGAAGTGTACCTGTGCTAAGTGTTGGGTCTTTCTGAAGAGATGGGCTAGTTTAATCTCTGTGAGACTTTCAAGGAGGACACTTCAGAAAGGAGGATATTTACTAGTTGCTAAGTTTTTATTGCTATGGGATAGATAGGCATTTTACCGTTAGCCTACCTATTTATTCATGCTGTGTTACGTAGGTATTTTATGAATGTGTATTGGTCCCTACTGTCAATTCAATGTGTCTTCCTTGGCGGAAATACAGGATGCAAGGCCTAAAACTGCCCTCATGTGGGGCAGAGGAATTGCCAGAAGAACATTCTTCCATGAACCTGGAGTCTGGCTAAGTTGTGTAAGGGAGTCTTTGAAGTCTCATTTTCAGAAAAATCCTTTTCATTATGAAAAATACATGCACAAAATGGCATGTCCTTGAAACTATTAGCATTTACAAACCTCTTTTAAAAGTCAAAATTCCTATTTCAGACAGAATTTTTACCACAAAACATAATAAGGCTACAGACCCCATGAAATAGAGTACAGTTCCTCTGAATAATTATCCATATTATGTCAGTATGTGAAGCTGTAAACTCAAATCTGGAAAGTGATAATTAGTTCCTTATTATTATATAATTTCTTATCAGTGATTATCCATGCTTCTCTTTAATATTTCTTCTTGTTTTGATTGGCAATAGAAATATGATAGCAGATAAATATTACTTTATTTGCATAAATACACTGAATGAATACAGTGCTTCAGTATATTTAGTCATGCTAGGAAACCTCTCAATTTTTCTTATAAAGGATAATAGTTTTGCTTGTTATTCACATTTCATATTATTTCCTGGCTCTCATCTGGCTGTGATTAAGCATTGCAAATACAGCAGCATCTCCTGTACTCAGTAAAAGATCAATTAAATCTTTTCATAATGTATTTATTAACAATTTAAAATCAGTGAAAACATTGCTCTGTGCATTGTGAGAAAAGCTCCATAGTAACGTGGACCAACCCTCAAGAACTTTGAAGACAAATCAAAGTGCATATCACTTAAAAAAAAAAAAAAAGCAAGCTATCCATCCTGCCGTGAAGTAGGATGCCTCCTTCTGCACCTGTCATGATTCAGGAATGGTACTCCCCAATTCAATGCCCCCATCAAGACTCTCCAAACCATGCACTGCTGTCTCGCTCTCCAGATTTCTCCTTCCCCTCCTCCCTGTAATGGGCTGGCGAGGAGAATTGGAAGCACAAAAGGCGAAGTTCATGGGTTGACGTGAGAACAATTTACTGGAAACAGCAATGAGATAAGAAAACAAGCAGTAACAGCAACAATACCAATAACAAAGGGTACAAGAAAGAACAATTCAGACAGAGACCCCTCGACAACAGACAATACTGGATAGCTCCCTTTGCTGCATATCCTTTGCTGGACCAGAACCCCTTCTTCCCAGGAGAGAGAGCCTTTCCCCTTCCCCCAGAAATTGTTTGAGGTGGTACAGAATAACTTCCAAGTCCTAGCCATGCCCCTTCCTTGCTACTGTAAAAATTAACCCTGTTCTGGCTGGAACCAGGACACCACCGTTGCCCCATGTCCCGATGTTTAGACACTTCATAGATAAGCTTTTAACAGGCCCGGTTAAAGAACTGGGTTGCAGTAAAATGATGTGTTGCAACATGGGAAATTCCAATTAGAAATAATGAAAAAGCTGTCTACTCTGAAGGTGGTCAAACACTAGAGCACGGAGCTAGAGTGTTTGTGGAGTCTCCATGCATGTAGTTACTGAGGTCTGGGTGGACACAGCCCTGAGCAACTTGCTGTAGTTGGCCCTCCTCTGAGGAAGGACTTAGACTGAAAGATCTCCAGAACCTCCAACTTCACAGTTCTGTGGTTTTGTGATTCTGTTTACACATGCAGGCGTATTATTGCTCTGTGTTTAGAGCGTCTGTGTCCTTGGGTCATTTTTTACTTTTGGAAAAAGAACCAATCCGACACCCTAGGCTGGACAGTTCTTATTATGCTTAATTCTGTGGGACTATGATCTAAAGATGAAGTTAACTGATATGAAAAATGTCCATCTCCTTTTACTGAAGGCCAAAGAAACTTTCAACTAGTGTCTTAAAGACTCACTGTTATAAAGATGTAAAGTCATTCCTATGCCTTGAATTGTATGTGTTTTAATAATATGAAAGGAACAGGGATGGAATTATCGAGTAAAGGAGGATAATGAAATTTTCCTTGTGTTAGCAATAATGAATGTATTTGTACTTGTTATCAGCATGTACTTGGAACAAGATGAGTCTACCTGATAGATAAAGCACTGTGGTTTGTTTTCAACAAACAAAGAGCTGTCTTTGCCTGTTAATTAAAATGTAATGTCAACACTAATGGAGGTGTTTACAAAATCCAGATTTGGTATTTCAACTGAAAGTATGGGCCTATATACTGTGCATTACTGGCTTATCTAGAATCTTAAAAAATGGACAAATACAAAATTAAAATAGGGGGACAGAAAATGGCTACTTCAGAGCTAACTGAGGAGAAGAACTGGAAAAGGGGTAGGTAAGTATGGATCACACCTGAAAGATGATTTTCTGACATTTTAGTGGACCTCTGAGTAATTGCAAAAAACTTTGGGACTATCCTAACAAACTCTTCTCCATCTTCTGATTTCAATTTTGCCTTTTGATAGATTATTTGAGAAGACTCAAGAGCTAGAATTCCCTCTGAGAAACATGGTCCTGATCATCACTCTGCTGGTAGCTGGAAAGGGCAGTTGAATTCAAAAAGGAAAAGTAACGAGTAATTTCCTACAATATTGAGAGGTCAGGAAGTTCATATTGCAATTGTCTTCCTTTTGCCTCAGGATAGTAAAATGACCAAGAAAAAGTTTCTTCTGCTGGCTTTGCAGAGAAGCAGCATGAAATGTTGGTGCAAGAATGTACCAAATGTTATCAACATCCTCTCCTGTGTTTTTTTTCCCCTGTATTTCTGCAAGGCATGCCATACTGGTAATAGCTGAATAGTGTGTGAACATTTCTATGCTCTTAAAAAAAAATATTTCGGGGTAGCACTGTGTGTATTTGTGTCCTTCTTCCAAACCAAAGTCTTAATTATATGTTTTGGTCTTAAGGAGAGGTTTCTCAGTGCCTAGTTTTTAAACCTGTGTGAAATAGATATGAACGCTGGAAAAACTGCAGCATAAACGACAGTGACAGCACAAAAAATTGTGGCATTAGTTATATGCAAATACTCTAAACTTCAATTCCCTCTGAGCTTCATTCCCAATATACCCAAATTTTTGAAATGCCATCTTTTTTTAGGTTATAAGTAATACTTTTTATTAGTTTACAAGCTGATCTATATAATGTCTAATTAGCTCCCTTTCCTCTTGTGTTTGCCTACTATCCTTGCATGGCAGAAAAGTCACAGTATGACTAAGATATATTTTAGAATGCCAATTCCATTTAAGTGCACACTTAAAAAACCCCGAAAATGCACACTAAATTCAAGCTTGGACTAGGGCATAATTCGTTTGTGAATAGAGCATTTTGTTTTACAGAAATAACTGTAAAAATAACTGGATGTTAGGACAGCTTAGGAATGTCCATATAAATATATTAGAAAAAGTATTTTTCACTTGCAAACCTTTGCATCTTCTAAGATAGAAGCATGGTATGAGTCATGTTCAGTGCATCGGAGGTACGTCTGTTCTTTGTCATACTGCCATCTCCTGCATTCATCTCATCCTTTTCTCAAGGTCCAAGTACAAAACAATATGTGTCAGATGGCCTTCAGATAAAGATAAGAAACCACCTCACACTGTGGGATACAGAAAGGAAATTTAACTCTTTTATGTATTACAACTTTTTTATTCTTGACCAGTACAAGATTTTCCTTTTTTTACACATTGATTTTATAGACTGTGTATGAATAGCTTCTTTTAATGCTATTTCCCATGAGCTGCAGCCTACATTTTCAAAAAAGAGAAGTGGTTTGGGGTTCTTTTGTTTCTGGAAAGCCTATTTTTGAGATATCTCTGGAAGAGCCTGATTTTCAAAAGAGGATTTAGGATTTGCCTACTAATTATCAGAATGTTTTAAAGAATCTTGAGAAGGATAGAATAGTTCCAAGTCAGTTTTTAAAATCATAAAGGTGAGGTGGTTAGGAACAATCAGCTCTCACTCATGTTGTCAAAGACAAATAGCTGCCTGGCTCTATGAACATGACAATGAGAAATCCTTGCTACATTAGAAATAATGCAAAGATCAGTAGGAAAAGTTGGTGAAGTGTAAAGAACGACCGAGCCAATTAAAAATTTAAGAGCTTTATTAGCAAAAAGCCTTTTTAATTAACAATTAAGGACCCAAAAATGGCGATCTGCCGGGCTGCGAAGCAAAGGGGAACAGCACCAGATGCTTAGCCACCAGAAGGCAGGGCCAGAGGCACACCCAGGAGGCAGGGGTTTCAATTTTTATACCCCAAGGTCGGGTACCTCCCTCTCTGTTATCTCCGCCTCTCTTAACGTTCCTGGTTGGCTTGTCCGTATCCAGGGGTTATGGATTGGGCGGCATTAAGCCAATTGGATTAGGCATGTTATCCCCTGATGTTAATCAGGGGTTCCAACGCTCCTCCCTCTCTGCCCCGGCATCTGGAAGTTTCCCCCAGACGCCATCTTTGATTCAACTACATATATGTATATATAAAATACATATAACTGAATAACAACTTGTCCCAGTAGAATCCCATAACATTTCCCAACTCCCAAACCACAACCGCCCCACCACAACCGTACATTTCCCACTTCAACAAGGCCACAAACACTTAACTTTATTACTAATTAATCATTTCCTTAACCTCAGTGGCTAATTAACAGTCCACAACAACTTCATTAACTCATTAACATTTAACAACAACCCATCCCCTAATTAATATATGAAAGCCAACTCAATTCTATTTATAACATGAAGGACAAGAGGAAAAATCCATACATTAAAAGTATTAATAATTAATTATTAAATGTTCTCTTGTTTTCAAGAAGCATAAAAAGTAATTCTGCAATGACTTACTTTAATCCATCCCATCAATGAAAAATACTATATGCTAACTGGAAAATGTAGAATTTGCATCCCATCCATTTTTATCCATCCATCCTATCCATCTATTTTCATATTGTTGCCCACCAATCTGATATTTGAAAACCTTCTCCAAAATAAGTGTCTTTAAAGTACATTTCCTCTTCTTTGAAAACACTGTGGGTGGGAATCATGCTTACTGTAATTTTGTGACAGCTCTTTTGAGCATCATGAAGTGTCACATGGTGGAACAGCATTCTGGTCATGAAAAGTCCAAAGGCAAAAGTCTTGCACCACTCAACTTAGTTTTTTTCTTTATTTAAATGCATAAAGACATATTATTCTAGATATTTTAATGCCATGCATTATTAAAAAGCATAAGCACTACAAGAAAATCGCAAATAATTACTTAATTATATTGTGGCACCCTATGTACAAAGTGCTGCCACAAAAATGTGAATTTTTTTTCTGAAAATCATAAAATCATAGATTGGTTCAGGTTGAAAGGGATCTTTAAAGGTTATCTAGTCCAACTCCCTCCAAAGAGCCAGAACATTTTCAAATGGCTCAAGTTGCTCAGAGCCCCACCCAACATAACCTAGAATGTTTTCAGGGATGGGGCATCAACCACCTCTCTGGGCAACCTGTTCCAGTGTTTCATCACTGTCCTGGTTTCGGCCAAGGACAGGGTTAATTGTTTGCAGTAGCAGTGAGGATGTGTCTGGGTTGTTGCTCTATACCACTTCAGGTTATCTCTTGGTGGTGGAAGTAAGGAATTCTCACTTCTGTGAAGAAGGGGCCTGGCTTGGGTTGGGAAGAAAAGCATGGGCACAGAGTTGGCAGTATTGTTCATTGTCTCAGGATCCCACTGTGTCAGTTCAGGTTTGGTGAGCATTTTTTGCATTTGAATCACCCTCTTTTTTTATACTTTTGTTATTAATATTGTTGCTGCTACCGTTCATTTTCTCATCTCATTGCTATTTCTGGTAGTGTTCTTATCTCAACCTGTAATCTCTGCCTTTTGTCTCTCTCATCAGAGGGAGTGGGGGGAGGGAAGTGGGAATGCCATTCCTAAACCAGGACAGTCACCCTCATTGTAAAATATTACTCCTTATATCTAATCTAAATTGATCCTTTTTCAGTTTAAAACCATTAACCCTGGTCCTATTGCAGCAGGCCCTGCTGAAAAGTTTGTCTCTAAAAGTTTCCCTTTAAGCCTGAAAGGCTTCAATAAAGGCTTCCCCAGAACCTTCTCTTCTCTAGGCTGAACAACCCTAACTCTGACACCTTTTCCTTACAGCAAAGGAGGTGTTCAGTCCCTCCAAACATCTGTGGCCCTCGTCCAGACCCACTCTACCAGGTCCATGTCTTTTCTATGGTGAGGACCCTGGAGCTGGATGTAGCAAGGGCAGAATCACCTCCCTTGATCTCCTGGCCACATATGTTGTGATGCAGGCTAAAATACTTTTGGCTTTCTGGACTGCACCGCATATTGCTGGCTCATGTCCAGTTTTTAATTTATCAGTAGCCCCAAGTATTTTGCAGGAAAATCTTGGAAGTACAGGTTAAAGCAACATTATTTCTCTGGAACACTCATATTTTTAGTGAGAGCAGATCTGGTCTGAGAAAGGAAATAAGGGAAATGTAGTTTTAGTTTCTCAGTGCTATCTGAATAGGCCTGTCAGAATATGCCAGTGTCTGCTAGGGATTAATAAGTATAAATTGCTTATCCAAAAGGAACAAATTTCAAGAAAGTTTTAAAAATTTGCTTAAGTTTTTTACATTTTGGAGGAAATCAGCTGATGTTATGACAGTAGAGTACATTAAGAGACCTGAAAAATGGCGAAAATGGCAGATAGAACAAACAAGTAATTCTGAACAGGGTTTGGTTGTTCTAAGTGTTTCATTTCACACTAAATCGCTATTAATATTTCGTGAATGCTATAGCCAAGCTGATATGAAAGGCAGGAGAAGTGGTGGAGTGGGAAAAAAATGAACCGAGAAATCAGAGTATGTCCTTTTCTGGACGTAGAAATATTTCAAGTCAGTCGTGCTACCAGGATTTACTTCACCTGAACATATGGTCCATTAGGTAATGCTCATTTTCTTATCTAAAAAAAGAGAAAATATGCACAATAATTCTTCAGGAAATTTCTTAATTTAGTTATAAATGAGCACGCTAAAAGTTTAAAAAAAGTTTCTTTTACTCCTGACACAAGACGTTCATGACCTTGGTTTGATTGAGGGTTGAGTAATTGAATATAATGATATGTGAATGCCGGGATAATGAAAGCAAAACAGAGCGTGATGCATCTTTGTACAGATTAAGACGTGACAGCAGGTGGTGGTGGTGGTGGTGGTGCTGCCACCCCGCACCCCCCGCCCCCCTTACCCTTCCTCCCCACTGCTCTGTGATCTGAGAGATGCTTATTGCGCCTCAGCCTTGACGAACAGCACCTGGGCTGAGCTCCTCTTGAGCTCATCAGAAACACTGTCTGTTCCCAGGAACTTATGCTGTCCAACAAGCACCTGCTTTTTTTTTAAAATGAGCAGCCTTGGAAACTTATTTTTTTCCTGAATAACAACCCAAATTGAATAATGTTTATGTTATTAAACTGTCTTAGGTTACAATGTAAAATGTAACCAAAAGTATGTATTCTATCATCATCTTCATAAGCTGTTAAAACCAGGTGGGGCAGTGTGCTTTATCTCTTCCATGACACATCCCTGATAACTCCCTCCAGGAGATATCTTCTGTTAATGGGCNTTGGAAACTTATTTTTTTCCTGAATAACAACCCAAATTGAATAATGTTTATGTTATTAAACTGTCTTAGGTTACAATGTAAAATGTAACCAAAAGTATGTATTCTATCATCATCTTCATAAGCTGTTAAAACCAGGTGGGGCAGTGTGCTTTATCTCTTCCATGACACATCCCTGATAACTCCCTCCAGGAGATATCTTCTGTTAATGGGCCACCAAGCCTCACTGCATGACTCATAAAGGTACATCATCCCATTGTGAGACGGGTTCCGTCCAGGAGGAGGAACCAAGCATTCCTACCTGGATATAATCTGAGGTTTGGAACACCACACTCAGCCCTTACCTACTGGATTCCCAGAGGACAACAGCTACATAACCAACACAGAACGTTCAGAGGAAGACCAGACACTTCTACAGGATCACTGCTTCAACAGAACTACATCTATCACGTCAACAGGATTGCAGCCACCATTTAATTGGACTGCTACCACCACCCTCCCCGACAGGGTGTCAGGTTGTATCCTGACTCTGTCAGTGTTTCTGTACTATTGCATTTATTTCAATTTTCCTATTAAGTTGTAGTTCTGACTTAGAATCTCTCACTGGTTTGCTTTCAAACTAGCACATAAACTTTCAAAGAAAGTTACCCAAATTGGAGCCAGGATGAAAAATTGCTATGACTTTACTTTTCTTGGGGCCAATAAACAGTGGCCCAAAATGAGACCCTGTAAGCTCTTCTGGACCACAGCAGGCTGTGACCAGCAATCTCCCTCTGAGTGGGACCTCTTGGAGCTGGTGAACTTGCAAGATTTTTTGCTTGGAGGATCACCAAACAACAACAATGGATCCCGGGCTGATAGCCTCCACTCCTTAAGGCTCAAGCCTTTGCCTGTTGAGAAGATGCAAAGGCATCTGAAGTGACTGTTTCACTGAATTTGGGTGCAATTTTTCACAGGTACCTTTTGCAGACTTTTTATGTCTGTGTGCATCTGAGTGTGAATACACCACAGCAAATGTACTAGGAATGCTGCTCTCCTAGACTCTTAAATACTTTAGATTTGAAAGTAAGTTAGGCCTGTATATAAGTTACTGTTGTGGTATAGTAAATTCTATATGAATCCTGTGGAAAAGTGTTTGACTTAAGTTATCATTTAAGTTAAGTGCTGTTGGGCCTTTAGTCCATATTCCTTTTTATCCTTACCCTTTCCTATCCTTTTGTCTTCCTCCTTGACCTCCACATAGATACTCTTGGGTTTATTTCAGTTTGGATTTATTGACTCTGGATTTTGTTTTTTTTTGCTTTTTTTCTCAGTGCGCTTTAACCATCTAGTAAGTAGCATAGCAAACCTTGCAAACGAACTTTGTCATGCCGTCACTTTCATATTAAACCGGCTTTTGCTGATACCTTTGCTGGTGAGTTTTTAAGTGATGTTAAAGTACTCATTTAGGACACAGAACAGTACCTGAAATTGATGGAAAGGTACATTATGATAATGATTTGAGTTCATTTGATCTTGCTGTTTAACGCCACCAGTAAGAAAGACTAGGGAAAGTGTTGCTACATGGACATCCAGTGCCTTCAAGAAGCAGAAGGCCCAGGTGAAAAAGCTGCGAGTGGGTGTTGACCTCTTGTCCTGAACCAGACATTGAGACTACCCTGCATGAATGTTTTGTTCCCGTGGCTGAGCTGCGCTGGTCGCTGCAAAAACAGCCGGGGCAGTCTCAGTTAATTGTGTGGGTGTGCATGAGGGTAGGATTTTCCTGACACTGCCTTTGTCTAATTTGGCCTGTTCGGTAAATTGAACTTAGCAGTATCATGTTTTTAATGTTTTATTTTTTCCCCAATGACAACTTTTTATCTTGATGGGCACTTATTAGGTGACAAATAACAGCACAGAACAGTTCAGGCAGTGGGGATAGAAGCTTCTAATTTACTTTGTCTTTCTCCTTAAATTTCACACTCCTTGCTGCTGGTCTGCTAGACTATTTGAGTCTGATGGGGTTTTTTTTTAGTTTATAAAATCAAACCTTGGACATAACACCATATAACCAGAAAATGGTGTTTGTCATATTTCCACTTCTGCTGAGTGCTAAGAGCATCATACAAAATGATAAATATACTCACCTTCCAATGAGTTCAGAGAAATCAAGAGCATTAAATACCCTGAGTAAGCTCACAATAAAATATTCTACTGCTAAAGGCATCATTTACTGCTTACTGTTTCCATGATGCATCTTTGGCATATCGATATGCTAAACAAATGGTTGGTTTAATAAAATTTATATTGAAAGACAAGTTCAAAATACAAAGTTCTGGTAGTAGAAATAATAGGTGTAATGGGTGCTAAGAGTGGTTTGCAGAAATGTAGATCCTGTGCAGAGGAAATAGCAATGTTTAGATTTACTATTGACTTTCTAAAAGGTAGAGTGGAATAAAGGCACACACGGCACACATCAGTAGCTGTGTTTGGTGCAGTGAAATAGGTCATCCTTTGGAAGCTGAGTATTCCCAAAAAATTGTGGCTTTTCTATGGATATACCAAATGTGGCATAACATTCCCACTGTGTTGCTTCTATCCTGACTGGTTTTTCCTCTCCTTTGTTTTAGGAACTTTTTCAGTGCCTGAAAACCAAGAAACATCTCAAAATTTTAGAGTAATTAAAAATTACACTACTTAGAAGGAAAAAAAAAAAAGGGATTTGGGCGTTTGCATTTCTCTTAGCTTTCTTATCCTTTAGGGTACATTTTCAGTGAAATTTCAAAGCTTTTTTCCATGACTTGAAGAATTGCAAGCAAAATTTTTAGCATGCAGGCTGAGATTTTCATGTGGGCTTTGAATTCTTGCCTCAGGATGTTCCAGGAAAACAGAAACTATCATAAGACTTATGTTTAAAATCTTGACAACTGGCATACCCAGACTGCTAAGGACATGTCCACAGTGCCCAGGAGAGTAGGCAGGATAACTCTGAAGCTGGCAGGCACCATGCTAGTTCTGGAACCGCAGATAATGTAACTAATGGCATTTTTGCACATGTATGACTTTCTGTCAGCACACCTACTGATTCTGAGACTAGAAATTCTACTGCACCAAACTGCACCTGCTCAAATCTCTCTGTGAAGAGTTATATATGGGCAAACTTGGTGATGAATAATTTATGCACTAAACTATAATTTATTACCATAGAATAGATATCTGGGGAAAAAAGAAGTCATATGCCTAGGTTTTGATGTAAGAAATAAATGAGCAATTAACATCATTTTTAGAATTGTAAAAATATTAAGATATTTAGTTTTCTGCTGCAGGGCTTCCTATTATTTCAAGCAAGGTTAAGTAATAAAAATGTTCACACTAAAACCGTCTAAAGATTATTTTTATGAAATTTTTCTGTTACTATTTTAACATACTGTTATTCTTCAACGTGCTTAACAACTTGGACACAGAACTTAAAGAAATACTAAGTAGGTTTATCAATGACACTAAATTGGAGGAGCTGTCGACTCCCTCATGGGCAGAGAGACCTTGACAAATTAGAGATGGGCAATCACTAACCATATGAATCTTTAAAAGGTCAAGTGCTGGGTCCTATACACTTGGGATGGGGCAACCCTGGTTATGTTTATAGACTAGAGAGTGAGAGACTGGAGACCAGTGCTGCGGAAAGGGACCTGGGGATCCTGGTCAATGGTAAGTTGAACATGAGTCAGCAGTGTCAGGAGGGCCAATTGTGCCCCAGGGTGCATTAGGTGCAGCATCGCCAGCCAGGCAGAGGAGGGGAGTGTCCCACTCTGCTCTGCACTGGAGCAGCCTCACCTTGTGTCCTGTGTGCAGTTTTGGGTGACACAATATAAAAAAGACTTTACTCTATTAAAGAGCATCCAAAGGAGGGCCACGAGGATGGCGAAAGGTCTGGAGGGGAAACCCTATGAGGAGCAGCTGAGGTCACTTGGTCTGTTCAGCCTGGAGAAGAGGAGACTGAGGGCAGACCTCACTGTGGTCTTCAAGATCCTCACGAGGGGAAGTGGAGGGGCAGATACCAACCTCTTCACTCTCATGACCAGTAACAGGACTTGAGGAAATGGCATGAAGTTGGGGTCGGGGGAGGTTTAGGTTGGATATCAGGAAAGCTTTTTATCCAGAGGGTGTTTGGGCACTGGAACAGACTCCTTAGAGTTCAAGAAACATTTGGACAAAGCTCTCAGGCACATGGTATGACTCCTGGGGTAGCGTCCTGCACAGGGCCAGGAGCTGGATTCAATGATCCCGGTGGGTCCCTTCCAACTCAGCATATTCTATGGTAACAACCTCAGCTAAGTCTGGTATTATAATCTTATATTGCTCCTGCTCAGTTAAGATATTTATCTCATTAATGTTCTTTATGCAAAACATAATACTTAGAAATAACCATGCCCTTAATGACTAGCCTTGAAATTATAAGAAAAGTTTCAGATAATCTAATGATAAATTGAAAATAAGGAAATAGAATTTCTGGTTATTTTATTACTTTAGCTTTGGAACCTCCAGATCACCAGGACTTATAGGGCGTGGGGGTTTTAGGTTTTTTGCCTTAAGCATGCAGCGTAGAATACTGTCTATGCAGTGTGTTGCAAAAAAAGCCAACAAAACAACCACCAGTACAGGCTTGGTCTGACTGTGGTCTACATTGAAATGTGCCTTCATGAAAAGTAGTTCCCACAGGACCAAACAGAAACTAAGAAATGTAAATAAAAGAGAGGCTACTTGGGCGTGAATGCTCATGATGCCCATATAGTGCATCATGAACTGCTCTGTACAGTTTCCAGCCGATCCTGTGTAGAGAAAGATCAAGCTCAATTCTACTTGCCAAATAGAATGCAAGTCAGACTGAAATGTGTGGGGTTTTTTGTAACTAAATGATGCCGTTCACATTGCATTTGTGTGATATTGGTGCTTAGAATGAAAATTTAAAATCTTGTGTTTGATTTGTAGGAAATACTAGTATTAGCACCTATATGTGATACTGTGTTTCTATAATGGAAAAAGAAATATGAATATTGCATCATGATAGCATATTATGTTATTTGGGCACTTGAATTGTCTTTTGTTCATAGCTTTTCTAATATATGTGGGTTTTGTGAGACTACAATATGCATTGAATAAATAAGTTGAAATTGCCATAGTATTTCAGTTTTAAATTATCCCGATCTGCATGTGTTTTGTATGCATTTTCCACTCAACTTACAACTACTAACTTAAAAAAACCCAAACCAGCCAGAACTAATTGGTAGTCTCTAAGATGTAGTACTTGACTGTCTCTTCTGATGTACCCTCTCCAAATTGCAGTTTTCTGATAATGAACCACTGTAATGCTGTTTTCCACAGACATGAATATAAAAGTAAGAGATTAACAAGGTTAAAGGCCTAAGAGTACTGAAAATGACTCTTTCTTAATGAAAAGGTACCATGCTGCTTAGACATCCTGACATGGAACATTGAATGATCATCTTCTGGGATGATCTTACCACTATATAGGACTTCTGCTTTGTTTTTTTTTTCCCTTTTTCCTGAGAATGGGATATAGCATGTGGTCTTCTGACTTAAATTTTGGATAGTTTACCGAGAGATCTTGGTAGAAACCTAGAGTTTACCAAGAGATTGAGAGTGACCATTTTGCAGGTGGTGTTTCTGAGTCAATGTCAATTAATTTGAAATTTAGTTCGAATTGATTCCTTTCAAGACTCATTTAAAAATAAAACAGAGTAGCAAAATTAACGATAGGTAGATAGATATGTAGATGATTATTATTACACTTAGGGGGAACCTTATATTGAATTTGCTTAATGCACTCTATAACATTAATAACACTTCTAATATAATTAGTGCTATTTTCCTATTGTGTAAATAAAGCAAGGCAGAGTTATTTTTTTTTTACCATCACCACCAGCAACACAGCCCATGCAGAATATTATGATATGTTTGTACCACCAACTTAATATTGTTGATCACAAACTATAGAAAGAATGAAAGTCATAGAAAGGTCTGAGAGGAATAGACTATATTCCAGGAGAGCCCCTGGGGAGATACAGCCTGAGGAGGTTTCTATCTTATTTTGATGGCAGCAATGTTAGAAAAGAATTTCAGGACCTTACCTCATGCAGATTTACATGTGATCTTTCCCTTTTGGTCATGAATATTAACTCATTATTTTGCTCCTAAAGAGCTTAGGTGCAGAAGTCCATTCATGTCTGAAAAATTCATCATGACAAAATTTAGTAAAAGAAAGAATTTCTATATTATTTTCAAGTTCCTCTTAAAAGTTGGTTCTTTCTGTTTTGTTTTGTTTTGATGTGACAAACAATAACAATTAAAAGGCTATTTAATTTGGATTTAACTTTGAAATTAAGAATATTTTATTTTATCCTTGAGTTACCTGTTCTGTACTTTAAGGTGCTTCTTACACAAATGACCCAGACAATGACCTGCTTCCCTATGCCTCTTCAGATATCTGATAAAAACATTCATTAAGTTGAATTACCTCATGAATGTAAAGTGACAAGAAATAATTCTTCATAAAGACAGCCAAAGGGAACCTAGTTATTTTGACTCATCCAGATCTGAGATGGAGTACAGGAAAACAAAGTTGTCTTGTCTCTGAATAGGCTTTGAAATGTTGAAACATAGAGAAAATATATTCTCTACTTCTTGGTTGCACTATCCCAGTTCTCATGGAGAGATGGTGCACAGTCCTTTCAAATTTTGGGTTAAAAAAAACACCAAATGTGTATGTTTAGAAAGTCCATTACAGATTTAGCTAACATTTCACAAAAAATTTTTGGACTTTCCCGTATCTGAGAAAAAAAATAGTTCAAAGCTGAAAATTTAGAAGATTTAAACAACTACAGGTGACTTCCTTCCACATGATTTTTTTTGATTGTTTTATATGTAGGAGGGATGGCCTTCCAGTGTATTAAAATAGGTTTTTAATTTGAAACCGTTACTAATTTCATGGATTTGGGTTTGTGTCTGTGTTTGTTATATTCACTTTTGTCATTTACTTTCTATTTTTTTTTTTTTGTAAGATGGAAATACAGATAACTGGCCTATAAGAAAAATTGCATAGTTGTCTTTAGTGGCTTTTACTAAATATTTACCTCTTCTAATACTTCCCAACATTTGAAAATACAGTTATTTATGAAATAGATAAGCACAAGGTATATTGATGCTGACCTGAAGTTAGCATCATTAGCAATACTTTTCAACCTTTTGGTAAGTCATAAGAGGAAGAAGCACATACATGTATATTCAACCTTTCTATGTTTCACAGCCTAGTCATAGAATTTCTGATGTTAGTGTTCACAGTTCAGAAGAATTTCAAATGTTTGTGTTCAGTAATGTGTTCAAGCTGTTTTGGATTTGTATCTAACTTACAGTATTCATTTACCCTATTTTATATTATATATTATTTTCTCTGTCATCATGTAGGCTCTACAGGGAGAGTCCTCGAACTTGATAAATTAATTATGGGACAAGGCTTTTTTTTCCTCTTGGACCTACATTGAAACAGTTCTGTGAACAGTGTTGTAGTTAAAATTCTCTCACTGAATGTCTTTGTATAGCCTATGCATTTACCCACTCTCTTGAGAAGGCAAGAGAAGTACTGAGTCATAATAATGCATGGTTCTTGTCTCAGCTAGAGCATGTATTTCCTTTGTCTGCTACTGAAAAAGGTGTTCCATCCTAGTTAACTTTGATATTTACTAGAGAGTGTGAAAGAAGACCTCCTTCTGAAACACAATAAATGATCAGAGAGGCACTTCTTTGCTGTGTTTCTATGCCTTGATTCCAGGCCATCATGCTTACTTTTCTCCCAAGGGGTCAAGACCAACACAGACTATGAAGAGGTAAGCTCTTACCAATAAATCTGCTGAAGACAGATGAAAAAGAGATAGAGATTTAACTTGCACTGAGTTTTTGGGAAGCGTAATTATGAATCTGGAGAACCAAAATGTGTGTCAGAATGTGACACAAAGAGTGAGAATGTTGCAGAAGTGGGAGGAAAACTTAAGGGCTTTAGGTGGCCATTGCTTTTGGTGTAGTAGATTCAGTGAGTATAAAAGATGCAAACAAGCTGCCTTCAAGAAAAATGTTCTGTGTTGATTTTCACCTTCTTAAAGATCATCTTTCATAATACTATACATTTAAAATATTTTGACTATGAATATAATTTTTTGTCTTTTCAAACTTATGGATAGATGAACACATTCTTACCTGACTTTGTCAATAGTAATTATAAGTTTTCATTATAATTTTTTCCTGCTTTTTGATTTTTACAAATTTGCTCATTATTTGGTATTATTTGACAAATAGTTAATTTTTTCCTGCTTTTTGATTTTTACAAATTTGCTCATTATTTGGTATTATTTGACAAATAGTTAATTTTTTCCTGCTTTTTGATTTTTACAAATTTGCTCATTATTTGGTATTATTTGACAAATAGTTATGTACACGTTCCAGACAGGGGTTTTTGTTGACTGAGGTAGCATTTTACTTTGATTAATACATGCTTTTCTATTTTTTATGGCTTTATGTTCCACATATTAAACTATAGAACAATAGAACATTCCATAGAGTTTTTGAATTTGCAAAATTTTATGTTATAAAAATTTCCATGAAGATAAGCTGTCTGCTGCTCTCTGCTTCTCCTTCTGCCTTTTATCCATTAAATTTTCCAGTCATGCTTTATTTCTCAAGCAGTTGGCTTTCAGCAGGCCCAGTCATAGACTAATAAATGAATCTGAAATTAAACCATAGGAGTCACTAATGATGAGTTCTAGTCTCATACTGAAAGAACTTGCATTTTGACATACCTTTCCATGCACTTTTCTGTGTTTAGGATCACTTTTTCCTGCAGCTGTTTTTTTTATTGTTTTGATAGCTAGTAATTAGTTTCCAGAAGATAATTCAGACTCTGTAATAAAGAAGACTAAAATAATCTGACTTGCACCCCAGACTGAATGTTGGTACTAATGTCCATCCCCTGACTAAAAAAACTACTGTGACCTTATAGGAACACAGAATGTTAAGGTTTGGAAAGGACCTTAAAGATCATCTAGACCCAACCTCCATGCCATGGGCAGGGACACCTCCCACTAGACCAGCTCGCTCAAGGCTTTACCCAACCTGGCCTTGAACACTTTCAGGGCTGGGGAATCCACAACCTCCCAGAGCAACTTCTGGTGCCTCACCACCCCCACAGCAAAGAATTTCTTCCTAATATCTAAACTGAATTTTCCCTCTTTCAATTTTTACCTATTACTCCTTGACCTATCACTACAGTTCCTCATGAAGAGTCCCTCTTTGGCTCCCCTGTAGGCCCCCTTCAGATACTGGAAGGTTGCTGTGGGGTATCCATGCAACCTTCTCTTCTCCAGGCTGAACAGCCCCAAGTCCAGTCCTCTTACTAATTTTGTGTTCCTCCTCTGGACCTACTCCAATAGTTCCATGCCCTTCTTATTTTGGGGGCTCCAGAACTGTATGCAGCACTCCAGGTGGTATCTCGGCAGAGCAGAGTAGAGGGGGAAAATCATCTCCTTTAACCTGCTGGCCCCACTGCTTTGGATGCAGTCCAGGATTCCATTGGCTTTCTGGGCTGTGAGTGCACACTGCTAGCTCACGTTGAGTTTTTCATCAGCCATCACCCCCAAGGCCTTCTTAGCAGGGCTGCTCTCAATCGCTTCACCCAACCTGTGGGTGTGTCTGGGATTGCCACAACCCAGGTGCAGGACCTTGCACTTGGCTTTGTTGAACTTCATGAGGTTTGCATGGGCCCACCTCTTAAGCCTGAGAGGGTCCCTCTGGATGCCATCTCTTCCCTCTAGCCTGTCAACTGCACCCCACAGCTCAGTGTCATCAGTGAACTTGCAGAGGGTGCACTTGATCCCACTGTCCGTGTTGCCAGCAAAGATGTTAAGCAGACCTTGATCCTTAATTTTCTGACCTGCTGTCATCTAACTGAGGTTACTTCAGAAATATTTCTTAGGATATGGTTTAGAAACAAGGCAGTGTTGCAGTCACATGGTCTTTCTTCAAGAAGTTTTCTGTGTACTTATCAGTCTGAGCCAAATTCACAGAGGATTAAAGGTCATGAACATAATTAAATTCCAGCAAGTGTTATGAGATCAGCAATTACCAGTTTTGTGTGGCCAGCTGTTAGGTCTATCAGCACGCACATGCTTGCTGGCCAGCAGCAGCACACACAGCCACAGCATATGCTGTCACTTGTCCATCTGGGGCAGCTATGGAGCAATCCACTGGAGAGGAGCTGAAAGATTTATGAGGGTGAGAGAGATAAATACATATAAATGTGATTGCAAGGCAGTTAGGAACATGAAGGACACACCATATTACAGAACTATTGTCCTGCCGTGTGTTGTGCTATGAAGTCATTCCCTATGAGCATCCTTAGTTGGCAAATATAGATTCTGCTTTCCTAAAATTATTATCCTGAGACAGAAAAGTAAGTGATTTATTAGGGGTGGGGTTTTGCCTTTTTGGTTTTGTTTTGTTTTATGACTTTATTCTATTTTGATTACTTTCGAAAAGTACTAGAAGTCTTATAGGAAATAGTTGAAGGAATTTTATTTTACCAGACCCCTCATAAAATCTCTGAATTATCTGTGTCAGCAATACCTTTACTGTAAAAGGGCTAGTTTTTTGTCCATCAAATCTTTCTTTGTAGTTAGCAAATTATTTGGCTCTTTTATTTTTGCAAATCATATGTAAGCAGCTTGAGATTGTTATTATTTTGCAATTGTTAACTAAAGACTAGATGCAAACATATGGTAGGCTAGAAGTCATTTGATGTGTTCACTTTGAAGATATCTTCAGCTGTCTGAAGTTCATTATTCACAGGTTGTGATGGACCCCCACCATTTCATACTCTCAGCTGCTTTCTGATTGAATGATTGCAGCTTTAGTAGGAAAGAACATTTGAAGCTCATCTATCACATCAATATTCATATGCAAACTCAGGTATTTCCCTAAGGAGTTGACACATCACGACTTCTGGTTTGATCAAAAATCTATTTTCTTTGATGTTCATGGACAAAAGTACATAAAAATTCTGCAGACCACTTGTACTACTATAGCTGCAACAGGTCTATATGTGTAATAGGAAAAAAAAATCAGGGAAATACCATGTCTTTTATTGCTAATAAATTACACAGATCTTAAACTCCATCTGGCTTTATCTTGACTAAATAAACTTGTTTCCCCTTTAATCCCGTTCATTATTTCAAGCAATGCAGTTGAGACTGTGTCACTCAGCTGAAAACAAGGTTGTTTAGAGAAGACAGGATGGACAATTAAACTGTAATCACCCTGAATAGAAAAGATCTGAGGACAATTGCTGTGGTCATATGAAGAAGAGGTTAGTTGCATGGAGCTCATGTTTGCAACAAGTTGAAATGATTGATTTTCCTTCTCTAAGTTTATTTTACAAGCAGCTGCTAGGTTGGCAAGGAATCTGTTTTAGCAGCTGAAATATAGGAAATAAAGACACATTTAGAACTTCTGGAAACTCCGTAAATTATTTATCTGGACCAAATACTTTAGTAGTTGACCATTTCTAAAGAAAGAGACGTAGCATAAACAGTCCTCAGAACGCTTGTTTGCAAAGTACACCACTGGAAATGTATTGAGCATTTCTGTGCCTAAACTAAGAAGAAAGAACAAGGACTTTATATTTGCTGTAGTAAATACGTTCTATTCATCTGAAACCTAGAGCTTATGAGCTCTAATATTGAGAGATGGTGGAAATCTTTGCTTTATATTACATCGCATCAATTTTTGGATTGAACCCATTCCCAGTATGTTTTGAGATGCCCATCCTGCAATTAAATAAGGTATAGATAAAATGGCCTTATATATGAATGCATAGATGCTAATGTATTGTGTGAAGAACATACACTAGAGACTTAATCCATAGATTAAATTAATTAAAGTGAGATTAGCAAATCTTTTACATAAGAAATATTTTCAAGAAACCCCTGAAACAGTGCATTTTGTAACAGCCATAATCTTCTTGATGTTTGATTATGATAGCAGTTAACTTTTTGTTTTGCCAATGCTAATGATCCCTAACTTTGCCTTGGGATATCCAAATCACCTGTTGGTCTTTAATTTCAAGCAAAAATATGAGTGTCTTTGTGAGGCATTGTTTTGCCATTAAAGAAAATATTGTTTTGGTTACAGAGTCATATTTTTATAGATTTGGGAAGCATGTGGTAAACATGTGGTGTTTATCAGTTATTGTAGGAAAATATGTGAAGGAGGGTAAAGTCTGTGTGAGTCTTACTTAACTATTTCTTTCAAATGTTCTCTCTTCAGGGGCTGAGAAGGTTAATATTCTTAATGTTCACATCTTTTGGTTGTGAAGACAAGAAAATATTATTAACATACAATGTTCCTTTATGAAAATTTTTGAGTTTCTAGAAATGCAAAGAGACAAATAAATAAATTTGAATGTGTTCAATAAACATACGATGAGTCAATATTTAGACAGCTTGTTTTTGCTTTAGTTTTGGACTTGACTTTTCAAAGTTTAGCTAAATCTAGCAGAATCAACTGAAAAAAAAAAAAAAAACATTGGCTAGAGACTACCAGTTTGCACAGGTGCAAATGGGTTTGATCATATGTTAATTTATCGAGAGCCAAGGGCACAACTCCAAACTGCAAAACCAGATGCTCTGCTTTTTTCTCTATGTGAGAGAGATGGAAAAGAGAAAGACTGAAAACCCATGAACCATGGGAGGATTCTGTTTTTATGATCTGGAGTTTAAAGCAATCATAAAATTTGAGAAACTGGAGATGGTTTCAAATATATGGAGGCCAGCATTCCTTAAAAAATAAAAAATCCCTGGTTTATCTATGCAGTTTATCTACTACAGAGGCTCTTGAACCTTTTCTTATTATTATTTCTGGTTTTCTCCCTGTTCACTATAATTCCAGCAAGAGAAATTCCCTCCAGCAAAATTGCTTTCCATTCTCATCCCTCCCTTTCCTTGATCTCTGGTGGCTCTTGAATCTATTATGGCACTCTGTATGAAACAGGCTTATGTCAATTCACATTCTTTCATCTCCTTTTTTAATTAAATTCACTTGTTTTTTTAGTGGCACCATAAAAATGTCTGTTGCAGTTTATTAAAATCTCGCATTATGAATATTTATTTTAGATATAAACTTTCAATGTATTTCAACAGATAAACTGCCTCCCAGTAAAGTGTGGAAGTGGGAGGGAGAAGAAGAAAAATACAATTAATATCTTTTATAGAAGAGATGCAGACCTTTTAGACCTGCAAACTTGTATAAATTTAAAGCATAATATTAGATGTATTGCAGGCTACAGCTGGACATTTGAGAGGGCTGGGGGGAATTAATTAGTGAATATCTGGAATATAATTCCAACTGGGTGTAAAGAAATGTTCCAGAAGAGATACCTACTTGTACCGATAACATTGGCTTCCTTATTTTATCAACACCTTGCAATTAATTTTTTTTATGTTGTTCATGCCCTCTTGACTGCTATTTTGACCTCCAGGCTATAGTAAAAATGCAGCTCACTAGTTTTCAAGTATGTATGGGAATGATATTTAAATTACTTGAAAATGTGTTTTTCTGTGAAAGATCTATTACCTTTCATCCACCCAAGGATCTTGGTCTGCTTTTCACAAATAACTGCATCCAGTTGTTACTTTAAATTCATTATGGCCAAAATTAATCTCCTGATCTTCTCTTTCAAAACATTTCACTAATTCGTTTTCCGTCTTAGGCAGAAACATCACCGTTCTCCAAATTACTTCACTAATGTCAAGCTTAAACTCCTGCTGTCTCCAGGGGGATGCTTTCACTGGGTTTCTCTCAAACCTTGTCAGTCCAACTGTGCACGCAGTCAAAACATTTGTGCAAGCTTTTATTATTGCCTACATTAACTATGGCAACATCTGTTCTCTAGACTTCCTTACAGCAGCCTTGCTCCTCTGAAGTCATTGCAGGATAGTGCTGTTATAGTCACCCTGAACTCATTTACCGAGCATAATTTTGGCCCTACTTATTTTCTTTCAGCATTTTTAATTTTACTTCTTTCCAGTTTTTCTCCTGTGTCTTTCCAATAATTCAGTCCAACCATCACTGTAAAATCTAGTCAGACATCTAGTCAGACTTGCTTCATTTCCCTCTACAGGTCAGTTTTGCTAAGGTTAGGGTCAATTTAAGAAACCCCTGAAGTATCCTTTCAGCTCTGCTGAGTAGGTGTATTGGGTCTGGCTGAGCTGGAGTTCATTTCCCCACAGCAGCCCTCACAGTGCTGTGCTCTGCATTGGTGGCTGGAAAGGTGTTGATAACGCACCGGCGTTTTGGGTACTGCTGAGCAGCGCTGGCACAGCATCGGCGCTGTCTCTCAGCATTCTACTCCCCATCAGAAGGCTGGGTGTGGGCAAAATCTTGAGAAGGAACATAACCAGGCCAGCTGACTCAAACTGAGCAAAGCAATATTCCATACAATATGATGTCAGCTCAGGTATAAAAGTAAAGAAAAAGGAGGAGGAAGTGAGGGCATTCGTTACGTAAAATGTTAGTCTTCCAGAGCAAGTGCTACACTTACTGAAGTCCTGCTTCCCAGGACGTGGCTGGACATTGCTTGTTGATGGGAATTAGAGAATAAAACCTTTGTGTTATCTCTTTGCATGTGGACACATGATATTTTGCTTTTTCTTTTTAGTTTTGTTTCATTTTTTTTCCTTTTCTCAACTTGTGAGTTTCATTCTGTCTTAATTTCTTCCCCCATCTTGCTGAGGGAGGAGAGTTATAGAGTGGCTTGGTGGGTATCTGGCATCCAGCCAAAGTCAACCCACTCCAGTACGTATTAATTTATATCGAAGCCTCTTCCCCTAACTTTGTTTTTCCTGTTCTCAAAATGGCAATGAAAAAAATGAAGTCAATAAGATACTTTTTCTGGACCATATTGTGGGGATTTATTTTTGTTCTTGTTCACGAAAACCACAGGACCTCTAATAGAGGATCATCAGCATAGATAGAACTTTAATTCTTCAAGGAAATGTAATTAAATTATTGTGTGGAGGTATGTTGTGACAGAATCCCAAACGAGTCAAAATTTTGGGTTTTTCCAGACTTTTTCTGTGTAGAAAGTTTTCCCAAACCTTAAAGCTGAAAAAGATGTAAATGAGAATTTTTTTCAGAACTTTTAAACAAAAAAAGCTGCAAATGATTTGTCAGATAGAACAGAAATCATAAGAATTCATGAGATAGTCTCCCACTGTGGCCTTGCAGGCAGATTCCTACTTCCAAGTTAGTTTGTTTATCACGTCAGTGGCCTCGAGTTGGAACAAACTCTACCAGGTCCCTTTTGGCCTCCGCAGAGTTCTCTTTCTGACATCTCTGTGGTCTGTCCCAGAGACGGGAGTCAGTAGTATCACCGATATACAAGATAAGAAGTGACAGGTGTCCCGAGACTGTTTGTTCCCTGCTGCCTTTCCCAGAGCTACTGGTGTGGATGCCTTTGCCGTGACTGATGCTGGGCTGTTCCTACAGAAGGAGCAATCGCTCCATCCAGCACACACCTTTTCAGAGGAATACAAACATAGTGTGCACAAACATCATAACATACAAGCTGAAAGTGCCATACCAACTATTGCACATTTAGTTGACTATCTTGGACCGTTTGGAGAACTAAAATTACTTTGGGGACAAAAATCAAATCACTTTATTGATATCTAAGGTGGGGCTGCATTAAACCCGTATTTGGCAAAAAAAAGCCGTATTCAAGACCTTTTTTCTTAATTGTTTACAAGTTCAGCAATTATCCAGGCAAGTATCATGGATCTGCCTATAATGAATGAAGCCTGATTCAACCCATCCTGAGGTAATTGATTGCTCCCATTTCAGAGGTGCCTCTCTCATTTCCCTGATTACAGAAAAAAGACAGTTGAGGCACCTAACTTTCAGGAGGCCATCCTTGGGGCTTAGGGTTTGTCACACTCTTCAGTTTAAAATTCTTCAGAATACTAAGGTTTGGACATGACGTTTTAAAAATGAGCAATTTAAAGACTTCATTTCAAAATCAGTTTGGTTTTATTTTTAAATTATCAAGTATGACAAAATGAGGAAACAAACCAGGACAACCTGGTCATGTTTTAGGATGAAAAAAAAAGTATTTGCAGTAAAAGAAATGCCTGGTTAAATATGGAAATATTTTCCATCTGTAGAATTTCCTAGAACACAGAAATCCCTTACTTGCCAAGCTTCAATGGCAAAAAAATTAAGGTTGAAAGTTCCCAAAGACAAAGCATCTTCCACCAACTACCTGAGCTCAGTCAACAACAGAAAAACAATGTGGCAGAGGAGCGTCAGGGGCCGGGCAGCAGCGGCCGGCTCCCAGCGGGGCAGGGAGAGGCGGGCTGGGGATCCCGGGGTTTTCCCCTGGGGCACCCCAGCAGATGGTGAAAAAAAGTCCCTCTCTTAGTGAGGCAGGGTGTTAAATGGGGTCCCAGTGCAACGGCGGCTCCAGCAAGCAGAGCTCCACTCACGGTAGAAGGAAGGCATCAGAAGGCAGAACCCTACAGTGGTGACGACCTCCCCCCAGTGACTGCAGCTCCCTTTCCCCTCCGAATGCCGAGAGAGCAAGAGAGCCAGGGGCTGCACCCAACCCCTTTTTTCCAGTTCAAATCTTGCGGCATCTCTGCCCTACAAGAGAAAACCCCAGGGAGAAGAGAGTAGCCATCTGGACCACTCCCCCTGTGGCCAGGGTCTTTTGTCTCTCTTAATTTGATCATTTGTTTCCCACATGGCAACATGTATGGGGAAAATTCCTTAAGAGAAAAGGGAAACAAAACGAGAACTCCTAAAACCCTAACACCATAACGAAATTTATTATTGCAAAGTTAAATACAGTTATGAAGAATTAATTAGCCTCACTGTCCACTAGAAAAATGGACATCACCTGTGAGGAACTTAATAATAAGAAATAGGCATCAGTTCTCTTCTTCAGTAGGCTTCAGTAACCTTGGGATGTTCAGATTATGCTTTCATTCTAAATTTTCTGGACTGATACTTAAATTCTTTATATTCTGCTATATTCTATATTTCCTTCTTTCTGTTGTTTTTTTTGTTTATTTGTTTTTAAGCTAAAAGTAATTATTCCTATGTCTTTCATGTATAGTGTCTGCTCTTATAAAAATAGGCAGTTTTTGCTACACCTTAAGTCTAGAAATCATCCATGCTTAAGGAGGCAAAAATGTACATAATGGAGTGCTGTGAACCCAATCTTGAAATCCTTTCCCCATCACATTTAATTAAACTTGTAATAATAAAAAAAGGGATTGCTTTGGGAATTGGTAAAGGAATATGAATGTTTTCATTTCTAGGTCAGTAATTCAAATCTGTCAAATTTGATGGAGATGTATAATTCCATCAAGCTCTTTGCTGAGAGCAAAAAGTTGCTTTGTTGACAGTCTGATTCAAGCTAATAAGTAAGCAAGAGTCCACATAGCAAACCTCGTACAGGGAATTTGAACTACTCAGCACTCACACTGGCAAACTTTTATAGAATAGGCCCAAGGATGGGTGCCTATGTAAGTGTACTACATTTCCTTCTTTTGGCTAGCCCATCTAGCCTGATACCAAATTAAGTGACTGGAAAGCTGCCCACTGGAAAAGGATCTGGGGTCACTCAGCTGAACATACGCCAGAGTGTGCCCAGGTAGCCAAGAAGGCCAATGACATCCTGGCCTGTATTAGCAATAGTGCGGCCAGCAGGACCAGGGCAGGGATTGTCCCCCTGTACTCGGCACTGGGTGAGGCCACACCTTGAATCTTGTGTCCAGTTTTGGGCCCTAAAATCAGGAAAGGCATTGAGGTGCTGAAGTGTGTCCAGAGAAGGTCAAGGAAGCTGATGAAGCCTCTGGAGCACAAGTCTTGTGAGGAGCAGCTGAGGGAGCTGGGAGTGTTTAGACTGGAGAAAAGGAGGCTCAGAGGGGGTTCTTACTGCTCTCTACTACTGCCTGAAAGGAGGTTGTAGCCAGCTGAGGGTCACTTTCTTCCCTAAGTAACAAGCAATAGGACACGAGTAAATGACCTCAAGTTGCTCCAGGGGAGATTGGTTTGGATATTGGGAAAAATTTGTTCGCAGAAAGAGTAGTCAGGCTCTGGAATGGGCTGCCCAGGGAATGGTTGAGTCGCCATTCCTGCAGGTACCGAATAAATGTGTACATGCTGTTCTTGGTTACATGGTTTAGTGGTGGACTTTGCTGTGCTGGGTTAACCATTGGGCTTAATGATCTTAAAGGTCTTTTCCAAGCTAAATGATTCTATGATTCTAAATTTAGAGCCCATTTAATAACATTTTGTATCTTAGTGGGAGACTTCAGTCTCTAGTTCTGTAAATGCATGCGTGTAATCAGTAAATTAACAGGTACACCCAGGAAAACTGAAATTGGCTTTATTCCCCCAGTCAATTAATAATTATGCACTCTTAGGTAGTCCAGTGGATTTTAAAGGAATAGTAAGGTGGTATTGCCTCAGTCAGCCCAGTGAACTTGTTTATACTTTCCAGTCAGGCCTGAATTTATTGCCAAGATTAATAACTGTGTCTACAGTACTACAGGGATGATCTGTGCAGCTGGTCAGACAGAATATTCTGGAAATTTTTTTTTCTTCAGTTAATGTCAATTCACTACAGTTATACTTATTTGCAAACATGCTATTGTATTGACCACAAATTTGGGAATTTCTCGTCAAAAAGTTGCTCCATCACTTGGATGAGAAGGATACTCAATTGTACTGTCTGTCAGGTTAGGTAGAGTCAAAAACTGATCGGCCCCAAGAAAGTGTCCTAAGACTGAGCTGGAAAGGCAGTCCCTTTAGAGGATCATTCTTCCCTCAACTAGTATGGTGACTGAAACCTTAGTGTTTTTCACTAAGAAACTAATAATATTCCCCAGATACGGGGAAATTCAGATTAATTTTCCTACTATTCTTTATACTGAATACTTAATTTCAATATAATTCAGAGGTCTGGGAAATACATTCTTTACCCATGTTTTCATTGTTTTGAGGTAAAAGAGTATATGCCTATGTGTGCCACATCCTTTTGAGGTGATCAAATTTGGCTGTTGAGAAACAAAGCTACATGTCAAAATTTTGCAATGTTTTTGAATACTACATTTCTGGCTCTGGCAAATTTTAATTATTTCTGTAATAAATATAAGCAACAGGCTTTTTTTGCCACAATATTAAACTTACCTAAATCTTATTTGCTTCTGCATAGGCAGGTGATTGGGTTGAAGCATAGGGAGGGATTAGATTTATTCTAATTTCCAGGAATATAGAAAGAAACTCAGATTTCCATAGTTGTGATGCAGTTAACAGCATGTACTGAAATAGAATTCCATTACTTATACCTGTATCGTGGGGGAGTGCTGTGATATACTACTGTTTATTTCCCGCTCCTGCCTCCTTTTTGTCACTTGTTCAAGGATCTCCTATTACAACTGATGTAACTGAAAAAGGGGAGAAAAATACCTTCTTTTAATAGAAGTTGAGCCAAAGAAACAATGAGTTGTGGTACAAACTTGTAAGAAATACTGAAGTCTTTAACACAATTGAACCCCAAGTGACCTCTTTAGAGTAAAGAAGAAAAAAAAGTCAGTCATCCAGACTGTAGGAAGAAGAAGAAGGGGCATCAGAGAAACCCTTAATGTATTTGTTTTATTCATGTAGCCATGGTCACAGCTTTTAGTCATGATTAATGCATGTCACTGATGCATCACTTTTAACATTATTTTTTATTTAAAGAAACTAAGTAGGAAGTATTAAAAGCCTCTCAGTTCAGATTTTAAGTTAAGAAAAAAAAAAGAAAAGAAAACGAAAACTAAAAGCAAAATGGCTACTGATGGCATAGAAATGAGGACAATGTTCAGATGCATTACAGAAGGATGGGCGAGAGTTCCAGAGCACTAGGAAAAGCACTGCTGAAGTACTTGCATTGTGGGTGTTTTTGTAAATACTGTTTATTAGTCAGAGAAAATATCCAGGTTATTTTCTTCCAGTTTAGAGGATGTGGAGGAAAGCAGTCTTGGATCATCTTACAGATGTGCTGTATGAAGGAGAGAGTAGGTTTTGGTACTTTTTTTGTTCTATTAAGACAACCAAAGTGAGGATTTCTTCTAAGAGGTCTAATAGAATAGCATGTCTGAAAAAGTAAAACATTCAGTAATTGCTTCTCCATTACTTTATGCTCTGCCTTTATTTTCTCCTAAGCGGTCAAGTTATTTTCTCTGCTTTTCCTTTCATTTGTTCTTCTCCTGCTGCTTGATTCTCTTCTGCTTTATTTTCCTTACATTTTTCTTTTTCTGTTTTCCCCTACATTTCTTACAGAAAATTCCATCTCCCTGCTCCTTTATGTGATCTCTTCAGTTGTTTCCACCCTTATCTTCTCTTTCCATGATCTATCACACTGGAGGCAACTAGACCCCACAAGATGCAGCACTTTATTTATTTACTTATTTATTTGTTGCTAATCTCACAAGTAAAAGATTGATTTATTAATATAGTCCACTGTGCAGAAAAAAAGTGTTAACCCTTGTTATATCTCACATGAAAAGTCTTCACTAAAGACAAAATATTTCCCTTTGAAGTAGTTATAGAGTGGAATAGCATGCCAATTGCTACTTCAGTACTGGTGCTGAGCCTTTCTTGAGAACAAAATATCATAAATTAGATCCTGAATAGCAGTTTTTAAGCTTGAAATCAACATAAACCTTCTCTGACAGTGAAAAGTAAGGCTGCTTCTACTTTGGTCAGTGCTATCTTATTCTGTGAAACTGTCTTTCCTGAAGCTGAATGTGGCATAGTCCCCCCCATGTGTTACTATTTCAGCACAAAGCAGGAAAAACAGAAAATAACATATTCTCTGGCTTAAGTGGTAGAGATGCTTTTGCTGCTAATATCTCTGATTGAAGTAACATTCCAAATACCTGCAGGGGAAGAAGGATTTGAGGATTCCTGCAGCACTGTTCTTAGCATTGCCTTAGCCACTGCCACAAACTAGGTCTTTGCAAGCAGACAGCTCTTGAAGAATGACTCTCGACATCACACTAGGGAGTTCATGTCCTCACTATACACCTGATAGCTTATCTACATGCTAACTCTACTGCCAATGAACTTTATCCCATCACAGAAGTGAGGTTTGCCCCTGGCTGTTTCTTACTCCTTTGAGGACAGAAAATGCATGAGCTTGTGTTCCTGACCAGTAATGATTTTCAAATACTTCTATTCAGCCCACATACAAGAAGTTAAAAATCCTATATAACTGTTTTTAAGTACCTGGAGACTTGTGGGTTTATACCAGTTATTAAAATCAAATGCATGATTGCTATTCTTGTGGGAGAATAGTCACAGAGTAGGAGTCTTTTAAAATGGGCACGGAAACCAACTGCATACATTGAGGGGATAAGATCCAGATCAAGTTTAACAGGATATAGGCACATAGTGGTGGCCTGTTTATGTATGCAATAATTGAGGATTCAGATAGAAGTCATGGTCTTTCATTATCTATAATTTACAGTTTTAAAAAAATGGAGGCACTTCTTCAACTGCCACCATGGTGACAAGCATAAAATAATTTGTCAATGTCACTTCAGTGTCCCTGAAATTAACTCTTCATTTCACCCTAAATTCTTGCTTTTCTGAGTTGATCATAAACAGCTCCTGCCATCATTCCTGTAAATTGCTCTAAGAACCTTTAGCAACCATTACCTGTATGGAGAGAAAAAATTAAATATTCAGTCATGTTGCTAACTTAAAAAAAATTGGCTACCTTGTACTTTAACTGCAACTTAGTGTTTGCCCTAGTTCTTGGTTTTGAAAAATGTATTTAATGTTCATGTATAGAACAGAAACTACAGGTCAGAAACCCGTTCAACCTGAACTCCTCTTGTTTTGGCTGTTGGAAGTGAGATTTCCAAAGAGAAGTTTTCAAGGGAAGGTGTTCAGAAAAGGCTCACAAATACATTAGAATCTACCAGAACCCCATCCATCCATCCATCCATTTGTCCATCCATCCGTCCATCCATCCATCCATCCATCCATCCATCCATCCATCCATCCATCCATCCATCCATCTTCCTTATCTTCCCTTTGAGAGGAATAAAAGAGGAATAAAAGCTGGATGGACACAATGCATTTGATGTCTCTCTTTGCTTAACTTTATTTATTTGCAGGTAGGTGTCCTCATCTGTTTATGGGTCATGACTTTGAAACTAATTCAATCAACCAGCTTGTAAGTTGCATCATTTTCCACTCTAGAGAGGATATTTTATTTTATTTTATTTT
>VZTA01005455.1:0-32304 GCA_013398855.1 Mohoua ochrocephala | reverse complement strand
ATAGTTCCTTCTCTCTTGAAGAATTTCTTACCCATTACAATGAATTTGAAAATAAATCTATTATATTATATTATATTATATTATATTATATTATAATATTTTGTCTGTGCAGTATTGCAATATTGCAACGTATTGTTGTTGAGTCTCCCCAGGTTATATTATTAAAAGTAAATGTGGGAACCAAGGATAGATCTGTCAGCTGCTGTGGGAAAAAAGAGAGGGGAAAAAAGTGCTGTAGAGAGTTTAGGGGAAGGAATGTTAATGAGGTATTTTGATGTTTTGGAGCTACAGACTTTCAACTATAGTCATTCAATTTCTCTTTCTTCCCTTCCCCGGTGGCTTCTGGCATTGCTTAACATAGGGATACCCATCTGGCTCTGCACTCTTCTCTGTGGTACAGTTAGTGTTGTTCTGCATGCACACCTTCTTTGTCTCAACATCACTAGGGAGAAAGAATGCTAAAGCTATTATTTCTGTGTCATTTAATGCAACAGTCTTCTTCACAGAATTTATTTTGCAAGCAATTATTGTCACTATACATCATTAGGTTCCAATCAGCTTCAATGCCCACTTTGCAAAATGTTATGTTGCTTTCCAATGTGACAAATCTAGATTAATCCCAAGAAGTATGCAGTTGGAATAGGCCCTGGTGCAGTGTGAAATAAACAGTAAGATTCACCAGTCTCATTCCATATTCAAGACCTTTTCTTCTTCTTGTCTGTGTGTTTGTGTAAGTGATGTTAACAGTTCATGAGACAGTTGTAGATTTGAGCACAGAAGCAGCAAAACAGGCCTCTGAGAACCATGAACAGAAGCAGCAGTGCAATTTAATATGGGGCAGTGGGATATTTATTTTTGTTCAGTCTGCTGCTGGAACACATATATTAAAATCTGGCTATACATGAAATCATAAATGTGATACTCAATCTTTGTAGACCAAGGAAAACAGTAAAACTCTCCCCCTTCCCTTTCTGCTTTCCTTGTTCTATCCCAGGCATGATGAAACCAAGGCTGAGAATTTGGGATAGATGAGGTGAAACAATTTTCATGCTTTCTTTTTTCCGATATGTTCTCAGGGGACCTCCATTACAAGCCTGAGCAGAAGTGACCCTTGGACAGCAGGACATCATCGTTAATCCAGTGTGCTAGATGTTGCAGGTTACTCGCGCTCCCAGGAGAAACTGACGCTCCTGCAATTCCCTCCTGGTGCTTCTTAGGTAGGGTATATATTACATTTTTCTTTGTGGTTTCAAAATCCAGGCTTTGACTCCTATTACTTTGCTATTTATCAATAAGATTTTTTTTTTTCTTTTACCATGGGAATATTAAATAATTATTTTTTTCTCTACTTGTTTGCACATCTGGGTAATCACCATAGCAACTGATGTATGCCAGGTGTCTGCTCCAAAAGAGCTCCATCCTCTCAGTCTCTCTTACTAAATTCATTACATTAATTGCCAAGCAGATATTAAATCAAACCCAGGAGTGAATAAAAGATTAAAATTGTGTAGTCCTTATTACAATCACTGTAAGCAATTTCTAGATAATATAAAATAGTAGCAAATATTGAAATCACTTCAGTGTAATTTTGACTGAGAAGGGGCCAAACTTGTACTTTGAAAAAATTCTACTGGTCTTATTTGCCTAATATGTCTTTCTCACTGCAGTGAACTATTTTTATTTTATTTTTAAATATCCTAAACTAACATTAAGATTATACAGCTAAGAACTGAAATGTCAGGCAAATAAAGCAAAAAGCATTTAGAACGCAATTAATCACAGAATAGTTCGAGTTGGAAGGGACCCAGAAGAATCATCAAGTTCAACTCTTAATTGAATGGCCCATAGAGGATTGAACTTGTGACCTTGGCATTATTAGCGCCATGCTTTAACCAGCTGAGCTAATCTTATATTTTTGCATGCAAATTATGTGCTTGTATAAAAGTGAATGTTAACCACATTATATATATTTAATTATATATCTTTATTATTTGTAGTGCAAACTTCTGTATGAGCAGCATTCATTTTTTACTTTATTGTCTTTATGTAGAAACTAATTCAGTGTGATATTAAGATTCTGATGAATTGTAATCATGTTAGATTTTAGTCAGCACATTTCAAACACTTATTAGAACTTTTGTTTTTCTTCTATTCTTTATCTATTGTCTCTTAATTAATGTGCTAATAATTTTATTTTCTGCTAACATCAGTTTGCCACAAATGTAATTCAAACAGTTCAACTAGAACTCACAAATTTTTTTTTTTTCACTTTCTTAATCGCCAATATTAAGCTCTTGAAAAAGTTTCTCTTTTGAACATGCTATTTCTCCCCCTCAAACATGATATTTTATTGTTTGACACACTAAGCACAATAATTTTTTGAAATGACAAGATTGTGTGTTGCGGGTAATTATCCACATAGCGAATTAAAATCAGTTGTTTCCCCATGTGAGGAGTAAATCTTTGCGTTTTTATCATTCTCGTTTTATAGCTGTTATTTCTAATAATCATTTCCTATTATAAATTACAGAAGTAATAATTTATAATGAGCTTATGCATTCTGACACTTTCAGACTGCATCTGAATCATGGGACGGGCGCATACCACAGTCCACCCTGGTCACTGTGGGTGATCAGTCATTCAGATCAGGGGGTTGACTGGAACAGACCATGAGCTCAGTGGTATAATTTCCGAGGTTGTGGGAGGATGGTGCAAAGGTAGATGTTGGCTCTGTAGAAAGAGGGCTCAATTTGAGAGTCTCCTAGATTTAGGAACTTAGATGCTTTAAAATGAGTTATAAGATCATTTGAGGAAAAATATTCACATTGATAAATTAGAGCAATTAATGAGATGAACAAAAAAAATACACTTCTGCAGACTCCTGACCTCAGTGAATCTATTTTTTTCAGCAAATGGGTTGATATGTATGGTGGGTACTGTAGTACCTTTAAAACTTCCAAATTCAGAACATTTAGTGCCATGGTTACAAATGTCTAAAGTGTTCCACCGTTGACCTGAATTTCCTGAATATATATTCTTGATACTCAAAGAAAAGATACTGATTGTGGAAAACAACTTTTCATTGAAAATGTCAACAAATGTACATGCTAGACTCAGTGAGAAATTTACTTCTTAGATCTGTATTAAACAACTCTGAAGAATGATTTTATAAAGCAGTAAAATTTTTGTGTGTTTTCTGAAAGCCTTCAACATGAACTAATTGCCAAGTCATAGATATTTCAATTCAGGTGAACATTACAGAAGCTTAAAGGCTATAAATTCAGGCTGGTATTGCAAAACACCATGATGCGTTAACAATATCAGATTTCGTAAAAAGGCTCCCATAGGTTAACAAATGTTCAAAATATAGGAGAACAGAAAGAAAACAGCAGTGATTACATTGGAAAATGAGGCTGATAGTGATTCAGCATTTTTGATTAACATAAAAAAATGTTTGTCCTTTTATGACAGATAAAGAACATGCATTTTATTTTACAATCGGTATTCCAGAATGTCTCAAATACCATTGTAAAAACTTTAAATTAGCATGACAAAAAGCTAAAAAGGCTTGACATTTGTGTAGTATATGCCTATAGGAATAATTTAAAATGTTAAGTAAAGACTGGAGTACAATCCCTTCAACATATAGGAAGATAAGAAATGCATAACTATTAAACTGTATTCTTCTTTTTAGGTAGATGTTGGTTCATCAAAAAGAGTTTACTTTATACTGGCAAAGAAGTTATAGTAATACCTCCTGTGAAATTTCATATGAGATTTTGCAGCAATATGAAATCACATTTCACATCTGAAGCTATTAATAATATTTGGTTTTATTAAATTGTTGCTAATTATTTTTTAGCGTGTTTAGTTAATGGAGTTAATTGTCTCTCTCTCTGAACCCTTTATGCTTCTATATCTCTATAACTATCTACTTCCTTCTCCCTCTTACTCTTTTCCTTTTTCTTTCCCTCTCATATCCTGCCCAGTGAACTAGCTTGCACAGTTACACTTTGAGTGCACACATAGAAAGGTGACTTTGCAAAAGAGTAATGCAGTTTGATAGACGATCATAAATGAAATTGAAAGGCTTTTTCTGATGATCTCCTGCTCCTTTAATAAAAATTAATGTAACATGTTACTCTAGATTTGTAAAACTGCAAACAGCAGCAGCAAACTGCTGCTATTATGCTCAGTACATATTCTAGAAAATTAAAATTTTATTTTGATTGTCATGTAATGTGATTAGGATTAGTTTATTTAAATGGTGCTTGTGTTTTTCTTTGCTTCGTAAGAAAAGTATGTTCTTTTTCCGAGGGGTCATTTAATTCTATCATCTGCATCCCATAACTTATCCTTCTTTCCTAGCTTTGGAATACTTTAGGGACTGAATTTTCTCTCTGATAATTTCAAGATTATCATTTTAGAGAGATATAATTTTGTCCCAAATACAACTTTTACAATATCTTGCCTTTTTGTTACTGTAAGAGATTTGTGTGACACCATGAGCATAGACAATATTTCTCCTACTAAAGAAATCATAAGCCAGTTTGTTTGGGTTTGTTAAGACATGGTTAAAAAAAATACCTGTAATGTCATAGATAAACAAATCTATTTCACAGTAAAATAACTTAAATTCTTATTTTTTGACAAAAATCCTCATTTACTGCAGCATAAAAGTATCCATATGGCTAGATATCACACAATAGCTGTAATATCCCATATTGATTTCCATTCTTATTTTCATTTCCATACAGACTTCTCTTCAGCAACCTCAATGGTATCTCCATTGCAGTAGAATTATTAATAGGTTTCTCCACATTATTTCTATGAGTTAAGGATACTCTTACAATAGTACTCTTACCTGAAGTACACAAGACTGTGATGTAAGATCAACCATGAAGTTTTTGCTCTTGAAAATTAAACCCAAGCATGTTTTTCTTATTAATATTTTTTACCTTTCACTTAATTCCTGACACTACCTCAGGATCTTTGAAGTCAGTAAAACATCTCTCTTTCAAAAGTAGAACCATGCACTGCCTAATTTTTTTTTTTTTTACTTTTAAAATTAGTGCATCAAATGAAAATTTGCTTTCATTTAGTCTAATGATACACAGATAGATTTTGGAGAATTAGTTTTGGTAGTCAAAAGAGTTAAGATTTCCTTCACTCCACTGCCTCCTACCAACATCAGAGAGTGTGTTTTATCTCACTTCAGTGCAATGAGCACTTGGCCACAACATAAGTTAGTTTAAATTAAGGGGAATGCCGGATCATAGTCCTTGGTTTTGGCAGCATTTCTGGGGCTGGGGAAGAAAACTGTCTGAGTTTGAAGACCTGTTGTCCATAAAATAAATGAAATTTGTAGTTTATTTTAATTTTCTGAAAGAAAATGGTGGAAGGAAAATATGTAGAGGATGGATGCAGAAAATGCCACCCACGATTCACTGTAAGACTCCAAGGCTGAAAAGATACTTTATTTATCATAGTCATTGTGTCAGATATGGTTCCAGAAAACAGCAATTTAATGAATTTAATGATTTGGTCCAGAAACTCAAGAACTCCTGTAATAAGCAAAGCCCTAAATCCATGTCACTACCACACAGAAAGCAAATAATGACAAAGAGGTGTCCCTATTTTTATGTATATTGCTGTTCAGCGTTAGGCCTCTGTCTGGAGAGGGATGGGAGATTGTGAAAAGGAATGCATTAATCATTAGACTGTGATTTTTGGTTCTTTGCAGAGACACAATCACTGATCTAAAGCATCCTCTATAATTCATCTTTGTCACGTCCCGTTTGTTCGTTCTTTGTCGCCCTTACTGGTGTTCCCCCTATAGTTTCAAAATGGTTAATGGAAGACAGAGTGAAGAAATGAAGATTGTGATAATAGAACTTGCCCAGAAACCAGAAACTCGGGGATAGAGACAGCTCAGATGTGTGATGTGCCTACACCTATAGTCTTGCTACTCTCGATTGCAATGCCAACAAAGCTTTTCCTTGGCCTTTGCCCAGGATGTGTAATGAAAGAAGGCTGCTTTTTCTTTTTGTATTAACACTAAAGCTGGACAGTATTGCCCCTTTTGCGCAGTATAGGCCATGCATAAAATAACCTAATGCACTATAAATTTCCTAGATGAAATTTAAAGCATAAGAAAGTGTCCAATAAAATTTTAATGACATTCTAAGCATTAAGCAGACTCGGAATACATCTCAAAATTCAACCTAGCCGTTTTCTTCAAGTGCAGCAGTGGAAAGAAGAAATTCTTTACTTTTTTGGTTTCATTCTTTATCTCCTTGCATAAATGAGGGACTCCTGTACAGGATCTGTTATGAGACTATGCAAAACTAATTATTACTTTTCTGAAGCAAAATGTGAATATCCCAAGAAGCTGCTATTTTGTAAAACCTATCATGTAGCGTCTAACAAATAGCCTTGAGGGGCTTCATAATTACTGACAGGGATATTAGAACTGACAGATTTCAGGTGTATGCTACAGAATAAAAAGGAAATATTGTAGGCTTGGTTAATGATTTCTCATTTATATTTACACATTTGACAAATCCAGCAACTACTGTCTTACAAGAAAGATCTGGTTTTGCTACCTTTCAAATGAAGATGGATTGTTTAAACTATTTTGTTTTCTCTACTAACAGGAGATGTCTACCTGACATCCTGCAGAGAGAGGCTTGTAAGTCTTATAAAGCTATTCCTTAAGAGGTTTTCCAATGCATTTGTTGAGATACATTTGTAAATAATAGTTGAGATAATGTTAAGGTGAAACAACTTAGCATTTTATGTATCATTTTTATGGCAATGAATGTAAACCAGTTATTCTATCCCACACAATTTTCTTGAATTTCATGGGAAGAAAATCATTACATATGCAAGGCGTATCAGGTTGAGTTATTTAATTTCTTATGTGACTGTTACAACACTACTTCTGCCTGCTACTTATTAAAAGAAACCCAAGAGAAACAAACAACAAACACCAGATTAGCTTGCCAGATGAACCTTAGCTTCTTTGCACTGAATACTGCACTGACCACTGGACTAGTAATTATGTCAGCCAGTTTTCAAAACTTTTTTTTTTCATGATTTTTTTACTTTCAACAGCAATCATATTTTCCCCCATCTCCACTATTTAGAGAGATGTCCCAGGGACTGACATCTGTTATTCTAAACCAGTTATTTCCTTAATATTCCACAGGTGCTGGGCTGTGTATCCTGCATGTTTTCTTTCTTTGTCTTTTATCAACATTTGTCATCTCAGTCAAAAATAACAAAATTTCACTGACTGCAGTAGCTGTATGACTAGATGGCTATAAGTTTCTGTGAGGCACTTGGACATTTTTGTTCAATTTTCAATTGCTTCTTTTCTGACTCAATATACTACTTTTTTATTTTCTAAGACTTTTTTTTTTTTTCCTGTTCTTTTCCATCGTTTGGGCCTTCTCATCGTTTGTGCAAAAGTACCAACTTGTCACATACATGCATGATGCAGTTGGTCAAGGTAAAGCAAATTTTAAAGGTAGGTAATTTATATCTATCTTTGTGGTCATCAGATTAATGGAGAAAAAATGCCAAATCAAAGACACTGATGAGTTAAAGTTTCCCATGGATCAGAAATCCCAGCTCTCTATCACTCGAAATCAATATTTTTTGAAATGCTTCTACTGACTATGTTAACCAGTCCTTCCATTATGAAGAAATCTAAATATGAGACTCAAGAGCATGAACTGGATCTCAGCAAGCAAAGAATTGACATTTTTCTCTGATTAGCTCCTGGAATTTTCAAGTACTTTTAAAGAATAATGTGATTAGTTAAATATAACATGAATTATTGTTCCCTTTAGTGCAGTAACAGTAACTAAATGCCCTGGAAATTCCTGTGCTGGTTTTAACACCACCTGGTGTTCCCTAACCCACACCTCCTCTGGTAAGGCAAGGACAAAAGCCAAGATTATGGCTTGAGGTGACAATTTACTGAAAGCACAAAGCAATGGAATAAGACAGAGTATTAATAGCAAAAGTATACAAAAAGAGAAGGTGTTTTTCCCACAAAAAGGTGTTCACCATCGGGAACGAAGTAACCAAGGTGGTGAACCCCCCTTTCCCCCCAGCTCATACCCACATGGCTTTCCCAGACAAAGGTAAGGTGGTGAGTGTTCCTACACACTGCTCACATGGCCACTGGGAGCAAAGGCAAGATGGGGACTAGCATTTCCCAGCTCCAGCCTGAAATAACAAAAATCAGTGACAAACATACTCCCCAAAACCTAGGTTGTTTGTGCTGAGTCGTGCCTCTTTCTGCTGAGCTCGGTTGCTCACCAGGTGCCTGTGCTTGACTCATGCCATGGTCTTTCCTTACTACATTATTTACGTATTGGAAGCATATTTCAGATGCTAGAATTAAGGCAGTTGAATTATAACAGTGAATTATAGAAATTTTAAAAAAAAGATGTTGCTAATTCAGCTATACTCAGGCTTGGGATAGCCTCATCTAGATAGTTTTCAGGATAATCCTAGAAATTAAACCATACAAAAATAGTTCTGCTACAGGAATGCTAAACATATACAGAAGTATTGACGGTAGATGTCAGTCATGGAAACTGTGTCAAAGGCAGTTTCAAATGAAAGCATAATTTTCCTTTTCAGAATGTGAAGAAATGAACTAAACAAGTCCTGTCAAAATGTTGAGAATTATTCTATTTTCTACCTTCCCCAAATTTCTGTGAGCTCAGATTTTACATTACTAAAACACAAAGTCATATTCTACAGTCATTTCCCTGTTTTTTGAGCAAAACAGAAACTTTACAGCGTGTCAGAGGAGCAAGCAGAGCTCTTTAATATTGTACTATTTCATCCTTCTCTCGTAACATTAGGTCCAAATTCTGCAGGGACATTCACAGCTTTAGCTTTATGCACTGTGACTTATTTCTTGGACTTGACAATAAACTGAATTCCCATTACATTAAAAAAGGCCTTCTCTTTTTGAGGTTCGGCTTGCCAATCTGTCAGCTACCCATATTGAGTTTTCTGATCAAGAATTCATGAGTGAAAATAATTTTTTCTTCGCAATGTCCAGAAAGCTTTGGTGTAGAATTTAAAACGCCTAGATATCCAAACCAGTCTGATTCAGCCACTTTCACCAGTGTTGAATTTGCATGTTCCGCAAACATCCTGTCTTGAAAAATTATCAGATTCATTATTTTCTCTAAATACCACACTGGCACTCGTATGTTCAATGAAGCAAAAGTTTTGACTATCAGTTTCAGATAAACCAACATTACTGAGACTTATAATTAATATTACACTATTGCCAAACTCATTCCAAAATCAAGATGAATCAGCTTTAAGTACAGGCTTATGAAAAAATTGGTGTTGAATGCCATACCCACACAGACTTTTTGATTAAAAAAAGTCCCCGTATTTTGAGGACAAATATGACCATCACCCCAGATGCCATGCTTGATGTGAAGTAGGAGGACAGCTGACTCTACAACACAGTGGTTCTTAATTTAAACTCATCATATTTCTCCACGGTAAAAGTACTGGCAATTTATTTTTACTTTTTTATATAAGTACATTACCTTCCCTATGCTCCTGTCTTCATTTTGCATTACAGAGTAAACTGAGGCTTCCTGCTAACTTCTCAACAGTCCAAGGAAGCAAATTATATGCCAACTTAAAAATATTTTGATCAGCATTGATCAATTTGTAGTGACCCACAGGCCTTTCCCAAAACTGTTACAAATCTGAACTTCATGCACTCCCTTACCTTGTATTTTTAATACGGAAAACATTTGTTTTCTGTCTCTTAGGCTACTAGATCTTGACATTGAATGATGATTCCCAAGCTGGAAAACTCATATTGGTACAACACAATAACCTAGGAAGATCAATATTGCACTGAAGAATCAGAAGGGCTGTATGCAAAAACTGTGTCAATAGAGACAGAATCTATATTTCTATATTTATAAGACAGCAAAGATTGGGGAAATGTCCAACTGAAAACTGGTAACATTTGGTGTCCCCCAAGGGTCCATACTGGGATCCTTTAATATATTAATTTATCACATACATAGTGGGATTGAGTGCACCCCCAGTACGTGCATGTATGACACCTAGGTGAGGGATGAGATGCCATCCAGATGCACCTTGGCTGGCTTGAAGAGTCAGTTCATCTGAGCATCATGAAGTGTTGCCCGAATGAGGGCCAAGTGCAAGTACCTGCACCTGAGTTGAAGCATTCCTCAGTATAAATACTGACAGCGGGATGAATGGATTGAGAGCTTCCCTATGGAGAAGGACTTGGGGAGTCTGCTGTACAAAAAATTGGATATGAGCTGGCAATATGCTCTCGTCGTGAAAATAGTCAGAGGGCTGTAACACGCCTTTTATGCAGAAAGGTTTAGAGTGTTGGAGTTCAGTCTGGAGAGGAGAAGGCTTCAGGAACACGCTATTGCGGCCTTTCAATACATAAAGGGGGTTTATCAAAAAGACAGGAATGACTACCAAGACCTGCAGTGACAGGACAAAGGGGCAGCTTTTTTAAACTGAAAGAGCATAGGTTTAGATTGGACATCAGTAAAAAAATTGTTGTGCTAAGTGTGGATACTGGAACAGGTTGTCCAGAGAAGTTGTGGATCACAGGAAATGTTCAAAGCCAGGATGGACAGTGCTTTTAGCAACTCGATCTAATGGAAGGTGTTCCTGCCTTTATCAGGATGTTTGGCCTAGAAGATCATTGAAGGTCACTTCCAACCCAAATCATTCTATGATTCTAAGTTTCTATTAAATAAAATGAAGGAAACAGAAACATTTATTTTACATTTATTACAATAAATTAATATGTTTAAGAAATAAAATAATAACAAAATTACGTCCAAAACTAAGTGCCACGTATGCTTACTGTGAAAGAAGCCTATTTATATGTAGTACACAAAAGAATTCGAGACCACGAAAAAATTCTGCGTTTGGAAAAACGTCCTTGTTCTGTCAAGGTTAGTGCTCTTCACAGGATGTACAGAAGAAGGAACTCTTTTCTCTGCAGTCGACCTTATTGTAAAACAAAGTTCACAGAAAAAAATGAAAGAGAGTTCCTTGAGGCTCTTCCAAAAACTTTCACCTCGCCAAGGGGGATCTCAGAAAGTAACACAAGTGAGCAGCTCTGTGGGTCAGGAGAGCACAGAGAGTGTCAGAACAAGGGAGCAAAGAGTCAAGGAGAGATCAGACTTCAGATATGACATTTGGAAGAAAGGTATTTCAAAAACCTCCAAGAAAACCACACACAGCCTTGATAGTAATCAGGAATTTTTTACCTGAGTTTTCTGTTTATGCTCACTTTTTTCACTGAAAGGTACCATTTTCACTTCCACAGCAGCATCAAAGATGACCAATAATGTGTTCTGAAATTATTATTTCCACCTTGTAATTTGAAGAATTTTTCAGCGCAGTTCATTGTTGCTGATAACTCAAGCAACAAGCTCTTCCCATTCCTGTTACTGAGGTAGTTACATAAGTACTGTCATTGTTCTCTTATTTAAGAAGAAAATATCCAGATATTAAGTACCTACATCCTTCAGAGGACAGCATTTTCACAAACTTTTTTGTCTCCCTTTTTATTTGATGACTCAGCCCCTTTTTGTTCTTCTTTCCAGTTTTTTATTTTCTTTTTCCTTCCCAAGAACACTGGCTTTCATTCTTATACGTGCACATGGAGCTAAGTGGAATACACCTAACTATTTGCATAGGCTTTTGCTGTCACAGTTCACGAACAATGGATGAGCTGTGACTCTCAGGCCACGTTTTCCTCACCCACTCAAGTTGGAGAACAAATCAGCAAGACAAACAGAAGCTACAGAATCGTGGCTCCTCTCCCTCCCACCACATGCTGGCTGTCGTAACAGAACAGCAAATGGAAGGAGAGTTGCCTGTATGGCTGTGTCAAGTAATTTGGGTTTGTTCATGCCACTGAACCATGAGAAGAAAAATGTTCTGGGTCAGAACAGATCCTCGGTGAAGGTTTGATGCCACCCTATGGGCCTGGACCTGACTTATTTCTTGGTCATCTCAGTATCTCATTCTTCTGGCTGCTGGTGCACAGCACTTCGCATATTTCTGCAGGTTTTCTTCATGTGGTAGCTGCTCCATCCTTACCCCTAGCCCTGGTGGACACCTGGGCCCAATGCAAGAAGACACATCAAAACTCCAGTCCCAGGGGCAAGCTGTGAAGGCTTGCTCCTCTTGTGTCTGTAAGTACTGCAGCACTTGGTGGTGTGCAGCAGTACTCACTCTCCTAATTTGAGAACCTCTTTTTAGTTTTTGTAAAGCTACCTATTTTCTTTGTCCAGATCCATCGAGTACAAATTTATAAATAAATAGAAGGATAAAGATAAAGATAAACATATATATACACATCATTTTTATATTCTTGTATGGTCTACTCTTGATGGGGGAGAATTGTTTAAACTGAAACTTTCAAAGTTTGCATCTGTAACAGAAAATTTCTGCTCATTTTTGACCCTGTCCTTCAGGATAAATTTGCCATTTTGTCTTATGTTTACACGCATCTTTTTAAAAGCTCTTTCATTATTATGTTAAATTCTTTTCCTTGGTGACTTTTATTTTATGTTTGAGATGCTTTTCGTATACTTATGACAAACATATATTTATATTACTCTTTCAGCTTTTTATTCTTCTCTTCTTAAAGTGCTGCCTGGCGAAATCATTCTTTCAAAGCTCAGTCCTGTCTTGGCTAACACCTCTGGAATAGCACAAAGTGCTGGAAGCACATCTCTAGCACAGTCTGACTACCACGTTATTTTAATTGCCTCAGGAAAAAACATCATGAAGAAAAGGAAGCAAAAATTCAAATTAAAATTGATACCAAGACTTTAACCCCTCTGAACTTCCCAGCCCTAATTCAGCAGGGATAAAGAGAGTTGTCTAAAGAAACGTGTATAGTCCTAATGTTTTCTTTATAGGCTGAGCCACCGCTGCATTTCATTGCAGGTAGTCACTTATGTGAGTGTAAATTGGAATAATTCTCAAACTATCTCATGAGATACAATGAATCACCATGTTTTACAAAACTTTTCTGGAATTAATATAGTGCTATAGTGAAATTTTATGGTCACAGAACAAACTTGTATACTATTAGAGTTAAGTAGGGGTGGGGAAGAATTCTCAAATATTAATACAACGATGACATGAACTGATGAACTGCATAGTCGATTTGTTTGGTTGCCCTTTCTTTACATTTCTCTATCCAGTGATCATGCTGGGGAGGAATAGCATATGCTTAGGAGGGTGTGAAACAAACAGTTGAAGGGGTAGAGTTGGCAGTTGTTTGAAATGAGGCTGTGGTCATCGAGTTGCAGAGATGGCAGAAAGTAAAACATCATAAGCGAGAATAAGAGTTTGCTGTAATTTAGTGAGACACTGAACTAACTAAGCCTGAGACCCTAAGAGCAGGAACCTGCTCTGCATGGTTGCAATAGAAAAAAATATGTATAAAGTCTTCTTATTTCTGTTCTGACTTAACTATTTAGAGATATCGAAAAAGCTAATCAGTCTTCCATGTAATCAAAGCTTTATAAGGTAAAAGCTGAGTTAGATCTACTTCAGTGATATGGTGAGTAAGGGGCTGTTATAAAACCATGCTTAAACATATCAAAGAGTACCAAATACATAAAAAAAGAGAAACAAAAACTAGAAAGAAAACAATCCTTTTAAATATTTTGCAGTTTTCTTTCTCCTAGTTATTTCCACTCCAGTTTGTTCATGTGAGGTTCTGTTTCTCTAGATAATTCCTCAAGTCATTGAGGAATCTATGGGAAATCAGATGCATTTGAACAGAACCCGCAGTCATTAAGTAATCACACTGCTGTATTGCTGTAATCCAGGAGCAACAAAAGTGGAAGAGTAAAACCCACTAAGTTCTAGTGATAGGATCAAATAGGTGTATGCGGAGTCATAAATTTGGTTGCTGCAATTTCATCTAAAGTACTGTGTAACATTTCAGCCATGATTATGATAATCTATCCTGAACCCCTAAAAGGAATTTTTCAGTGGAATAGTGAATTTTTCAGTGGAATAGTGAATGTGTAAGTTGAAGTCTCAATCTTCAAGAACAAGCAAAAACACGGACCAGAAAAAAAGAGTTACATAGAAAATAGGTAAAAATATGCAAACAATCAAACAGAAACAGAAAGATAGGTGAAGAAATAGTCATTTAACAGTACATGTCATGACTGATCCTATACAATACTTCTCCACCCATATTTCAGATCAAAACCATGCATTAATGGTACTATCTTATACAATATTCTTCTTAAAGTTGTCTGTGAAGCTTAAAGTGAAATGCACATCTAATTCTTCCGTCTCCCTTGCTTCATGTAGCCATCAGGTTGCTCATGATTTTAGCAGATGTTTCTGCTTTTGGTTGCAAGACAACTTAATGAACCAGGTTTTTCTCTCCTTCCTTTTCATCCTCCGAGGAGCAAATGCATTCACGAGCAAATTCTTTGCTATACTTTGGAAATCAATTTTGCATGTTTCACCCAGTGTTTCCAGCACAGTTATATGGTGAAATTTGTAGTCTTAGTACATTATTTATGAAAATATCTAAATAATTTAAAAAATGTGAGGTTCAGAATGGTATGACCAACAAGAGGACCCACTTTCGGTGATGCTAATTGCAAGATAAGTCTTTGTCAAAGCTCTTACATGTTCTATCCTATTCTCTGTTATCCAGAGCAGAATAAAGCTGGGTCCTGGAATGATTGCAGTAGTATTTTAAGCCATGTTGGAAGTAGCACACACCAGTAAAACAGACTGGAATGAAGAATAATGGATCTATCAGTTTGTGATCTGAACCTCTTCGGATGGTATTAACGTTTCCACAGTTAATTTAAGGAACAAACTTTTATTGTGAGTGCAGGCAACAGAAATGCCATCAGTACCAAATACTGAGGTAACAACCGAAAATGATCCTCTGAGTTGTTATTGTCAAAAGACATTTGTAGGGAAACCGCTGCAGAATTTTCATTAAAATATTTATTTGTCCAATAGGTTTCCCAGAAGATTTCACAACTCAGTTCCCAATTAAACTAATAAGAGCTAAATATATAAATTTTTTGATACTTTCTGGTGATTCCAGCACCTATGTTTCTCAACTCTTAAACACTTAAATCTATTTAAGATCTTGTTCTTGATGTTATCCAACAGAGCCGTTTTTTTCACAGATACTAAAATGTAAAAGACATGAATTCAGACACAGTTCTGTTTGAGGTAGATAAGTCTGTTTACATAAACCAGCCAGAATAGGTGCTAAAAACTTCTTGTCTGGTCTGCTGTAAGTACCAACTGTGCTGATATCTCAAGGGCACAACTACCTGACTGAAGGAGAAGGAAGGGTCTGAAACACTTTAAAAACTAGTCTAATTAAGTAAATCGGATGCAGAATTGAATTGAACTCTTGGTGAATATTAAAAATATTAAAATTAACTCAAATATTTCTGAATCTTGTATAATTTGTGGAGTACACAAGTCAGATACAGCTGGGAGGAGGCCATGTGATTACTGCAGATTCCCATGTGGACACACACCATGTTTACTCTGTCCTGTTGGGAAAGAAAGGTGGTGAGGCGACCCAGAGTTCTCTGCCTGGTATGTCTGTGTCGAGCAGTAGGCAGGACTGGGATGAGGACCTTCTACTGACTGCTTGCTCAATCTTATTGGAAAGAATGACACATACTTCTTTCATTTTGCTTTTGTTGTTTTTGTTGTTTGGTTTGGGGTTTTTTTTTTTGGTTTTGGTTTTGTTTTTTGCCAGGGATACTTCTTAAATGGGCAAGATTTTTCATTCTGGTGAGGAATTTTGAATCTTTTACTAAATTCGCCCTCTGAGAGACAGTCTGATGAAATATGAAAGATTCCTTTTAGCTTTATCCAGGAGTCTATGTGGAGTCTAAACTACTGCTTCTATTGCTACCAGTAGCAACACCATTAGAAGAATTCACTCTAATTATTACAACAACCACATGTGCAGCCATTGTAAGTACTATATTTTTTCATCAATTGCAATACCTGCAGTGTAATTCAAAACCACTGCAATTTATGATAGTTTCGTGTTCAAGCTGAGGGATTCTTCTCACACTATATTAATCATATAGGTTTTACACCTAAAATTTTATACCCATTTCAGAGAAAAATTGCTAATCTACAAAACAGTTTGAATCTCTGTCAATTCAAAATAGGACCAGCATGTGCTCTCATTAGCATTAAGTGTTTGGCTTCCAAATTTTAGAATTTTAGTCAGTATTTCTTCTGTTCTTATTTGGGCAAATCCTTTTTGCTTTGCCAATGTCTTTCTGTAGGTTTTGTAAAGTTCTTTATTTTCCTCTTTAGAATCTCCGTAGTGTTGTTGAAAAGTCGGTAGTGGTATGAATAACTTTCTGTACTAACCCCCTCACCAGTTCCTACAACGCATCTGAGATGTTGTGATATTGATTAAAAAATATCCTTTAGTTCATTTGCATCAGAGTTGTCTAATGCTCTATTTTTGATTCAGAAGTTACTACTAGCCTATATCACTATTCAGAGTGTGCGACAGATGATTAAAGGTGTAGATAAAGAGAATAATGTAGTGTCTATCTGCTTGGTAACAGGTTAATCAACAGAATGTAGAAGAAACATTTTAAATGTTGTGGTTGGGTTTTTTTTAATATATTTTAATCGCTATTAGTCATTCTGAGTACAGAAGGACTGGCAAAAGCAAAGTTATACTATGCCAGACAATGTACAAACTCAAAGACAGTCCTTGCTTCAAAATCTTCCATTTGATATCTGTTTTTCATGGAAATTTCTCATTATCAACTCTAACTACAGTCTTAGGATATAACCGCACTCTTGCAAGTGACCATGAATGATTTTGTGACCCTCCTAAGTGTACCAGGCCTTGCTTCACTCCACTGAGAGCACAGAATGCTCCCCAGAAGCTGTGTAGTCTTACTGAGTGCTTAGGCAAGTAATACTGCAGCTGTGGTGGTGACAATACAGAAGTAAGGATTTGATGCTTACAAGCACTTATATTAAAGGAAAATTAAAAACCTAAGTCTATGGACAGAAAAATAGCTGGGTTTGGTTTATTTGTTTGGGTTTTTGTTTTTGTTTGTTTTTTTTTAACAAGGGTGTTATGTTCTATTAGTGAAATTTTACAGTGCAACCGAGAGTTGATCCTTAGAATCTGGGCTTGTAAGCAAATGAAGCAATAAGTAGAAAAAGCGTGACACTTCTGAAAGATGTGAAAGGCAGAGTTTTAAAGGAATATCTAAGCCTTGTTGGCAGACGTCCAAAAGGAGATGTTTGTGATGAATACATATAAACCTGGCATGGCTGCAGCATTAAATATGCTCACCTGTTATGTTTGGTTCTCAAATAAAGAGAAGGAACAAGGGCTGAAGACTAGGACAAGAGTCTGGTAATGATTTGCAGACAACTGGTAGAAACTGAGATCAGTATAAAACAGACCCAGGAGGCAGACGTAGTTTATGAAGTAAGAAGAATAATGATACAGATAATTAGGAGAATTATATTTGTTCCTCTTTCTCTAAAGCAGCAGATGCCAGCTGTTAGAAGTTGAATATTAAAACTGGTGTCCCTGTAGTATGATCCTGTACAAAGGAACCTCAGTTGTAATATCATGAAACAATGTTCTTAAGAATATGAACATTCTTATGTTTCTTCTTCAATACTTTGCTAAGCTTTTACCACAGCTAGAGGCAGACTACTGGGTCCCAGCTGGGTCAGGCTTTGTTGAATTCTTTGAAAAGCTAAATCAGAATGCATATGGCTTTTTTTCCTGTTGAAATAAATCTTTCTTCCACAAGGAATTCTGTCACTTACAGTTTTTCTTGCAAACTAAAATGTTTAAAATTCCATATTTTAATTACTATTTGTTCACTTCATAATATACACAGCTTTACTGTCTGAGAAAGGCATTTTTAAAATCCAGTCAGTAATAAATGCCTGTTATATTCACTTATTGCTTGATAAGATCAGTTGCTTTAGAGAGCGATCACTTCCAATAGAAAGATTGCCCTACTGAGAAAAAGGAAATATTAACTTATTTAGATGTTCAGGGATGTATGAGACACAAGCAAATATTGTATGTTCTGACAACAGAATTTGAAGTATTGTCTCAAGTCTTTGATAAGTAACTGTCTTTTTGAACTAATGCATTATTTTCAAACAGAGAACTTAAACAGAAGCCATTTCTTTTTTCTATACCTATATATCTGTATGTACACAGAGCATCAGTGTAATGTGTCTTTCTTCCTAAGGGTAGTTATCTGTCTTGAATTAGAGATACGTGTGCACATATGCAGATGCAATTAATGTATGTGAGTAGTACATTTTCCATGCTCTGATTAGCTGTGGGAGCCAGCTTCAATTTCAAAGAGCCATAATTAAACACTGGCCTGAGTTCTATCCCAAACTTGGGGAAAACTAGACCAAACTGATTGCTTGGCTACCTTTGCTGTCTCCTCACAAGCAAGGAATCAAGTCCCTGATGCTGAGGGAGGAATGACAAGAAGAGAGGCAAGGAGAAATGTAGGCTGTGATAACATCTGCTTTACCAATTGACATGAATTAATGTATTCTTTCTTCTTTTATTGTGAAGAAACTGTTAAGTGGTTGGAATGTGTGTTTGTCTTGCAGCAATGCCAGCTGATGGCAGCCTTGGGTACCTCCTGCCTCTCCTGTCCTCTGTGCAGGAGCCAGACTTCAGCCAGTCCCTCACCAACATCCCCATTCCTTCTTGCTGGTCAGAAGCAGGGCACTTTAGTGACCTTTCTGCTCCTTAAAGAATACCACAGAATACTGCACCACGCCGAGTCTGCTATCTACATATTTCACAAGTGGCATTTTCTTTAGCTGGGACGTCAGTGTCCTAAATTTGAAGGCTGACACATTTGATTAGAGTGAAAGCTTGCCACGAGGTCTCTTTCACTCAAAACCCTTTCTTTGCACCAATGAGAAGAGTTTGGTTTTCCTTCTATAGTTTTCCAGGATGACCTACAGTTTCACTTAAGTCTTAGGCCACTTGGTTTACATATACTCTTCATTGCATTGCTGGCATGAGGAAATTAAACTCTGGAAGAGTAAGACCTATTAGTATGTCATGCATGATACAAAGCAATTGGATATTTAATTTTAAAAGTGTTTTGCTTCTCAGTTTGTGTTGTTGGACATCTGTCTAAATTCATATGTGCACCTATTCTAATGATTTTAATGAGCTTTTCACATCTGCTAGCACGTACTGTGGACCTCAAGGTTAGGTGATTGCTGAATCTCATCACCTGAAAGAGTTAAGGTTGCTGCAACTCCCTTTCTGTGAAGCAAGGATTCACAATAGCCATCTATTCAAACACAATAGTCATATACCACATATACACACATATGCACATCTGGCCGCACAGAGCAGATACAGAGATATATATGTGTGTGTGTGTGTGTGTGTGTGTGTGTGTGTCCCAGATACCCTCAGCACTCACACTTGTTCAATGGCACCAATGGCCTCATCCCATTCCACTCAATGCCTGATTCTGAGGAAGGTTCAATAGTGAGAAAGACCCATGCACACCTGCATGTCCCTGCACATGCACAATGTGGATCCCTCCTGAAGCTGGGCTCAGGCACTTAATCTATCCATTGGCTTCCCTGGATCCAAATCTTCCCAGTTGTCACACCTGGACAAATGAGCCACTAGGTCCCAGGGCCCCTTCAGCTGCTGGTGCAGACCTCTCACACTTTCACACCCACACTCATTCCAGTTGCTGACATTCAGACCCCCATAAACACACCTGAGTTGAAAATGGAATGTAATAAGAGAGCAGAGAAGGCTGTGTTGACCACATGGTATGACCAGATGTGTACTGAACAGCCAGCCACCTGTATACATGTTCCTTTTATTGTCTTATTCCTCTATTTTTTGTCCATGCTTGTTCCTCCCCAATCCACCTTGTTCTCTCCCATTTTTCACCTTTGGTTCCTCCCCCTAACCATCCTAGAATGTCCTGTGTGATCCCATGATGTGCCCCATGCTTCTGGGCCGTGATCCCCCTCAGTTAGAAAGGTGACCTCCAGAGCTGCTGTGTTGGCTCATGGTGGTGCCTAGTCCCATCTTGATATGGGTGGTGGCTGAGACTCTCCTGGGAGCGCTGTGGGAAACCCTGGAGTTCATTTCTCAAAGGGCTCCCCTGCCTGGCACTGTGCCTCTCTGCTCCTTCATGCGTGTGTGTGTGTGTGTGTTTGTGTGTAGGAGATTTAATCACATAAACTGACATCCACAACTCTTTCTCTGCTGTTAAATTAAATCTTTTGTTTGGAAACTATTCAGACACACAAGATAGAGGGAGACATTCCAAATGGTCTTACTTAGCCCTACATTATCAAGGCAGGTAAAGGGGGCTGAGAAGGATGCTAGAAACAAATGTCAAAAATAAAATTATAGCATGTCAAAATAAAAAAGTGAATTTTTATGTTTGGATAAATAAGCACTGTTTTTTATGACAAATTTTGGGAGTGCTCATTATGAAGCGAAGAGTTCCAGGAGCAGCATTTGAAGGAATACTAAAATGAAGGTTGAGTTTGATGCACTTAGAGAGTATTAGTGGTTTAGTGGGATTCACCAGATAATGAAATATTCACAACTAGGCATGTTAGGAATGTCAGTCTGTTGGTTAAAGGTCAGTTCTGAATAAGTAGCTAAAGGAGGCTAATTTGCAGCGATGTGATTAATTCTCCAAAACTATTATGACAATCCACTGCTGTCATTCTCTTAGTTATCTCTGAGAGAAAAATTTAAGAAATCTCTGATGAAAATGTTACACAGAATTTATAATAGGCTTTCAAACTTTGAAAAGATTTCCAGGAGTGCTTTAGAGAAAATCTGTGGCACCTTGATCCACGTGTTTGTTTCTTGCTTTGTTTTTCTCTTGCTACTGTTACAGGGCTTCTTGACTCAGCATTATATTGTCACAACGTGCCAGTCACAACGTGCCAGTGAGCTGACTCTGAAGGGTGGTCAGCTGAGGATTCAGCTATTCTGTTTAAAAGCAAGACCTTTTTTTAACTTGCTATCATTCTGTATCCCCTAAAATATCATTTGAATGAATGCTTATGTGATGTCTATGCAGTATCCAATCCACTGGCTGGAATCTTTTTGGAAGTACAGCATGGATCCAGAGGCTAGGACATACAGCCAGCCTGTTTTGAGGCCAAAGGAGGAAAAGAATGTCTTATAGCTACAGTGAACGGACTACATTTAGATGCACCAGTATTTTCAAAGTGGTCTTTATTGTTCAATAGTGGAATAGACAGAAGCTATGGCATTTGCCCATGATTTCAGTCTTCCAATTTATGGCACTGTCTTTAAGCATTACTAACTATGCCAGCTGTCTTCAATCCCTGTTCTTGGGGGACAATGACAATCTCATTTTCTCTTTTCCTTGCTGCAGTGTTCCAAAATTCAACCTTTGCCATTCTTTCATCTGCTGTGAGGCAAAGGGTGTCAAGAGTTTGAAAGAGCACAGAAGAACAATTCTCTTAGAACTTTCTTATCTTTGATGGTAATCTGAATTTCTGCTTCCCATTTGTTTTTTAATCTGCTGTGACTTCTCCATTTCACACTACTTTGAATTTCAGAGAGAATGGCTATTTGTCTTTTAAATACATCTGTTTTTTCCTCTTGCACTCTGGTAATTTATTTTCACTGTCAGAGTAAGGCAGACTGCTGCAGATCAGCATAGGGCTTTTTTTAGATATAAAAGTATGAAAGGCATTTTGAGCATTTGCTTTTTTTGGTGAATTGTTTAGATGAATTTTGACCTGATTCAGGGATGTAATATTTTGTTCCCTCTAATTTATTTATGTATATACATACTCATTTAACTCTGAAGATATTAAAGTCCTTTTAGAATGAGAGCTAGAAAAAAATCAAGTAAATGTGGTTATTCATTTCACATCCGGGTCTGATAGAAGCAAATATTGAGTTTGGTTCTATTGGAAATACATAAGAATGATAGTTTATCGAAGCTATAAGTGATCAAGTGATGAACTTGTAAAATCAGAGGCAAAATACAACAGTATTTTTTATATTCTTGTCCCTGTGAGTGAATAGGGAAAACCTGTTTCTTTTAAATCTAGACTTCTATTCCCACTTGATTTACTATCATGATGTGATAAACCTTATATAGTGCTTGGTATCACCACTACCATAAAGGTAGCCTTTTGTTTCTTTCATACCACAGGAGTAATAAATAAGGGATATTTTTATTAGTCAGAATAGAGATTTTCTTCTAGAATAAAAGAATGGGATGTCATCTGGATAGGACATGCATCCTGTGTTTTATGATCTATCCACACATGAAATCTTTGAAATGGTCTATGAAACAGACCTTGGAAAGACAGTATACATCTGAATTTGAGTAAAAGCTACTGGCCTATTATATGACTATTAGTACTGAATACTAACATGTTTGAGAGCAAACAGACCTCCACAGATTCTTGACATCAACACAGAATTGCCTTTGAGGAACCATATCAAATAATTTTTTAGATGTAATTGTTATAATGCTTCTATCACCTCTACTAATGACTATGCAAATGTGTTCCACTACAACAGCAACAACAACTCCAGCTTTAACGAGGACAAATATTCTTTCTATCTTTACTTTATATGTGGCTGTATGTCTTTCCAAGTACCCATATTACACCAACATACAAACAGTCTGGATATTCTGGTTTTTGTTGGTGCAAATACAGATGAGCAACAATAGTTTCATTTTAGTGGAGTTTCATCATTTTACAGGGGCAGAGATTTTCACTCTCAGAATTTCATAAAAAAGAACATCAGATTCAATGTTGTGGTAAGCCTTCTGGTAATAAATCAAATAGACTCTACCTGTGTTTCTGTAGTTCAGAGAAAAGTACACTTCCTTTCTGTAATATTTGATAATGTCTAACTTAAAATCAGCTAACAAAGTCCTCTTTCTCTAGGAAATTCTAACAGTTGATTCTATTTAATCTTAAAAAGAAATACATACCTTGCTTGAAATATTTTTTGTGAAGAACAAGGAAATGAATTACCTTGTATTTAGACATTTTGTATAATGTACAATTATTCGTTACAATAAAGTTAAACACCGTTTTGGTTTGCATCATTCTGTTCTAATGTTACTTTTGTGGTTTTTTTTTCTCATATGTCTTGGTAATATATATTAAATATGGGCCTTTGGTGTATTAGTTTGTTAATTCAGTAAGCCTTCCTAATAAGTAAATTTAAAATGAGGCATTCATTTCTTCTTTTCTTTAATTCTATCATGTTGAAGTGAAAAGTTCTCTCATAATTTATGAAAATTTTGTCAAAATTGATGAAAACCTGTTATTTGAAAACTGTATTTTTAAAACTGTCATGCTGAGAATTTTGCACCCACTTTTAATTTTTTCTATCAAGCGCCGTTGCCTTTTCAACAATCCAGAACTCTCAAGATGTTTTGCTCCAGATGTAATTACAGATACTTGTTCTCTATAAGCAAAATGTTCTTCAGGACTTCAGGACCTGTACAAATTTTTGAAAACAGTTTTAGTTACCTAAACCAAAGTTATTGATTTTTTCTTGAAAGAGTTTTAAAACTGAAATTATTCACAGAAACAGTCAGTCTGATAAGCTCTAATTTAAACTCCTCTTAAAACTTTACAAAATCACTGTATTTTATGGACTTTATCAAAAATGTTTGATTTCTATAAATACTTCTAATCTGCCCAAAAAAAAAAAAAAAAAAAAGGAAACAGCTACATTATTTCTGATTAACTCCTGTACTCAGAACAAGTTTATAGCAATAATGTGTGTGATGAGAACAGTGTTTTGAAAGATGGTGCACATTTTTAGACATGGAATTTCTGCCTCTCAAACAGTATCTTTATGACTGCTTTGAGCACAGCGGCCAGTACTGAAGGCATCTAAAATCCTCACATACTACATACACTCTGGCATGAATTTATTATCAGAGGTAGAGTAGGAATAGCTGGGACATGCTGGGGTCTAAACACCCTCATGTGTGTTGGAGCACTTAGGACTGCTTTTCAGTGTAGTGTGGTCAGGTAATGGCAGTCCAGCTGTGCCGCTGTGTACCTTCCCTTTTTTCCTCATTCTGTTTTCAAGCCCTGAATCTTTTAAACATTACAAGTGCTGCCTTGAGACACTGCTTAGCAAGTTTGCACTACTCCTGTCTGTATCAGCCCTGTGCTGATCACTTGGCAACTTTTTGCCAGGGGCAGATATAATCAGAAATCAGTAGAACAGAAAAAAGGAAAATTTTTGTTATGAGCTTTGCTGTTATAGTAGGCAGTAATGCAAAACAGTGGACAAAATTATACTCTTTCTAAAAAGAAAGTTCTGTTTCCAAGGTTATTATTTTTTGGGGTTTTTTTTGCTGTGAGAATGGTAATGCAAAAACCTCAGCATTGTCACCTTCCACCTCACTGCCACACAAAGACATGACTTACTGGTTGGGTCAACTAAAGAATGAAGGGAAAGACGGGAAAAAAGAGTGGTGATGTGGGAGGCCATGTTGCCACATATTCAGAGAAGTTAGTTTTCTGATATGAGAGAGCTGAGTACTCAAGCTAACATCTGCTCTGAACCAGCCTCTCAGAGAGTTTCAGTCCCTATGGATTATGTAGGGTATCTTGGAGCTAGCCACCTGATCCAAGCAGTGATGTTCACTGTATTTCTGATGGAGGAAGGGGACACACTGTTCCCAGGTAGAAAAGGTGTTAAGAGTGAAAAGGGAAGATGCGAGGGGCATGTGTCTTCTCTGGCATTTCTCTTTGCCATCTATGTACAGATCTTTAACTCCTTAGCAAGGACAGAAAGTCATACCAAGAACTTCAAAAGATAGGGAGGACAAATTAAAACTTACATGATGCAGTTTCAATTTCCCTTGTTCTGTGACATTATGTGTGTGCCTTAGACATGAGAAGGTCAGGAAAGGAAGGAGGGGCTCTGTGGATAACTAAAAGCTGCAGATCCTTAACATGACAAGCTGATGTTGCTTAGCTGAGGAGAGGTAGGAGGCACAGGGAGAGAGAACAGAGGTTGATTGGTATGAGATATACTACTGCCAATATTAGTACCATTGGTTCATTCGACTTTTGATTGTTTTTTTGATTTGATTTGATTCTTGCACCTTCCTAGAAGAGAGATGAGGCCGAATTTGTCCCTCTGACTAACTGAAGTCTAGCACATGTCTAGATTGGTGCTGTTATCACCAAAAAACCCACCAATTTTTGTTCCTTTTGAGAAATGTGGCTCCTAGTGTAAGGCTTCTGAGATCCAGTTCACTTTTTAAGTCCACATTAATCATTGAAATAGCTTGATGGTAATGAATTAGAGTCCTGTTTCTCACTGGAGCTGACTCAGCCCTCACCGAGTGGTCCCATGCAGAGGACTATCTGTCTGAAGATCTGCTATTTCTACCCTTCTCTTGATCTGATTTGATCCTTGACTGGCTGAGTTGAGAGATATAGAGCATCTATATTTATATGTTCTCCAAAATACAAGGATTTGTCATTTTGTGTAGAATATGAAGCTGGATAGAACAATGGCTGGGTAGGCTTCATTCTATCAACTGCTGAAGAAGAAATGAATGCTGTTTTAGAGTAGAGTAGGGTTTAGAAAACCAGTAACTTTCTTTGTCCTTTCTTTAGAGGAGTCATTGAAGATATGAGCATATGAGTTTGGACCTTGTGTTATGAACAGTTAAAGAGATTTCTCTGACCAAAGGCAATAAAATCATATGCCCCTAATTTCAAAGTGAATTTATAAAAAAAAAATGACTTGGGATTATTTTTTCTAAACTGTAGCTGATATGATATGCTAACTTCTTTGACAAAATAGTTTATCGATTGCAATGACTTTACTTTTTTAATCTATTATATCTCAGTTAACCTAATAAATTTTAAATCTCCCCTCTCCTCTACCATTTCTTCCCTATAAACTAGTTCTATGCTAGAAGACGAAGCCTCTGTGTTCCTTAAAATAACCATTTAGTTTGGCAATGCAGAGGGTGCACTAATTAATATAATCAAAACCATAAGCCATTACTGCAAGCTTGAAATGGACAATTTAATGGACTGAGTTTTATGCACTTTCTAATGAAAGTTGACCTCTTTGGTTAATCAGAATTCATAGTAACTCAGCAATGTCTAAGTGTTGCATAAAATTCTTTACCTGCAGCTGGCAAATAGTCTGTGGTTAAAAGAAGAGAGAGGAGGAAAGCAATAAAAGAGACCTCATAACAATAAAAAAGCTCTCATAAAAGTCCATCATATGCATTTATTCAGGTTAGATATGTGATACTCTTCAATATGCTTCAGAGAAGGAACTGTTTCTGAAAGAATAAGGAAATCCACAGTTACAAAGACACGTGATATTTTAATATAAGTGCTGCAAGTCATTAGTTCCTGGCTTATTAGAGCCAATATAATTCTTCCACTTAAACTTCAACTAAACTGTTATTAGTTAAGCAAAGTGTCCTAACAGCACTTCACATCCAAGACCTACTTTCACGTCAAAGGTGTAACTGGTGATATAGGAACAGGAAAGGGTTCAATAATGATTTATGTCTTTTAAGTACATTCAGTCATTTTTCATTTTGACTGTCAAATTTACTGAGTGTTAAGGGAAAGCATGATGGCCTTGCATTTTAAAGCTGTGGCATAAGTATTGCCAGATAGAAGTGTCAGAAATTTGATGATCTTAAAAATGTAGGAGGTTGACCACAAAACTGTAAGATGAAAAAACAATGAAGAGACTCAGTCTGTGCTCCATTGAGACAAAAAGAGATGTTGACAAAGATCTGAATTTACTCATGATTACTTATAAGGTTACCCTTAACTCCCTTACTACTTATGAACCTTTATTTAAATCTGTATTAAACAAGATTAGTAACTTTTTTCTTTTCTCTGTAATTGGAGGTTGGTGAATGTTTCATTTTAAGGTTTTGTTTTGTTTTTTAATGAAAAGCATAATTCTTTAATGACCTTAAAAATTTAGGGGCAAAAATACCCTAATGGTAACCATTTTCTATTTTCAGATGAGAAAATAAATGAAAATAAAGGCAGTTCTTTACTTCCTGATTGCAGTAAAAAGTCTGTGCTTTAAGAACATTGTAATAATACTCATACAGAGGCCTGATTTTATAAGTACAATCTTGGGTGATTTTACTTTGTGAATAATGTCATTTGTACAGTGGTTCATATGTGATATGCACTTCACAATCTTCTCCTACCAAGATTTTTCTTCACAGTAGTGGTACCTGGTTTTAAGAGAAAGAAAGGGAAAAAATTCACAATTATACCTCATTTCAGGGTTACATTATCCATATATTCAATGACTTTGATAAATGAAGACTATAACTATCCCTATATGTAATAAGAGTATGTGTACAAAGAAATGGTCACTGACAGCCTGCAAGTGCCTTGTAGCCACTTCTTAAGTGTAACTAATAATTTTGAAACACCTAATTTGTATTTTCAGAATATAAAACATTGTTAGAAGGAAAAACCTCAGTGCATTTTTTTGCCACTGTTTGTGAAATAATGCAGGGAATTTAGCCATGTAATTGCAGAAGTGAGAGAGCCCTGATGCATCTTTAGTATTCTTGCTTTGTGATTTTTGGGTTCAACTTATATCCATTCTTGTTTTGGGGCTGGTGGGGCAGAGGTGGGCATACAAATAAAGAACTGGCTTCCGAGCTACAGAGATTTACAATTTCCCTACAAGTAGTATTTAAATTTCTGGGAATTATTTTCTCAATTATTAAAAATGTTTCAAAACTACTTATATTTACTAGACATAAATTCAAATTCTTAAAACAGGTGATTTGAGACTGTTCCATGAGCACTCCATATCCAATGTAAATAGAATTTACAAACATTCTAGTCCTCTAATGCACTGCTGTTGGAGGCAGGGGGTCTAATGGGCTTGATTCCTTTGACAACAGTTGTATTTGCAAAGACTGTTAAGAACATGAGATCAATAAAATTGAATTATTAAACACTAGTGTTTAGAACAGGCACAATCAAATGCTTCCTCTTACTTCAAACAATACTCATCACATTTATGCCAAAGAATTCTACATGAATAATGCTTTCCAGGTAATTTAATCTTTCACTTGATTTCTACAGGGGAACACAAAATGCAAGAGGACAAATTGTCCCCTTATTTATTCCACTGGATATGAAACATCCTTGTTCATTTGATGGGGTTCACTGAAATTAACTTTCTGTGAGCAAAGGCAGATTTTGACCTCTTTGCCTTCTACAATTCAGAAATTACAATTAGTCAGGTAAGAAAGCTGTTGGGTAGAAAAAGTCTCAGTTTGTGTGAACAGCTTCAATAGCTTCACATAGTTCCTGGAGGCTTACAATTTGCAAGCAACTTAAGAGTAATTGTCAGTTCCCTCCTCCTGTCTTCTGTTTCATGAAGCTACTCATAAATATGTGGCAGTATAGACAAAAGAAGTATGCAAGCATAGCAGGGATTATCTTTTAGCATTGTTATTTTATATTAGCTTGCTTCAATGTCTTTTCATGGAGGAAAAGCTCAATTTTCATTTTTAATTGTGTTTTAATGTATTTTTATTGCTATAAAGAGCCTGTTTAGCAGGTGAATGCTATATAACCTCTTTCCCTAAAATGAAAGACCTGCAAACAGCACTTCTCTAGGTAGAGGACTCTCCAGCAAATAGATTGGGCTCTGTGTGTGTGCAAGAGGGAGACCAAAGCAGCCCATTATCAAGGAAAGTCAGTTAGCACAACCACACAACTTGCCACATGTTTCCTTACCTCAGCATAATTTCACTCTGTCTGCATCAATATCTACATTAAAGGAAACCAGCTAGTTTTTCTTATCCATCAGTCTTTTAATGAGTTCATTATCAGCACTGGCCAATCAGCACTCCAGGTGTTCTTCCACTGACTAGTTGGAGGCAGCTAGCAATATACCAAACCAGAAATATTATTGTTGCTTCCTAAGGAATCTGTTCAGTATTTATTTAATTTAGAATTGTATTCCTACCTAACAGTTCATTTCATTTAACTCCTAGAAGTTATGCAGGATAAAATACTAAGGAATGCAGAAGAAGATGACTAAAATACACAGGTGTGTACATGTTTTGAGTCAAACATTCAAACACATTTTTTATTCCCTTCTCCACAGCAACAATGAAAGTAATTTTTTTCCCCCCCAGAATAGGTATCTATGGTGCCTTTTATCAGCTCTTGGTGAGATAAAGCAATCAGTGCATGAACCAGAAATGACAGCAATAATGTAGTGGCAGGAATTGCATTTTAAAGAAATGGATGCTTTCTCAAATCTGCAAGGCAAAATAGACCAGCATGCTCTCACTTAAGAATGAAAGTGAAGGGGAACAAAGCCACACACTTACAAGTAAATAAGTCAATACTGATCTAGTTTGCAGCTCCGTTAATTTAAGTATGTTACTTCATCTCTTGCTACCTCATTTTTCTTAGATGTATGAGAACTGAATCTATTAAAACTAATATGAAATAGCAATATAAATTACTTTTTCAGGAAATCCTTTTCCTTCCTGAACTTTCTATTTATAAAAACTGTTAGGGCAGTGAATTAAAAAAAGGATTAAATTCTACCACTGTATAAATGCAATAAGAACTCTATAATTAAGCCAGTTGATCCAAACATCTGAGCACTGTGGACAAATTCTCAGATACAAAATGCACTCCGGAATACAGATTTTTTTTTTCGTAAATGTCAATCAATGTTATTACTCAATGCAACAGTAAAGCATATTGAGAAAATTATGCAGAAGCTGGGATTCCAAAGTACATGAAATCTTGGAGCAAAGTTAAAGACATTCTCGTATAGACTGAATTGCCATGTTAATTCTAGAGAAGCTAGATTGTTTCCCAGCACCTTCAAGAAAAAGTCAATCCTACTTGTCAGCTCTGCCACACAAAATAAGCATTTCTCTGAAAAGTTTGTATTTTCCCAAATGTGAAATTTTGTGTGGGCTAAGTTTTGGTCTCTGACAGAAGATTAAATCCTCAACAATAGCACTAAAATCAAGACAGGTATTGCTAGAATTGGAAATTTTGAGATTTGGTCAGAAGGTAAGTCTTCCATTCATATCCTTCATTATTGTTACACCATGCTTTCTCTTAGAGTTGTTAACATAAATTCTTTAACCTCTTTTCCTGGCTCAATTTACCATATTCTGCCTTTGTGAGAGGTTGGGTTTGGTTTTGTTTGTGGATGTTGTTTGTTTGGGTTTTGGGTTTTTTTTTTTGGTGTGGTTTTTTTTGTTTGTTTGGGTTTTTTGTTTGGTTTTTTGGTTTTGGTTTTAGTTTTGGTATTGGTGGTTTTTGGGGTTTTTGAGGTTTTTTTTTTGTTTGGTTTGGTTTACTTGCTTATCTGTTGTTGCTTTGAATTGTAAGAGATACTTTTAGAAAAATACTATGGGGACCTTTATAAAGCTTCCCTTTTCTAACACATTCATCTTCAAAATGATTGAACTGTCTAGAAGAATACTCACCAGTATAAAATAAGTGGATATACTGTGTGAGGAAAAACTATTGTACATTCTCTGTCATCTCCCAGCATCAAGCTGTTCCGTGTATCTAAAATGATGAGTGCGTGGTGTTTTTTAGGTATACATCTATGAATTTCAATTTTGCAAAAAATGTATAATGAGAACATAATTGGATCTAGATTTATTATGCAACAGGCATTTTTTTTCTTCGTAAGTTGGGGGAAGGGGAAAATTCTCAAAAATGTTCTGTGAAATATCTCAACTGCAACCAAAATTCTTATGAAGACACATAAATAAAACTTACTGGTTCTCTTGCGCTATTATTTTTAAAGGAAACAAATTTACTGATTAACTCCAGAGACTAGATTATATTTTGTGTATTATGCCTGTTGCTTAATTATTGTATTTAATTAGGGTATTTTTCTTAATATCTTCTGTTAAAAATACATTTTCTGAAAAATTAAAATAAGATTCTCAGGCAATGTCAAAGGAATGAGATTATCGGACATGACACCTAGTGTTGAAGAGGTGAGATTAGCAATTTCATAGGAAAATTGCTAATTTTCATAGGAAAATTTCGTAGGAAAATGTCAGGAAAATTGCCCATAGTTTTGTATTCATTTGTTGTACAGAAATTCCTTAACTTCCGTATTTCTTCAGAAAAATGTTGAACCTCTCAGGATTGCACAAAAATGCTTAAAACTGATCTATAAAATGCTGAAAGTTTTAAGCAAAAAAATAACTTATAATAGACCTTTTAAAAATACCAAGTCTTGTCCTGTGCAGGCAGGGAAAGCATAATGTTGGATTATGATTTGTTGTGTCAAAGGGGCCTTTTTGCATGTTCTATTCTGCATTTTGTGTGAATTTAAATAAATGAGGGAATGTGGGGATTTTAGTGGTGGTGGTGACACTGGTTTTCTTAACCACTTACTAATGCGAGGCACAGAATAGTGAAGGAGCATGCCACTAATTCTTTGTGATTTCCATGAAAATTGTGCACTGATGGAGCATAGATCTCCCATTAACAGAATCCACACTGTCCATTGCTTTGAAAGAAGTTGCCTATAACCCCTCAAGATGTCTTGCAAAGACTTTCTGAAAATAGAGTGAGATTTCTTGATTTGACAGTCCAAGAAAGATTGAAAAAAGAAGGAAAAATAAAATAAAGTAAATGAGGAAGATAAAATTAATGGCAAAGTCCTTGTGCTTTAGGGAGACATTTTTCTCAGAATATGAATATGCAAACTTTGTTAAATTAGTGTTTTTAAGTACTGGAATTGTACATTGAGCTGAAAATATAGACTTGAACACTGAGCTAATAGATAATTTTGTTCAACATGAAACCTTTTATGACTTGCAAGAATATTTGATGCAATGGCACTTTGAAACAACATCAGCCTAAACAAGTTATGTTACTAACTAATCACTGCAAATGTATTTTTGAGACATTTATTTTGAATTAAAACAAAAAAAAAATAGTCCTACAGAGTGTACCAAACCCTGAGGGTATTGATATGGGAGAAATTATCCCAAATTTATGGCAACATGCTCCCTAAAAAACATACAAATTACATATGAAAATATTCCTTTTGAAGGGCAACTCCACCTGTGTGCATTGCTATTTCTGCTGCTGGTGTTTTATCATCTTGTATTA
>VZTA01005454.1:0-14257 GCA_013398855.1 Mohoua ochrocephala | reverse complement strand
GACAATCATGTGAGGTACCTGTGCTCACTTTCCAGGAGAGATTGCCCTGGGAGTTTTTCAGTCAACGTATTTTGGTCTTGTGCAGAATTAATGATTTTTTTTTTTTCCCTCAAGGAAATTGAAACTTTCTATGAGAAAATTCATTTGTCCAGCTTTATTTTTGCCCTACATTTTAGACAGCTAAGCTGTCACCACATGTGGCACAATTTTACACTTTGATAGAACTGTTCTGTTTAATGAATCCTTTTCCATCTTCAGACACTTTTGGGAAACTAAGAACAGTGCTGTTTTCTGACCTTACATGCCACAAAAGTAATTTGAAGGCAAGGACTTGGTTTCAAATGATTATAGTTTAACACTTTAGAACTATACCTTATAAAACACTGCACTGAACTGCATTGAAGTGTTCTCTGGAATTATTTATACATAATCAGAGAATATAACAGGACTAAAAGGTTTCTGGTTAAGTATTTATCTGCTTAAAAGTTGGGATTTGTGGAGCCATTATGAGCTGCATATTTGTTCCGGTGGGGTTTTTTGTTTTGTTTTTTTATTATTAACATGAATTTATGTGCATTTCAGTGCCCGAAATTTAATTATGCCGTTCCAGGAAATGGATAAAAATCTGTCAGTGGCCTAAAGATTCTTAGTGCTTCAAACTTGTCCTTCATGATTTCTGATTTAGGACTTTTACTTAAATCTAACTATTAAGTCCTCCTATCACTGGAGATCAACGAGAAAGAACATGTCTTAACTATTTTAACAATAAAGGTGTTTGAATAAAAGCACACAGTTTGCTTCTCCAGGCAGGCCTAAACCAGTGTGATTCTTCTGTTCTGAATTCAAACATTTCATTCTCAAAGAGAGTAGGTTTAGATCAGGTATCAGGAGCTGGATGGAGCTCTGAGTTCTGTCCCTGTCCTCGGCAGGGAGGTTGTAACTAGATGACTTTTAAGGTCCCTTCCAACCTAGGACACTCTATGATTTTATGATTTTGTGATTTTATGATTATTCAGAGAAAAATAATATGGGAGAAGGCCACAGGCACCAGGACTCATAAGTCATACATTCACAGTACATCTTCCTTGCATCTACATTTCTAACTTCTAGGATAAGTGACATAAAACATCTGCTCCCATCCTTGTCAGAAGTCCTTGCTTCTGTTATGCAATGTGATGGGTACCTTCAGCTGCTCTTGAAACCCCATCTGGGTCCTTTAAAAAGCTCTCATTACTTCACATACTTTCATCATCATCCTTCAGCTTCTTGAAAAGCCAAATCTGGCAGTTTTAAGCAGTTTTTGGTTTCCTCTGTGTGTGTATATTTGCTGGCTTAAAGATACAGTGCACATATACTATGATAGATAATAACAGTGCAGTTTAATGCTTTGTTGCATTTGTTCTGCCTGTTTTGGGTTTCATGGCTCCCTAAGTCATAAATTTACTGAGACATATTATTTTGGGGTTTTGTCCAATACTTGCATTTAAAAGCATTTTCCCTGTTTGGTGCCATGTGTTATTTCATGCCAATAAATCCTTCACTGTTTAGTGTTTTCATATTAACTCTTAAAATGTTTATCAATAATTGTGTTTACCCCTCGGTTTTCTATTCTTTCCTCAAAGTAAGCAATGACAATTCCCACTTACTGTGGTCAAAAATCCACAATAGAACACATGGGCTGAAGCTGAAGGTCTGAAGATCTGAAGGTCTAAGTTTAATAACAGCAGAGTGACGTCCGTGCTCCCATCATTTGGATAGTGACAAGTTGCAATATTGTTAAATAAAATATAAAAACGTGAAACATTACTTAAAAGAGCTGGCACTTCCATAGGGGGAAATAAGGAGATCAACACAAGTACAAATTACGCCTAATCTTGAAAAAATAGGAAACGCAGTAAGAAAGTAATTTGACTTGCTTATAAATGTTTCATCCTCCTTTGGCACAAAAAAGCAAAGGCACAGAGAGTGGAAACAAGATGAAAATGCTAACAAGAAATAAAAACCAAGCCAATCATGTAGAGTGGTTATCAGAAAAGTCAAGGCAAAACCCTAAATGCGACTAACACCATGAGAGTACCAGGATGTAATTGCTGAGTTCCTAAGCAACAAAAAAAGAGCATTGGAAGTGTTGTTCAGCAGGAGCACTGAAAGGGAAAACCGCCAACCAACCTGATGCTTTCTGTAATCCCTTACAACAGTGCTCCCCAGGTAAGTCAGAGCAGTTGCTATCAAAATTAACTCCAGTGACAAGGAGCAAAGATCTTTCTCTAGAGTAGAATGAAAAAAAATACTTGGAGAATTGAATGGCTTTTAATTGGTTGGATCTGATGAATTCCATTCTAGAAGATGACAGAAATAGACCTAATCTCAGAAGAAAAAAAGATTACCTTGAAGAATTTTTTGGAGAAAGAAAGTAGGGGAACATTTCAAGAAGTGTTTCTAAAAAGGACAAAAACAGAAAACATGAATTTTCGGTCCTGTTGATTGGGTAGAGTTCAGTAGGATCCTAGAAAAGGACTGCAATCCTGGAAAAGTTCTGGAGGAAACAATCTTTCAGCACATGTAAATAACAAAGAAAACCATAACTGAGAGAACGGTCAGTCAGAACTCAGGTTAAAAACCTGTGGTTTTCTTCTAGATAATAGACTTTATGGATACAAGGATAAAGAAACATTAAAAAAAAAAAAATCATTGTCACAAGCCTCCTCTAAGTTCTCTAAATGTTCCTAAAACAATTGGCCTGTTACATATATAGTGTACAAAAAACCCTAGGATGGTGTGTTGTGTAGGAAAAATTTTTACTGACACGCCTTTGAAGTAATCTGCACTGATTCACTCTCAGACTCAGTGTTTTGCTTTTGCAGTTAGGTATTATATGGGCAGCTTGTCAACCATGTGAAAACACACTGATTGTGTCAAAGGCTAGCCTTAGCATGCACTCATCAGATCCTACACATNTGTACAGGCCAAACACTTTGCCCTAAAACTAAAGCTCTTCCAAATGTTGTATTTATCCAAATGTCTATTAGTTTACAGAAGTAGGTTGTAAATTTCATGAAGTATAATATTTCTTACATATTTTCTGGCAGTTTTATTCTCAGCTGTGAAAAAACTAAATAGAGTATCTTACACCAAGTATTTCCTCTTTTGGCACCAATCCAAAATTCAGACGTGAGGAAGTAAAACTCCAATCTTAAAAGTGCTGAAGAATATTCAGTTTAATTTTGCTACTGGTGAAAGAGAATGAGATCTTTATGTTTCTCTGGCATTCTGGTCCAGACGCTGATGGCGACGGATTCTCTTCCATCCTGTCAAGAGAATTGTTCTTCCATAGAGAAAGGTCAGCTGGACATTGCTGGTGGACATTTCTGCCAGCTAAACCTCAGAGGGTTTATTTTAGTTTTTTCAAAGGATGTCACCTCGTTTGAGGTTAACTGAAGCTCTGGCGGATTTGTTTATACTAATTCTGGTAATTCCCTGGGAACCAGGGGAAGCTGGGGCAGTTCCCTTTGGTGGCTAGGGAGCCTGGTGTTATTTCAGTCATGCTCTCTGTACAGCCATTACTCAGCCCTTCAGCAATTCAGCATCGACACAGATGTGGTCGAGCAAAGCTGACGCAAATTGTTATACAAACAGTATCGTTGCTGCATTTAGCTGTAGCAGAAGATTTACGGCTTCACATAATCCCATAAATCACGCAAAGAGCCTGGACTTTCTCAAATTCAAGGAAGAGATTTCAGCTGTGGCACTTGCAGAGCCAGAGGACCTGGTGAGTAAAACAGCAGGTGTGAACTTCAGCAGAGCCCTGTCTCCAGCCTCCAGTGGGCAGCTGCCCTCTCCCATGGGGCCATTTAACTGTGGAGGTACCACCGTCGGGATTAGCAATGTCTTCCAGAGTGAGGAGCTTGCTCGCCCAGCACACATGTGTCCAGTTTAAAACAAAGTTTTAAACCCCATGCCTCTCAGTGGGGTAAACAGAAAATCAGTCTGAGCCCTCCTGGTCCAGACAGATCCTTTCTCCTCCTGTAGGGTCCAATGCCATAACTTCTCATCCCAGAGCCAGGAACCAGACTTTCAGGCATTGCAGCACTGAGTACCACAGAAATTAGCCCAGTTTTGGGTACCTATGTATTTTTCAAATCATTTGACAATTTGTCAGCTAAAGAGGAGAGAAATGTTTTAAAAGTCAATGTCCACCTTATAAAATAAAATTTAAGCGATACACTCCCAGCTCAGGCTGTTGAAGAAAATGAAAGAAGGAAAAGAGCTCAATATGTAACCTGAATTTCTTCACTACTGATTTGGATTCTAGTTCAGGTGAGTCCCATCAAGCTAAATTTTCTTAACTGAAACTGTAGTGATTATAAAGAAAGCACAGAATGTGATACGGATTCAAAAACTATTTTGAGAAAAATTGGTTGCCTTCTAAAAAAAAGAACCAGAAATCTCAGGTGATCCATTGTAATGCTCAGACCAGCAGTTCTGTCTCATTAGTTCCATACAAGAGTGTGTTGAGATATAGAAAGCATCATGAGTCATTTGTCCTGCTGCTGTTTAGGATTCTTCAGGAACATTGTGATCTCTTATCTCCGTGTGTTTGTAGTTAGAGCAGCTAATCTGTGCATTACTAATTTGATCTTAAGACTTCAAAGGACCAAAATTAATGAAGACAAAATGGTGTTTAATGGAAGGGGGAAAATGTATTCAGAAGAATAACAAATATATTATACCAAAACTTGTTATTTTATTTTGATTAATCATATATGTTAATCCATATAAAGGTCACAGAATAATTTTGATTAAAAATGGAAGAAACCTTCATCTCAGCATTTTTTTGGATCTTTCAGCTGGTGTTTTAAAATGAAATTTCAGAACAAAATTGATGAAATTGGCTGAAACGTGATTAAATTACATCTAAAAACAATGAAGTGTTTTCTTATCAGATATTTTTTGAAAAACCTTGACTTGCTCTTTCTAATTTATCATTTTACAAAGAAAACAAGAAGATATGTGTTTTGTATGGATTCATTCCTTTAAAAATTTTCAACACGGCTTGTTAGCCAGAAGTTAATCATTAAGAGAGCTGTAACTGCATTTTCCTAATACCATGTGAGAAGACACCCAATTACACAAACTGATAGAAGATCTGAGTACTATAAAATTATATTAAAATTTTTGTTTATTCAATAGTTATTTGGAAAACAATCAAGTTATGCTACCCTATGACAGCAAGTACAGTTTTATGTACTTTAGTCACTCAGTAACTCACTCAAGAATTCATTGGTGGTCCCATGATAGTCCAATTGACACTGCACCTACAGAATGAGCAAATCTCTGGACACAAAGCTGTGTAAATACATTTTAAGTACATTGACCTCAGCTCAGCATCACAGGTTTCAGAGATTCTTTACAGAGTTGGCAAAGACAACATTTATGTCTAGATTGAAAAAATCAAATGTACAAACTTAAAAAATATTCTAACTTTTCACAAGGTAATCATTTTACAAATATTATCACATTTTGTATGTACTAGTAGCAAGGAAATCCATTCCTTTCCCATTTAAAGAGTGATAAAAACAGCATTTACCCTTTTCCAAATGCCAGCAAAAGAGAATGAACTAATGACAGTGCAATGAACAGCATTTGCATTACTGGCATTGCCTGCCAGCCTTTTCTGAAACACTAGCAATATAAATCAGAAACCTCTCTGTGGCTCACACTTTACCTGTATCACTGAACTTCTGATCAACAACCAGCTTTTACATAAGTGTTCACTTGCAGATAATGGTGCTGGAACAGAAACTAGGCCCCTTTTTTCCAGAGTTATCATTCCTACCTCCACCTTAAGTTCCTGCTAAGTATTGGAGGCTGCTAAACTGCACAGTAATATTTTGGCTTACAAATTGACTATTCTCTCAGCATGTGAAATTCTGAGTTGATCAAAAGATGGCTCAGTCCTGACAAGATAATTGTCCCGCAGCTGACTCTGCTGTGATACAGGGATGACACGTTCCTTCTAAACACTCGAAAGACCCAACACATCTGAGTCAACGTGACACATCACACTGAATTCCTTCCAAAATACCCTGGCAACTGCAGCTTTTACTTAACAATTGTCATCACCAGCGGGTCAAGGGAGGTGAACCTTCTCTCGTTGGAACAAGTGAGATAAATCTGAAAAACTCAGTTCAGTGCTGAGCTCCTCAGTATAAAAGAGACATGGATATACTGGAGACAGTCCAGCGGAGAGCTATGGAGATGATGAAGGGACTGAAACATCTCTCCTCTGAAGAAAGGCTGAGAGAGCTGGGACTGTTCAGCCTGGAGAAGAGGAAGTTTCCTACTGTGAAGGAAAGTTGCTCCTGTTTAATCTGGGTGTCTTACATGGACAATTTCAGAAAATAAAAACGTACATTTGGAGAGAGCTCAGGTTTCTTGAGGTGTCACACCTGTGAGAGCTTACCAGGATTGCCAGTCCACTGCAAACTGCTGCAAAACTTTATAGATTATAAAAGCATTCATTTAGTACTTTTGTCAGACAAAGGCACTGCTAATCTTCAGCTGGTCTAGCAAAGCAGCAGGCTAGTGAAACAACAAGTTTTTACACTTTTCCTTTTTTTAATCACCCTCAGTCATATTTCAAAAGTTCACCAATTGCGAATCTCCCTCTTCAGCTTTGGTCTCTTTCACCTACAGTGTAGTAAGTTTCACATGCTCTAATTGTAACTCCATATAAGAATGAGGTCAGAAGCTTTTTCTGCTGACATTCCTCCCAGAAGAACCTTTAGACAGGCCACTGCATGGAGGGGAGATCTGTGCTTTCTCAGAAATCAAATAACTTCCATGCTGTTTCTTTACACAGCTGTGCTCAGGGCTCCCATTCCTTGGAGTGCACCACCGAAAGCAAACTCCGAGAGGTAACAGTTTGTACCCAGCACATCACTGACGTGCACATTCATCAGAGCCATGCAAACAGAGCTCGGCGGGACTGGCTTTGGATATTAACAAGCTACCTCTTCTCTCCCCATTATAACTTTCTCACAGTCTGAAACCATGATCTGTTATCATTTTCGTTAAGCATGAATATACATCCTTAGCATACAGTAATTAGCTCTTCTCTTGCCATTTATCAAGGAAATGCTATAAATTAGCCTGCAAAAGGAAATTAACTCCCTGGGGGAAGTTCCAAGTTGCACCAATGTAAATGTTACAGGGCTTCAGGAGGTTAAGGGAATTTTTCTGTGAAACTGAGAGAATTTGGCTTAGTTATTCTGCTTTACAGCACGCTGATAACTTTCACACAGTAAGATACCCATTAAACCACTAGGCCACATAGCTTCCTAGCCTGGAGGCTGGCTAAAATCCAGGAAAAGGCTTATGTATTTAATATGACACTTAAATGGAATTTAGCTTCATAAATCCTAAGCTGTGATTGAGAAAATGCCATTTCAATGGTCAGATCCCCTAAAGCTAAAAGCAAGCAGGTTCTGTGGGTAATTTGTTCTTTTATTTGGAAGATCATTGGGTATCTGGGTTCATAGTCCCAGAAACACTTCAGAGCTCAGTAAACTGACACCTCTCCTATCACTCATTTGAAATCCACATGTTCATCTGCTTTAGCTGACTGACAGATCTGATCTCTTAGGTTTGATAATTATGTGTTTTGGCTAAAACATGTTAAGGTGGAATAGTGAAATTTCTTTTAAAAACTGTGGAAGGAGGCAAGGAAGTCTGTGATGGTGGCAGTCGTCTCTTACCTAGCCACTGTCCTCACTGAGGAAAGAAAAGACCTGGATTTCACCTCAATCTGCAGAGGTTTATATCAGCAGCTACTATGAGATTTTCTCTGCTAGAGTGAGATAGTCTGTTCCTGTCCTTTTGAAGCTTTACCACGTTAGAGTAAAGTGCACAGTGTGCTGGAAAGAGAACAGGCAAAAGAAAATACTTTGGGCCAGTCGATGGGTGTAACACCCCACTGGGTTAGGTCCTGCACAGAGGTTCTTGCTGTCAAGTTCACTTTCTACATATTAGGCACATATTCAGCGTAGTCTGAGCAGAATAAAGTAATGAGTGTAGAAAGTCTTCCCAGTTGAATGTAATGCGGTGCTGATCTACACAGCTCCTCCTGATACTCGTCGAGCGCAGCAGCTCCTCAAGCCTTTGTTGCTAAATACTAAGTTTTCAACAAGAAAGGGGAGGGGGGAATAAATCATGAGTCATTACACAGAATACTCTGTACCCTTGTGCTCAAGACCTCTGTTTAGAGAAGTAAGCATGGGTTTGTGTGTTTGTGTGATCTGCCCTGCAGCGGTGACCCCTGGAAGCGCTGCAGTGCAAGGCCAGGGCTGCGCCTGCCAGAAAGCTGACAAGTGTTCTCTTAAGGCACTGGGCTTCAACTCAGACAGAGCACTTGGACTCAGTCCAGTGTGTTAATTTATAAACTGAAAAGGGTCTGGGAATCCGCTCCATAAATCCCAAGCTGGTAGTAGAATATTCATATGTACAAGCTACACATATAACAAACTTTTAAAATTAGGTGCACTAGACCCAGTTTCTTTCATGTATGAAATTCAGATATCATGCTAATTTCATTAATCCCATGTGGTTTTCTTGTACCCAGTCACAGGGATTTCCCTTTTACTGGTGTTGAATTCAGTGGTAAGAATGTGCCCTTGCTGCTTTCCCATTCTTTGGCAGCCTACCTGACTCTACTGCAAGAGAAGCGCTTAGATAGCCAAGAAGCCAAGCAGCTCTTCTTCCATTAAAACACAGAAGTATACTATCTTCCACCCCCCATACCATGCCCTCAAAAGCAGTTGCTGTACTCATTGTAGGTAATTTTCCTGACCTTTATGACCGATGTTGTAATTGAATTTTGTAAGGCAGAGATGCCAGGGCCAAGAGCTGTCAGTTTCCCTGCCAACATTTTGTCACCTTGCTTCTTTCACTACGTTATCCAGCCTCTAGGAGGTGTCAGGTCACCTCACAACACCCCAGAATGTTATTAGTTTTACGAATTTATGGAAGCTTTGATGATTTCCTGAAAACAAAATTTCCAGGAAACACATTCCACTTCCTTAGATATATGTCACAATTCGTAGGCTAATGTGATCTCTGAATGTCAACAGTATTCAATAAATAATAAAATTAGATAATTGCATGTCACAAACAGCTGCCATTGATTAACTGAAGCAACACTACAGCAGAACAGGAGATAAGCAGAACCCTGATAGAAAATTCAAATATTTATAGAGGGACTATTCCCTTCTGGACAGTACCTGGACATTTAGTGGTTTGAAATTATTACTTCTATAAGTGCATCCAAAAAAAGGTCTAGTTTTAGAATCAGAAAGATCAACGTTATGGGCCTCATGGAGCAGAAAGATGACTACATCTAAATCAGTATCTAGTAAAAACAACAGCAACAGCAAGCAGTGACCTGGTAACTGTGTAGGATATGAGGAAAAGTAGGGTACTGAAACAATATGGAACATTTCTAATGGGTCTTGTAGAAGCTGATTCCAAAGTCAAAAGAAAGAAAGAAACAAAGAAGCTCTGGAGATTTAATGGTGTATTTGTTGATAGTTATTTTCTATAAAAAATATATATATGAAACATCAGACTAAAATGTGGTTACAGTTAAAGGCAAATAAACTACCAGAATATGTAAAGGACAGAAAAATAAAATGAAACACAATATTTGCTGTGCAAAGCAAAACCAGATTGCAGGCTGTACTTGGGTTAAGTTATGATTTATTTGTTTTCTGTTGGAAGACTTGCATTGCTTTGGGGACAACATACCAGTGGGAAATCAGAAGGAGTCTGGAATTTAAATTTATACCTATAATAAAGGAAGGCTAAGAAATGTTCAACTTAATTTTCACTAGAATTGTGTTCCTAGTAGTCTTACAGCAGAAATATTTTTTAAATTTTAAAAAAAGTAGACCTTATGAAAGACAGAATTATTGAAGGCTTACACTGTGCATGTTTGAGGAACTACATTCCAGAAGAATATTCTGAACAAGATTATTAAGAGTAAATGAAGAATGATTTCACTGTGACTACAGCACGTGGGTGGAACCTGCGCACAGACAGCTTACACTAAGCAGAAACATGGAATAGCTCCTGGCCTTGGACACTGAATCCAGTTCAAGTGCTATGATTCGATCAGTCTTACGTGTAACAGCAGTGTGCTTGCTTACCAAATCCTATTTATAGAGGTATTTCAAACTATGTCTAGTGGGATTAAAAAATGGCCTTTTGGTTCCACTCGATTTTTGGATATAGGCCAGATTCAGTGTGGATCACGCTGAGCTGTGCCAGTCTCTCGATTACACTGAACTGTGCCAGGCTCTCTCCACACTCTGCCAGGCTGAGGCACCCCTCTGATCAGAGACAGGTTATGTTTGCCCAGCCACAGCCTTACACACCATAGAGGTCTGTCCCAAGCACCCAGAGATGCAGCCAAGCATGCACAGGGATTTGAAGTGTGCCAAGACACCCTGCTGATGGTGGAGAGAGCTTAGGTGAAAAGCACTCTGGAAAATGACACAACACGATAGTTACAAGTTCAAGTGTCTAAAAATCCTAGCAATCTTTGGAGTCTTTGGAGTGTGTTCAGAAGGGTTGGCTTGCTTGCCCGCCCTTCAGAAAATGGTCAAGAGGCTGTCACTTCAAGACATACCCCTGGGGAGCTGCCTCCCTGTTCTTTGGCAAGGGATGCAGCAGGAGAAGAGGACCAAAAGCTTGGGGCACTTGCTCTGTGCCTGGTTTCCATTTCATGCTCCATTCCAAACTGCTGTAAAATGTGATGTTGCTTTTCATAATGATAACAATATCAGACATTATATTTGTATTGTCTTTGGAGTCACAGCCACTAAATACCATCATTTTCTGGAATTATTTAGATTTATAGGGTAAAAATGTCTCCAAATTTTCATCTTGTCCCACACTACTGTGTATGAGTGTACTTCGGGAACAAGTGGCAGATATTCACACTTTAGTGTGATCCTATTTAGCTTAATTTTAAAATATTTTAAGATTTATGACTTCCTTTTTGCTGACTTTGGGCTTATTACCTGTCTTTCCTTTTATTTTTCTCTAAGACAGTAGTAGAGATGCTGTAACATTTTGGGAGACAGATGAGCAAGCAGGAAAACACAAAGTAAAATGAAAAATGTTTGGCTCATGAACAATGCAACAACAGAAATTTGCACAGAAGAATTATTTCAGTGAAAATTTTATATAAAATAATAAAAATTGCTGTCCCAAAGTCCCAGTTTTGGTGTGAAGCACTTTCAGCAAATCCTGATTACTTCTAAGAGAGGATAATGTAGATAATGTAGACCCTGAGGAAACAGAAGATTATCTATGATAATGACAGGGGTTTTAAAATTAACTTTTAGCTAAAAATTTACTGCAGCTTCAAATGCTTTGGAGGCTTGCTCTTTCTTAGGTGAAACTGTGAAACCTTCCCATCCTCTAGTACAGCCCTCAGTCATTATTACTTTTTTCCTGCTGTAATCTGCATGGTGAATTTTTGCCTAGTTCTGCACTCATGGCATGGAAACCCTTTTATGATTTCGTTTGCAGAAGGTTTGTTGGACAAAACTGCAAAATATCATATGCAGCCTCCCATTCATGACAAGGATTAACTGGATAAAGGCTTCTCCTGCAGCCTAGGCAATAGCATTAGGCTACTCCTATTAGGAATATATGTCCTCCAGTTGAAATTTCTGGTTTACCATAGTTAAATAAAACCATATGTCTAAGAAATGTGGACAACAGCCATCCCCAGACCTCTAATGACAGGGCAAAACACAACATGAAGAGTGTCATATACATTATTACACTGTGCTCTCATATTTGCCATTATGCTTTTCAGCCACTGAAATAATTCTCCTCTCTCTCATGGTGGATGGCAAAGGAAAGCCACCACATGGTATTGTTTGGCTTTAAGTCTCTATTAGTCTTTTGACACTGTTGTGGTGAAATTTCCGTATGCAAGCCAAGGAAATGTGGAATAGGGGAAATCATCACAAGGTGCACACATATTTGACAAGTGATCCTCAAAGCCATTAGCCATGATTTTTCCTGAAGTGCTTGATATATTTCTGTTAGGATCCCATAAATACATGTACTGGGTTTGGTTGACAGCTTCCTGAAATACTAGGAAAAGAATAAAATATTTCAATAAAGTTGGTGGGTTACACCAAACTGAGAGGCTGGAAAACACATTGAAGGAATTAGGTACATGACTAGGCAGAAGAGTGGCAGATTAGGAAAAACCTTAGGCCTGGATGAGCCAAGAGGTTTCTTTAATGTATTTGAATTTTCCATTGTTCTAAACCCCCTGGAATTTACATGAGTATTGTAACAGACTTTCTGTCCGTGCCCACCTTTAAAAGGCCAGGGACTGTGCTACTGCCTCACCGTACCAGTGGCACACAAGCTGCTGCTTCTCATATTCTTCCTCTTTGACACCCTTTCACTTGGTACATCCTTGAGTGCAAGACTTGCTGATGACAAAAGCATCAGAGACATGAGAAAACAGCCAAGGGCTAGAGTTAAGCCGCAGGGACCACGACAGCCTGTAGTACAAGATGAAGTCAGTGTCAGGGAATGCACTTTAAGCTGGGTTGTGAAACCACCTTCTGACTTCCTTTTGAGTGTAATCACAGGGCAGATCACTCAGCTCTGGGACTCAGTTTATACAGCAGAGATATTGCAATTCTACACCAGCCTTTTTCACCTCCCTGTGCCATCTGTGGCTGCTAACGGCCTTTGTTGTGATGCCAATGTTCGAGTTTGTCTCATTTCACTTATTTGTCCTCAATGGCTTTTCCTCTTGTTTGAATAACTAAAAAAGCCAACAGAAAATCTTTCTTAGTGTCAGTGTTGACAACTTTGTGAGGATTTCCTATTTGAAGTATTTGTCTATTTCTACTTGTATTTCTCTGTTTCTATTTCACTAGTGAATTAGGAATTCCAGTAAGTAAACTTGTATTGTGAAAGTAATGAATATGGCATGAATTAGATAGATGCATTCTAAATGCATGGCCCTGGTTCTTTTTACTTAGCAGCCTTATAAAAAAAAATAATAAAGCACTGTTTTAATTGAATATTAAATGCACAAGTTATTTCTTTTCTACTACTACTGCCATAGTATAGCCAGCCTCAGAAGATGTAAATCTCTGATTTCTAAGATGATAATTAAATACTTCATTTCATCCAGGATTAGAAATTAGCAGGATTTGGTACTGTAATTAGATAAATATGCAAAGGTACTAAACTCTGGAGAGCAACCCCCGGAAAGAATACTCGGTCCTCACATTTCAGAGGAAGGTTATCTATTTTTCATTGTAAGACCAATCAAATATTTATTTTTCTTCCTCTCAAATGAATTTTGTTGGTGTTTTTTTTCTGCTAACACTGAGTTCAGTCACACAAATTGTCAATTCAATATTCAGCCCAAGGGACATAAACATCTGGAGAGGGGAGTGGAGATGAATTGCCAAAAAGGAAAAGAGATTTCCTTCTCCTGCTGAAGAGAATTCCCTTTTTAGAAATGCCTGAAGGAGGTTCACGTTTGCATCCATTCCTGCCTACTCCCTCTCAGACTATGTCTGTAAATGAACTGTTTATGTCTCTGTCTTTCTAAGTGGTGGGGCAGAAACCTCCACCTGAGGTGTGTGAAGAAGGTTCAGATGGCTGGAAGCTCCAAAGGAGGAAGGTAAATCAGCAAAGGAACCCTCAAAAATGGCAATTAAAAGGTAAACTGCTTATCAATGATAATTGACAAACAAATTTTCATACACCAAATTGTATTCATCGGTTGATTTAAGTGGCCTATCACAAAGTAGAAATTAAGAGATTTGTAGAATTGTTTTCCTTTTTTCTTTAACCTGTGCTTCAGTTACTGGGCTCATCCAATACTGTGAGAAGCTTCTATGGAAATGAGCTGGCAGAAATGTTACACGTGTGCAAATATCATCATCTACCCACAAGCAGTATTTCTCTAAGTTTATAAAAACAGTACTACTCTAAGGTGTCTCTGCAAGAAAATGATGAGATGGCATTCTGACTATGAAACCAGTAAAAATGTTGCATCCCACTCCTACACAGAATGGAGCATCCAAGATGCATAGATACCCATGGTCAAAAAAAAAGGCAAAAGCCAAAAGAGTCCCAAAAGGATTCCTGAAAACCAAGTTCATTATGTTTTATTAACAAAGTACACTCTTGGCATGGAAATTGG
>VZTA01005453.1:76309-98915 GCA_013398855.1 Mohoua ochrocephala | reverse complement strand
GAAGGAAGGAAGGAAGGAAACCAGGCAGGCAATATCACACTAGCTGTAAGGGGCGGGTTAGTGGGAAGGAATCTGCCTGTGAAACATCTTTATGAAACCTCAAATTCACTGGAATAAAAAGACAAAATGCAAAAACTACTTAGATGCAAAGTGAGTACTGTCATTAAACTCCTCCCTTTGGCATAAACTGCTGTCATTCACAGGCATTTCTCTGGTTTTCAGAAGGTCCAGGGCCTTTCACAGAAGGGGAAGAAGATCAGTCACACAGAGATTATGTGTGTCCCTAAGACATTTGGGAGAAAACATTGCTGCTTTTAGATTCTGTATATGGAGATGAGTGGAGAGCAAAAAGGAGGAGAGAGGCATCTTGTAAGAAGAGAAAATAATACCCTGTATTTATTTCTGCTGAACATAGGAGCATTGACCATCTTCTTGTTCTCTAAACCTTTGGTTTAGGAGGGGCTGAACGCATTTTGGGGGAAGCTTCTGGTTAAGTGGCAGAACAAACATGTCGATTCACAGTTCATGCTACAGTGTGTTAAAGTATATTATTAAGCTCAAAGTATCTTGAGGACTGCCTGAAACACAGCCCACAGCTGTCTGTCTTGTAACAGTTCTTCTTTCATAGCCGACTGCCTACAATGAAACAGAACATTTATCTCACGGCCCAAATAAAGAGGCAAGTGATTCATCCACATCCAAGATTATAAAAAATGGGATCGAAGGGCTTGTTAGATTTAAAATTATAAAGCAAAAAAAGAATGAAAGAATGAAGTGGTAGGTTTTGATCAATACTGGAGCCTGTATTCCACAGCAGACAATGTAGAAATGATATCCCAGTACCTGTCTTGTCTTCCACTTCTTTCTTTCCTACTATGCCTTTCCCCCTGCCATCCCAAGAGTCACAACTCATCTTAAAGGTGGATTGCAAAACTGTCCTGTTTGTCTACCTTTGGATATCTTAAGCAATGTGGCCAATGTCACATGGAATTGGCCAAAAGACAGCATGAGATCAGTGTATTTCGGCTTCATCTCAACCCCCAGAAAAACAGAGGTGCAAATCAAAACGTGCAAAACCTTTCACCGTCTGGGGCAGAAACTGATCAGTGAAGGCGACTGGGATTGGAAATGATGTTACTGCCCCCACCTCCAGACAGAGAACAATAGTTTTTCTTCTAAAAGCAAAATGGAAACAAAGCACCTCTAAAGGTGTAAAAGCTGTTACAAAGCCAACAAAGTTATTTCTGTACAAAGTCTACAAGTCAGCATTGCAGTGCTTCCAGATGTTCCCCTTTATCTGGCTGCTGCCTCCCCATGGTGCACCTGCCTTTCCCCTTACCCTCGTAAACAAGTTATCTTCCACAAGCCAGGGCGTATTTTTCTCCTGTTTTAACCCATGACCTAAAAGCTTGTGATGAAGTTGTATAAGCTTTTTAATGAAATGATCAGAGGTGAAATAACACAGTAATAATATACCCATCCTACATTATGTGTCTTATCTGAAAAACAATCACCCACATCGTAAGGAATCTCAAACAGCTGAAAATCCAGCAGATGATAGAAGGTCTGCTCAAAGATGCTGGGCTAAGGTCTGCAGAGGCATCAGCATGGGACTGAGGCCCAAAAGTGTGGGAAAAAAAGCATTAATATCTCAAATACCATCAGCTTCTACCTTTTTCCCTGGCATCCTCCCTAAAGACATACAGAGGGATAGGTCATCCTATCACTGCAAAGAGCTTCCATTTACCATGTTGGGCAGTTTCAGGACTACATTACTCATCCTCAACTGACTTGTGCTCTGCTGCCCAGGGCTACCTCTCAGTACCCTTGTTGATGCACACGCTGCACACCTCAGCAGAGTAGCACATCTGTTTATGTCCTAGGTGCATGCAGGGAAGGAGCTCCATGAAACCAGGAGCTGCAGAGCCGGGCTGATGACAGCTGGCAGTGCTGCAGGTACAGAACCCGCAGCTAAACCAGGGTCGGACATGTCCATGGTCACAGCAGAGAGGAATAGTCAAAGTTGCTCATTTTCAAGCGCTGGCTTCTGCCCGTGTGCAGAAGTGTGTCACAGGCACCACCGCAGGGCAGAAAGCATGACCATGGAAATCAATGCAGTGTTCGGAGAACAAAATGTTCCAATGCGTTTGGCTTGTGATCCCTTGTGCCACAATCTGACTCTGCGGCTTTCTTTAGCCAACCAAGGCTGTAAAAAATATGTCTGTGTCCTCCCACCACCAAGCAAAGATGTGGCCTCTCCAGCTCAAAGGGAGGGCATTTATGAAATGCCAACATTAAGCAACGCCATCCATTTAGAAAAGTACAAGGCTTGAACTTCAAGTACCCTGTAGATAAATTAATCAACTCTTTTTAAAAATTATTATGGCTCCTATTTTCACTTCTTCTTAGGTCTTCTCTGCAGATAAGTATGATTTGGTGGGCACATTGGTGGGATCCTTCCCACCCATTCTGATGCCTGGTTTTATCTACCCCCTTCTAAAGTGGAGATTTAATGTTCATAATAAGAATATCCAGATGGCACTAAGGTAATTAACAATAAGGAACAGCATGCCTCAAGACAGGCCAAATTCCAGCTGCCTGAGGTCTGGAGAAAAAAGAAATCTCTTTAGAAAATTAGCCCAAAATTTGTCCATAAATTATATTTTCCCAGTTTCTTAAGAAGAAGTAGGCAACAGCCACCACCCAGTTTGCTCATCCAGCTAGTTCATCAGATCTAGCACAAGGATTTCTACAGTCAAATAAAACAGGCAAACAAGTAGAAGCAGCTCAGGACCCTGGGAAAAGCCAAAGGCGGGCACCCCACTTCACTCTGATATTTATCGTTGCCTCTGGGAGGCACCGAGTGTCAGCTTGAGGACTTTCATTGCAGGAGAAATTCAAGATCAGATCTTTGGAATGGTGCAAGAAAGATAATTAATGTCCCCTGAATTTATTAAGAAATATTCATAAGGACAAAAGGCACAGAAATTGAACTGCACCCGAATTGCAATTAAACTTGTCCCCTTTCTGCTCTGCACCTCATTGCCCAGCCTTCCTTCCTGCTCCCGTTCACCTTCTTTATTGCATTTTTCATCTTTGCTTTCCAGCCAACAGATCCCCTCTAGGGATGGTCTGCTGGCTGCTCTTCCCACCCCCTCAGTCCCAGGCTCTTCCTGGGTTGCCATCCCAATGCCTGTGCTCTCATGCCCCATGCTGAGCACAGAGAGGTTAGAGCCATCATTTCTGCAGGTGACAGCACTGCCCTGTGTCTGCACCCCACTCGGAAGATGCTGAGGTGGGCTCTGAAGCCTGGCAGCACATCACAGCCCTCTCTGCTGGCAGCCACGGAGAAGCAGAGGTGGCCCTGCCACCCTGCATCTGCTTCCCGTGACGCCTTCAATTCCTGCTTCAGTGGAGGAGATTTGAACAGAAGGTTCAATGGACTGTTGATCCATTGAGCTTTGCAGTACTACACAGCATCCTTCTCCATTATCTTCCCTCAACAATTATCTGTCTGATGTTGTTGTTTCAAGAGTAGGTAATTAATAATTATTTTGCAGAAGGTACTAGAAGCGCAAAGCTCAGGTTGGTCTGAATGTGTTTATTTGGTTTGTCTGTTGCAAGAAAACATGAGTATTTTCACTAAAATGTGTCTCAATTTTACATTTTAATGTTTTCATAGGAATGTAAGAATTGCCATCTCAGAGCAGCCTGAAGTCCTGTCACCCTCTAGTCCTGGATCCAAAAGTGATAGGTACTTCAGGAGGTGTGCTAAGTGATATGTCGGATATATTCCTCAGATCTTCAGATGAAGTAACTATCTCAGGCTCCAAAGCCTCCAAAGTCTAATGCCTCAGCCACAAAAGGATCATTATTGATGATCATGATAATGCATTTCCTCGGTGTCCCTTTAATGTATGAATGAATCACCTAAAATATTGGTGAGTCTGTTGGAACATCACAACATAAAGCAAGACCCTAACACTGGTTGTTTTTCCCTTAGCTTTGAGATTTAATTTCAGCTGGCTACTTTAGGTACTTGATCATGTTCTTTTCAAAATACTTATTTTGAAATTAAAAAAAAAAAATCAAAAATCGAAATAAAGTCTAACGAGAACTTTTCCAAGCGAGATTATTAAGTGGATTTCATATGCTTAGCTACCTTGAATTGATCTAATGCTACTGAGAAGAGGCACTCTGCCAATGATAGTCTTCATTTTTCCCTGGGGAGCACGGTGTGGAGAGCAGATGCTCTGCACAGGGAAGAGGCAGCGCCTGTTTCGGCAGCACTGAGTACACCTCTGGATGGCCCATTTTGGGATGGCCTCCACCCCAGCCCCTGCCTGCCAGCTCTGCCCTGGCAGGCTGCCGTGCGTGAGGGTGCACAGCAGGCTCCCTCTGATCACTCGCTCCGAGGGGAAAGGCCGATGTGGAGCAGCAAGCGCAAGGATTTCGTGGCCTCTTTGGGTGGTGACTATCAGTTTCAAGGGCCCTCCCAATGGAAGTGGAAAATGCACCAATTTCATGTGGATTCTGGCCAAAAGATGAATTTCTCCAGTCTGTCCCTGGAGGAGTGAAATGCATCAGTCATGAAAAACAGAGCCCTATCAGTGCCGCACTGGAGACGTCCTCTGAAGAAGCAGTTTGTTCAGGTTGAAAACAATATATGAACTTACAGAACACAACCTGCAGCCTCTACAGGTCACAGTACCTGCTGGACAGACAAATTTAGCCTCTGCTTATCAGTCTTTTCATATTCAAGACTTCACCCTCCTCTTATATGCTCAAATACGACTTTACATCCCTTCCTTTCATCAGCAGGGAATCACCCCACCTGAAGGAGTCAAAAGCTTGGGAGCCTCCTGCATGCTCCCTGTCCCCATGGGGTGTGTTGCTCAGCAGGGAGTGCTGGGGACACTGGTTTCATCCAGCTGTCCTCAGGATGCCAGCTCAGCAGCAGTATTGTTATGGGTGGGTGAGATGGAGATAGGGGTGCAGTTAAGCAAGGGCTTTACCATTCTCAGACCTGAGGGCTCATACTGGTCCCCACCATTTTTTATTCTGCTCCTCATCCCCAGAGAGCAAACCTTATTTTAACCTGGACTGTTCCTAACTTTGCCAGACAGACCACAGCAGCCAGCAAGGCACTAAAAGGCACTCACCTTACCCTGGAGACTCTAGCCTAGCCACTTCTCCCAAGCCTCCAAGAAGGCCACATGGATTTGTACGAGACCAGGGAAATAATGTGACTTTCACATTTAAAACTTTGTCTTCTCTGTTGGGAAATATTAGTGCTTTCCATCATGTCAGGACACTGTAGTTACACCCCCACGCCCCGTTTCCATATGTGGGACAGGGACATTAAGTCTTGCCCCACTGTGGTCAGTGTGCAGACAAAGAGGTCAAAGCAGGAAGCTCTGACAGATGCCAATACCTGACCAGGGGAGAATGATTATTCACTAACATGAGGAATAAGTTTCACATGGCAAAGCTTCGGGAAGAATTTTATTTAGAGGGATGAATTCTAGGTCTGAGTGAGTCAGGGCAGACCATTTAGCTCAGTACTGACACTGCGCTAGTGAGGGGTTTGTTTTTTTTTAAATTCAGATGCCAAGCTGAAATTTGGGCTAGGTTTGAATTGATGGCTTGGCATCAAGCTAAAATTTTAAGTTTTGAGGGAACCACGGAAAAAATGCCTGTCTTTTGTTTTGTTCCAGCTCCAAATGCTTTCTCCAACTCAAAGCGATTGGAAACTATTTAATTTTTTTCTCTCACTTTCATTTTTACCTTGGTTTTTTTTTGTTAAACTGCATTAGTTTAGCACTTCTAAAATGTTTCATACTGTTGCTAACAAAAGAAAAAAAAAGCTCTATTAAAAAGTCCTTACATAAGACCCTTTTCTCCATGATTTACCATTTTTCCAGGTTCTCTCCACTAGAAACAGCACATGCCATTTTGCCTGAGACAATGGCAGACAATCTCTGTTTGTCAAACAATTCCTGTTTGTTAGAAGAGCAGGATGCCCCTCTGGTGTAAGGCACGTCTGACCTGATACCTCTATGAGATCATTGAGCCAGGAGAGCACCAAAGCAACTGGCAGGACTAAGAGGGCAATGCAAAGAAGCCAAAATGTTGAATCAGTTTAATTCACTGCTGCCTGCAAGGATGGCACAAGGCAAGGCAAAGATCATGTTTAAACAACTGCCTATACCTGTTGTAAATAGTCAGTTCTTTTTTCTCCAGTGCATTATACCCACTGTGTGTCTCTGTTTGCCCCAGCCTTTTCCTGAGCTGAAGCCGAGGGATTTTTCCATGTCCCCGAGGAGTGTGTTAGAAAAGCAGTGTTTATGTTAAGGGACTTCATTAACATTACTAGTCAGGCTGTAGTACCCAGAGACCATCACAGCGAAAGCGAGACCTTGTTCCTTTGCGTCATTGGCCCAAGCAACCACCAGGCTGAAACCTAACCCTGGCTGCTTGCCTTCAGGGGAAAAAATAAGAAGGGTAAAGTAAACAAGGCCCCTGTTCAGCTTTCCTGAGCCTGGATGAGAATTGCTTGCAATTATATATCAAAACTCGGAGCTGACTCTGAGCAGGCTCAGCTCTGCTCCTCTGCAGCCACAACCATGGGAAGAAAATCCATGCCCGCAGCTTGCAGCTGCTCTGACCAGCCACCTCCACCCTGAGCCACGAATCCAGGAAACTCTTAAGTACATGCTTAAATCTACCGTTCCTCAGGACAGCACTGATTTGGTACCGGGGGGGCTTAAAAGCAAGCATGAGGTTACAGGCTTTCCTGAACATGCTTGCTTTACCGAGCCTGGTTTTCAGACATTCATTATTTTATCCTGATGACAGCTGAGGTTTGGGGTTTTTTGGCTGCCGAGCTCAATCCCCCCACTCTCCTCTCCATCATGGCAAGCTCAGCCATGCCGTCCCCTCTGCATGCCTGCCCCTGCCAGTTCATCCCACTCAGCAAGCTCCATCACATCTCCTTCCCCTGCAGCTGACCCCACCCACCCCTTTTGCAGCGCCGGCAGCTCAGCAGCCTCTGCTCCAGTGGGGATGCCTGGGGGTCATTAATGGCCACTCACCTGCAGCTAAAACCCCTCAAGCACCAGGTGCAGGTGCACCAGGGTCCCCTGCATCACCCCATCCCCTCACATCCCCTCGTGTCCCACTGGCAGAGAACAAGGACTCCCACTGCCTCCCCAGCCCATCCCACTCAACAGGCATAGGGCCCTAAAAACACACATCTAGGGCCCTGGAGTCCTTCCTACACGAATGCATCCTGTTTTCTAGTTCCTCATTCTTGGGACAAGACAATTGGTTTCCACCTTCCCTGTGAACTTTAAAATTCCCCCACCTCTCAACAAATCAACTGCATGGAACCAGAGGAAGGGTGTCAAGTAAAACCAGTCCTGCCCTCGTCTTGTAGCCTCTGACGTTATCTTATGTGAGTATAAAGAAATTCTCCAAACAGACTTACAGAATCTAGAGATAGTTGTGCTGAGTGGATTTTATATAGTTGGCAGGAAAAATTAAGCTTTGGATTTGAAGTGACAGCTGAAGCAATACAGCCTTATCTTACCATTAATTTCCCCTCCTTCCCTGTACTGTGTAAGCTAACCAGGCTTCTGACCAGACAGCATTCCATCTGTCTCTTCTCTTCTCTTCTCTTCTCTTCTCTTCTCTTCTCTTCTCTTCTCTTCTCTTCTCTTCTCTTCTCTTCTCTTCTCTTTTCTCTTCTCTTCTCTCTTCTCTTTTCACAATTCATAATGAGGCATTTAATTAATAGTAAATGTGCATAGAAGTTTTCTGGGCAGCCATATGACAGCCACATTAACACCATATGAGCCCAAAATTGTTTATTGTTATTATAGTAAATACCAAAGTGAATTAAGAATGATTGATCGGACACTTATTGTGACTTGACCAAATATATACATATTTAATAATAGGATGTTTCAAAAGAAGAAAGAGAAATGCTGTCAGAAGAGAAATTCAAATATGTATGCCTCTTTCTTTTTTGTTTGTTTAGAAAAATAACTAATTAGCTGAGCTGTGTGGCCATATTTGAAAGAAACAAAAGTATTCACTATGTTTAGTACCACTACGCTAACCCAAGGTGACACCTACAGAAATAACTTGGAAGTGTCACTTGACAATCAATCCATTCCTTATGGTCACAGACCCCTTTAAAAAACCGTAGCACCAAAGGTGCTTAATTAATTAAAGAATTAATAGGGCATTTAAAATCCCACGGAAAGACAGAAATGCGTCGGGCTGAGAGGAAGGCAGGAGCAGGAGGGTCCTGCCCGGTACCCTCGTGCTTTCCGCAGGGAAGCGCACAGAGATCGGGGCGTCCCCCACGGGGAGTGCCCCTGCACTGCGCTCACCCAGGGAAACAAAAAAAGCAGGAACCCTTATTGAAAAGATTATCTTTCCCATCAATAATCCCCCTCTAAGAGGTCTTTATTAGTAAACCCCATGGCAAAACCTGACATATTTACAGCTTGCAGTAAACTTTATGTATCTGAAACAATATTAATAATAAGAAGCCGGTGACCAGAGCAAATCATTCCGGCCTGCAAAAATGATCAAGTGAAAGCTTAATTGTACTGAAAAGAGAGAGTCCTGACAAGTTGAAAATCCTTCCCACACACCCTTTCCAAAAAGCAAACTTTACTAAGATGAGAAAAGTGTGTTGGAGGATTGGAAACATAAGAATACATATTTAAAAAAAAAAAAAAAAAAAGCCCAAGTCTGATATCACAGGCTGAGCTGAGACAGAAACCTGATCTTTTACATGGAATGGGCAACATTTGGGTCTGTTTTATGTGAATTGCTCCAAGCTGTTTTGGTTAGAAATGTATAGATTTTAAGGTAAGGAGTACCGTTTAGGCAGTGCAGGTCATTCCCTGTATTGGAAGACGTTCCCCATTACTTTTCAGCTGACAAAGGTAGGGTCCAAACTTTTCTTTCTTTGCTGAGTAACTTATTTGCTTTAACGCTGAGCTGGATTTGGCAAGAGAGACGCTTGTATTTTGCTGCCTGATTGTGCTTTTCAACACTCTCATTCCCTCTCTCCCTTCCTTCTAAGGATTATCTTATTTAAGTCACCAACCTGCAGAAATTTTTATTTTCCTTGTTCCTTCTAATGTTAAAAAAAAAAATGTTATTTCTCAGTAATTCTACAAACTTGTCTCTGCTGGTGAAAATGGGAAAAATTATGCTGTTTAGAACAATATTTTGGAGAGGATAAATCTGAAGAGCTCCAACTGTTTTTCAAATAAGCTTTGTTTCTTATTAGACAGCATTTATGTGTTCTTATTATGATTTTTTTCACTAAAAATATTGAAAAATACCTTCCCATTTTGCCAGTCAAAAATATTTCCTTGCATTTATTTTACTTGACATAATATCTCGCGAGCATCTTTATGTTGACTAAAGAAGACAACGGTTCATGGTTTGGAAAAGGCAACTAGAAATGCCAAAGAAAGCAAAAGAATTTTTGTGAGAATTGTAACAACTTCCAGGATGTTTTCTAAAGTCTGTTTCTGCTACCAAAAAAAAAAAAGTCAAGCTTAGTTCCACTTTTATTCTTTTAATTATTTAAAACTATATTTTGACAGCATCATATTTCTTATACATGCACGTTAAAACAAGGGGGACAAATATCGCAATTTATTTATTTTTGAATGCCTCGTATGAGCCATTTGTTGATTTAAAATTTACCACTGAAAAACATAACAAGAAAGCTGTAAAACTCTCTTTAATATGTTACATATTTATGTAGTGCTTACTTGTCACATTTTGGCTAATACTTACGTAGCCTTTTAAAATGAAAATAAAATATCTTGACCATGATGTTGTAATTATGCACAGCGCGTTCAATCCCTTTCCAGAATGACTCCCCGCTTTATTCTTCTCTGATAATCGCACAGCAATGGCTTTCCTACGTGGCAATTCATTTTTTGTCTTCGACGTATTTCTGCTCTCAGAAGAGTTTGCATTTGTAGGGCAGCACGTCCAGACAACGAGCTGCAAATGCATATTGCTCTGCCCCCATGTATGTCAGCACACAGATGGATGGGCAGCGGGTATAGTTAAGTTTTACAAAGACAAGAAGAAAATCCTACAGGACCCCGCTCCGTTATTTCCCGCCTTCGAGCCGTACTGGTTTGCCGTCAGGGCTGTGTGTTTGGCACACAGGTTTCCTCTGAGTTTGTCCTTTAGATTTCTATCGGCTTAAAACGTGGAGCTTTCTTCCTCGGAGCGTGGGGTCAGATCTTATTTGTTCGTTCGCTTTGTGTCATCAATTGTCACAAGCCACATTTTCACTAAATTCCTTTTGCTGCTGTACAATAGCTATAAATGAAGTGAGGGGTGGGAGGATGACTGCTGGGTGACTTGATTTTTCCTCAACTGTCTTCATAAAAATAGACAGATTTCGTAAAAAGAATGAGGGAATCATTTTGTTTGAAAAAAAATAATGCAAGCAGCAGAGATGTGTTGCCTACTTCCCTCAAAAAATTACTAGAACAGACTTGAGGAAAACATCAGCTATTTTTGCCTTGTGATTCTCTTTAATTTATTTTTATTGTCTATTATTATGTTGAGATACATCTGTCCATAAATAGATTGCATTACTTGCTTTCCTAATATAGGTCTGCTAATTAAATCAACCTCAAAAAAGAAATATTTTCTCATCACGTCTTCAGCTTAATTGCCTCAAACTTGGAATTGAAAATTGTTTTAATTTCAGTACACTGGGAAGACTCATATTTAAAAAGAATAAAGTAGCATTCTCTAAACTTATAGTGATTTTCCTCTAGCCCGTTAAACTTTCTAATAATCCTGACTTGCCTGTTTGGAAATTTTAAAGACAATACCACTATAAACACAGCTCTTTCTGTATTACCAGGTACATGCACATATATATATATATTCCAAAGGCAGGTTATAAACTGCACCAAGTTGGCAGCTGTCGGGAAGGTTATTTGTGGAGCGAGCGCTTTAGCCTAGGGACGTAGCGGGCTCTTAATAATAAGCAAGGGGGGAAAAAATTTAATGTTTTCTTTAAATTAAGACTCGAACAGAATTGCTTTAATGAATATCGGAGGAACTCACAGGCTTCAGTTTGCTCCTACTCTAACAAAATTTCCTTTGTGGTTTTCACTGTAAGATCAAAAGGAGCCAATTAACTTTTCTATAAGGTAAACAAACGGGGAACTAGAAATATCCCCGCGAATGATCCAACTGGCGGGGTCCAGCCTTTTGTTGTTTTTCCTTTATTTTTGGTGCCATTTCCCGCATCGCCAGGGCAGGGGCAGAGGAGGTGCCCCCCGCGCTGTGCTCTGAGGGGACCCGAGCAGGGGCTGGGGAAGCAGCTCAGCCCTGTGGGACCCAGGAGGGCAGCCAGGAAAGGCTGACAGCACCCGCTCAGAGGAGCCCAGGGCTGGGCCAAAGATTGCCCTGGGTGCGCTGCAGCTTTTGAGATGCGAGATGTTTCTCAGCACTGAGGAGGACGATATAAACTGAGACCACCATGTAATGGGGGAATGGGAGCATTTCCTCACCCTCACAAACTGCACCCCCACCCTCCCCTACTGCTGGCTTTGACAGGGTCCTCCACAGCCTGAAAAGTCCCACGCAGTCGTAGGAACCCATCGGGCTGAGGCACCTGGGCACAGCTTGGCCATGCTGCATGTCCCAGGGAGAGACGAGAGGGCACACACAACTGGGAGTGCTCTGGAGAAATCCGGGGTAGGAGAGAAGCAACAAGTTCACACACAGACACAGAGACAAGAGCAGTGGCCAGGGAAGGGGAAACAGAATGCATGAGAAAAACGTTCAGCTAAACCCTCTTCAGTGTTCTTCTCACAATGTGAAAAAAAACCAAAACAAAACAGCACAAAAATATGCAGGTCCTTACTCTCACCTTGCACATAACCAAGAAACCTGCTCTTTTTAACTTTTCCCTTGCTGGATGTTTGCTTGGCTCCCTAACACAGCCACACTTGCCCAGTTAGCCGTGGAACAGCTGCGCTCCTCTCCCAGTGCGAAAACAGAGTCCTCAGGATTGCGCCTCTCCACTGGGAGTGCCACCCTGGTCCCCCAAACTAGCCCCAGCTCCAGGGAGCAGCCACTGCTCCCCACCATCACCCAGACAGGAGAGCCCAGACGACTCCCTGCACCTCAGCAAAGTCACTCTGGTTTTAGGGAGCACCAGCTATATTTATAAATGCAGATAATGGAAAAAATCACTTACCCTGGGGGAAAAAAAAAAGACTTTCTGGAGCTCCAGTTATGTTTACTTGAAGTGTCCATTTTATCTTTGAAAGAGCCATTGAAATTGAGTGTACCACAGGCAGGACAGAAGAATGCTCATTTTTTACTCATTTTCTGATTTTCCACAGAAGAGTGGATAATTTGGGAAGGTGTCAGGCCATGCTGATGCTCATGCTTTGCCTCTAAGGTAGCTCTGTCTGAATTAACTGAAGTACCTCTGATCCACCTCCCCTCAAATGTGGGGCCCAGAGGTGCTGCTTTAGAAACAGCGAGGCTGTGCCTCCGGCCCCCCAGCCCCAGCAGTGTTGCTGCGTAGGAGAGCAGCTGTCACGTCAACCATCAAAATACCAGGCTGCAGAAGCCCCCAAAAGTTTCAGAGGGTGCAATGTCTTGCCTTTAGCCATGGGGTCAGAGAGCCTGGGCTTGCAAGGCCAAGCAGGTCTTGGTCACCCCCGCAATGTGAAGTTCATCAGCATTAATTGCTTTGCAAGGTCAGATCTAGAGGTAGCAGCAAACTCAGCGGTAGTGACACCAAACTCTTTATGGCTCTTGGGTCAAGTGCTGCAGTCACCAGCACCATGGAAATACTGCAGATTGACAGGCTGAAAGATGCCAGGATGCAGATGTGAGTCACATACTTTATCACTGTATAAATATCTCAAAATACTTCCAAACCTCTGAATAACAGAGAAATGCAGCCAGCTCTGGGATGGAGGGCAGCAGATAGCAAACTGGAGCGTTACAGATTAATGGCAGGAAGGAAGGAAGGATTTGGCAGGCCCCCACTCACACCAAAAGGCATCCATGGCTTTTGATGTCTATGCAAAAATATCTCCTCCCTCCCAACAGCACCAAAGAACTGCAAAGCCACTTCACCTGCATGCCCACCCTCAGCAGTTCCAGCCCCGGCTCTCCCCCCAAGTGCCTGGGAGCAGAAAGGCACATCTGCACTCCCGCCAGCCATGGGGTTTGCTGGCTCTCGTTTCGGGGCCGCAGCCTCGCTGGAGATATGCAGAGAGGAAAGTGCTGTTCTAAGGGTTCTTCTCGTGCTGCCGCAGGCTGGCCCCTACACACGCCATTCAGGAGTACAGAGAGTTTCTGCCCCTGGAAAGTGTGCAGGGGTGACCTGAGCAGAGCGCTCCGCGTCCGTGGGGCAAAGCATCCCACCGTCCTTAGGCACCGAGTAATTTGAGGAGAGGGGGAAGCAGAGTGATGACTGCAACTGCGTGAATAGATTGTTATTTTAACCCTCAAATGGGTTTAATTACCAGGACTTTTTATTTCCCTATTCCAAGGGGCAGCTAACAGTTTCTTGGGTTTTTTAGAACAGGCTTTCCTCATCATGTCACCAATACATGAAATTAAGAATTTCTCTGCCCCCACTCCCAACCCCCACATCTTCCTGTCAGATCCCTTTGGTGGGGAAGGAGAGTTAGCAATATTCACAGATCCCAATCATTAGGCCTTTCCTGCGTAATTTCTAAAATGCACTAAGAGAAAAACAGGGGGGTGGGGATGGGGTGGGGGGGGCAAAGAAAAACTCCTTTATTGTGCTGAGGCTCATAAATTCACTGCAGGATGATTTATAGCAGCAGAGCGTAGCACCTAACTCAAGTCAATGCAAGAGGTTAATATGAAAGGTTAAGGAACTCGGTTCTGGCTGATTTATGGTTGGACTGTCGGCTTTTATCCTGACCACAGCTCTGCAACTGTAGCTTGGGACTCTACAAAGCACAAGGGGGGGGTGGTGGTGTTAAAAAAATAATGTGTATTTAGACATTATCCCTTAGCCCATAAAATAAAGACCCCAAAATTCTTAAATGACCAAGGAGCTTTCGTATCACCACATGCCACTGCAAAAGCAAAGCACCTCCACTCTTCTATTCCCGGGCTCCCAGACCGGAGGGGATTGCTGTGATCATCTTGTTTGCTTCCTGTGTTACACAGGCAATAGGTTTTCCCCCGAAAGCTGGGTTAAAGCATGTCTTTCTGAAAACTGCCCAAGCTTAAAATTCCCAAGTGCCAGGGAGCTACGGGACAGAGCTCAGGATAGGCAGAGGTGCCTTGGTGACAATAAAATGATACCTTGCTCCAAGGATGAACTTGCTTGACTCCAGAATCCAGCCACTGCATCATAAAAAGCATTTTTGCTTGCAGGATGGAAAAGCCCTATGTATGTGGATATTTCTGTTTGCAAGTGCACACACTCAGTGATCTCCCAACATTTTCTCTCCAGTAAAATGACTGGATTATGCTCTACACAGCCTCTTTCTATGAAATTTTTTAGATTGCCTTGCCAAAAATCTTTTCAACTTCCTCCAGCACTTGTCCAGCCAGAGGAGAGCAGAACTGGGTACGACATCTGAGTAGCAGCCTTACCGAGTGTCATACAAGCTCTGCTCCCAGCCGTATGCATTTCTACTGGTGTCACACTGGCAGTATTTTCATTAAAATACATGAACACATTTGCTTTCAGTTTATAAAGTTCCATCTTAATTCCACATACTAGAAGTTTTTAATCTGGCAGTATTAAGACAGGCATCGTCAAGAAACACGAGTACATGGATTGAATGCGAGTTGGCTTTACCAAGCAGGCTGTATTCCTGCTTGAAAAGGACAAGCAGCTCCTCTCACCAGACTCATTCCTGTGAAGCAGCCTATTGGCACAAGACTTTTGTCCTTGCTGTTTTCCAAAACCATTGCACTTTTAATCCACGACCAATATCAGACTGTGCTGTCTGTAGATCCCCGAATCATCTTTCAGTCCCAGACTTAGCATTGTTTATTCTCAAAGTCTTGTGGATTTGCCCTAGATTTACCTCTGTGTAACTGAGAGCCCAGTCTGGGCACTCGGGAGCAGTTCTGTCTAACCACCCATGCTGGAGAGGGGACATAGCGAGGATACTTTCGCAGTAATATTCTGCAGCAATGATCCAAACCCACAAGAAATTCCTGTGCCTGTAGGTCTGTTACTTTGTTAGAGAAAAATTGCATTTGTCCTTTGATTTTTTTTATATAAGAGCATCTGTCTGTCAAAGCTTTGGGGAGCTGGGCTGTGTGAAGGCTCCAGCCTAGAACTGGCCATGAGGTCTTCCTGCTCAGGAGGCAGGAAGGACTGGGAGCCAGAGGCAACCCTCAGGCACTCAGTCTTCCTTTCTCTGCTGTGCAGGGCAGGGTGTGACTCAGCTCTGCCAGCCAGGACACAGTGTCCTCTCAGCGCCTGCCAGAGCCGTTGGCCATCCTGGTCTTTGCCCACGAGGTGCAGAAACCCCACTCCCACAACTGCCCTTCCCAAGCTGCCTTTCCAGCAGCTGCCTCCCAGCGTGGCACACAGAGGATGCTCACGTACCAGCCGGGCAGCGGCACAGAGGCGACAGTGTCCCTGTCTGTTTGCAAATGCTCCCTGCACCAAGGATACGCTCCTGGCCAAAAATAGCCTTTGGGTTTACATGTGTCGACTAAACAAATCATAAAGCTTTTAACCCCGCTTGAAACCCAAATCTCCTGAGGATTTCTAATCAGAGAGAGAGAAATGTACCCTTATGTGTTCGGGAAAGACATTATTTTTTTCTTAGCTGCGTAACTAAGCTTTTTGTTTTCACTTCATTTTCTTTTTGGTCAATTATGGTTGAATAAGCTCAGATTTTAATATCTGCATGTTTGTGCTACTGGCCACTGTTCCTGCTGCTTCTGGAGAATAGAGGATATTGGTTTATGGCCCATATGAAGCAGAGAGAGACAGAGACAGAGAGAAACAGAGAGAGAGAAAAGAAGTTAACTTTTAAGACTCTTCTTTACCCAATTTTTGAAGAACAACTCATGGGCATATTCCTGCTCTTGGCTCTTAAATGATTTGCATAATACTCTAAGTGCATAAGATGTCCAAGTATCTTTAAGAGCTATTATACAAAGGGGAAGCACAGAGTAACTTTGCCAAATTATTGTAATCTGGGAAGGTAGGCATTTGCATAAAGAACTGTAGGTTTTGCGCACAGCCAGTGAGATGCTTAAATGCTCAGTGTATAGTATTTCAAGTAAAAAATATTGTCTCTCCCTCTCCTCTCACTTTCCCTATCATCAATTGACATCAATGGTTAAAGGCCTTGGCAGACAATCTAAATCACAGATAAAGAAGTAATACAAACAGAAAGCCTAATCCTGCTGCCAAGAAGTTGAACAGCAAAAATTTTATTGACGTTAGTACAGTCCAGATTGGGCCCAGGCACACAGAAATTAGGACAAGTTGCTATCTAGATCGTATGAGCCAACATAATGCAGTCTCAGGAGGTTAGGGAGATTTCCCTTTGGAAACACGTCCACCCAAATGCTTGAAATGCTGGAGTTTCGTATGACTAAGAGAAGGAGATAGCTCCCAAAACTCAACTTCCCTCACGGACCTGGACATATGCTTCTTGGACAGCTCCAAAATATATATATATATTTCTCTTTTTAGCAGAAAAGAAGGCAAACTTTAAAGTCCACATGGCTGCACTAGTAGAACATATGTGTATGTGCACTTTTTGTGTAAAGATGGGCTGAAGAAATGAATATTCTTAACACTTCTCCAAACTGTTGCATGTTCTTGCACTCTTCGAGATCAGACATCTTTTTGCGAGTTTAATACCGTGAGCAGCCGCAGGTGTAGGGAGTCCACGCTGCTGTGTGTATGTGGTCCTTCATATTCTTATCAGAGGAATCTCTCAGGAGATTGAAATATCAGTACAACGGCCTTGAATTGGCCTTTGCTTCTGTAAGGAGGCTATGCAAGAGATGTATCCTCAGCAGACCTGAACAGCAACATCACTGCAGTGAACTGCACTGGAGGGCTTTTCCTCCAGGGCATTAATTTGATCTCCAGGTAAATTCAGTTCCCCGTGACCATACCCACCACTCAAAGAAGGACATAACCTTGCAGACCCAGTCATTACCACACCATTTTTCTTTTCCTGCTATAGTTATTTGGGGATTTCAGAGGGCAGTCCAGAAGGATCAGCTTGGCAAACCCGATCTAGCTTCTGACAGCAAACCAAGACAGTGCTTGGCAGCTTGTCACGTGCAGGTATGAAACAGGTCAGGGTCAAGCATCCAAGAGGACACCACCAAATCATCCCCACTGCTTCTTGCACCAGGTTTCCTGGGTAGTTGCCAAAGCCAGGGCACTGATTCCACCTGCCAGGCTGGCACCCAGGGTAACACAGAAATTGTGCCCCTGGCGAGGAGGAACTGGACACGAGGCAATGGATGGAGTTCCATTTCATCCTCAGCCATGGAAGTAACCAGACTCATGTTTCTTTGGTATCTGTGAGGTCTCTGTTCATCTGTGCAGTTCGGTGATCTCATCCTTGCTGCTTGTCCCAAGGTAAAATAAATTTATGGATTTAAGGTGACTGAAGGTTTTTAAAACAAATCTCTTCTTGTCCCTCAAGGAACCTTAAAAAATCATATTTCAGCTTTCTGTTTTGTTTAAATGGCATCACACAACTCCATTGCCCTCCCGGAAATATCACCGAAGAACTGCCTCAAACATGACCTGGGAGAGTGCTGATGCAGTTGAAGTAAATCATGCCGGTCATCCAGAGTGAACTGCTATTCCCACTCTCCTTATAAAAATAATATTAACCTAGAAAAAAAAAAATGCTGAGTTTCTTGGAACTGGCTATCAGTTGAGTGGGTCAATTTAAGGTTTTTAGTGAATATATTTCCTTCATGCTGCTTGAGGCCTTGAAGAGGAACTACTATCCCTCTTCCAATATTTTTCAGTGCCACGTGTTGTATAAAAAAAGAAATCAGATAGACACACCACTGAACTCTCTCCTTTTGTCCAGGTTGGTTGGAAGTTTTGCTGATTCTGACTGTTGAAAAACAATCAACCCAAACCCAAGCTGCCCTCCTTCTGAACAGCATTATTTTTTTTAAAACATCGATAGACTTCTTTTTTTTTTAATTGAGACAAATATTGAAGGGTCAAATGCCTTGTGTGAATGGCCATGATGCCACCAGAGCCATGCCAGTTTCTGTGAGGTAAAAAAACCATCCTGGGTATTCAGTACACTAAGCCCACTGTAGACAGTTCTACTGGGAAGGAAGATGGGAAAATATGAGAGGTAAAAAGATGTGTCTTAACCCATCTAGAAATAGCAGGTTCGTATTTCAGACTCATGGGGTCACAGACTGATGCGTTCCTTAAAAGGAGTCAAAAAGTCACAAACACTGTTCACTGAGCAGATGTTCTCCAGGTAATAGCGAAGGCGCGTTTGATTAATACTGTTTTGCCAGCATATTTAAATCTTGTCCTACAGAGCTGTAGGCTGCTTAATTAAATTTCTGTTCAAAAAAGAGAGTGAAAAGAAAGCAAAGGACCAGCTTCTAGGTGTAAAACTAGTGTTGTCCTCCTTGAAACCATTCTGAAGCCAATTGAGCAAACAACTCGAAGTAAGGAAAATTCTGACATTTTCTAGCCATGGTCTGGCAGCAGATGGGTTTTTGACAATCATTGGCAAGGAGCTGAGAGCTGTTCCCATTCCCATGTCAGCAGAGCGCTTGCTGGTGGACAGCTCATCATTGCCATGAGCCTTTTGTTTCCAGCAAAGGAGACATGAGTCCACAATCACGTGCACGCCTCATGCACTCATGACATGTGTGACTAGGAATAATTCAAATAGAAAGAATCACATTAGCTCAAAAGTGGGGATCAAAAACCTTATTGACCTTTACGGGCAGTGACACCTTCACCCTGACCAGGGTGCTCAGGACCAAGCCTTGATGCTCATTTCATACCACTGAAAAAAGCAGAGGCACACTGCAAGATGCCATGGGCAGGAGTAATATATTTTGTCTCTCTATGATTTGGGGTTTTCTTTGCCTTTGGTGACAGGATCCAATGCAGAGGTTCACTCAGATGGCATGGAAATTTCAGAGAGTCACAGACAGCATGAGGTCCCTTTTAGGAGAATCTGGGTATTGTGAACACAGATTGGTCATTTATGTCAAAGTTTAAGAATTAATGTGAGATAACACGTTCCTCCATATATGGAAGTCATGACCACAGTATCTATTTTATTATATACCACTTGCCCAATGAGTATAATATCATAAGCCAAACAATAGAGAGTCGTTTTGTCCATAGAAATCTCAGGTGTTGGATGTGAACTCAAGAGTGAGGTTGGCCTGATCGCAAAAAGGGATTGAAGTCACCCCTGTGCCACCATAGCAAAATTGTTTGGTGGATTCAGTGCCCTTGACCCAGGGCAGAGAATCTTTCTGATTTCACTCCTGAAAAGTAGGGAGAAGTGAATGCCATATAAAAGTATTCAGAGAACAGAGATAATCCATGGAAAAGAGGGAACTTGTTGAGCTAGTTCCTTCATGAACCAATGGAATTTGTTCCAAGAGAGTGTGCACGGGCACCGATGGTTCAGTGAAACATCACAATATGGTCAGTCTCTGAATCTACTTCGGGTCTAGAGTGATCTGAGGAGAGAAGAAAACCTGAAAAATTCAGGTCTAGCCACAACTGGATTAATACACACAGAAGGCAGAAACACAGCCATACCAGCAAGTATCTGAGTTACAGGACAGGGAATGCAAGGTGAAGTGTGCCTTGGAGAACGGGCAGCCCAAAAGCTTTTACGACATTTAAATCTGGTAATTCCTTAAGCCCATTGGCTTTTCCTGGTCTGATGCACAAAGATGTGTTTCACATGCTCTGGAAGTGCAGTTCTCCACGATTAGCCCACGCATGCCTCGCACACACGTCTCACTGCGGGCCTGGGACACATCTCCCGTTAGTGAGCAACCCGGTTACGTGGTGCTGCTGCTCTCAGCACGTTTTTGTTAATCACATCTGAACGAGGGTTACTGCTTCTGGGTAAGCAATCAGAAGTTTAAGCTGCATCTGGGTAAATATTCACCATTGCACGAGGGTTTAAGCTGCTCCCGGCAGAGTCAGGAGTCATCAAGCAAATGCCCATGGCTTGTCTGGGTGTATCACCATCTGTCTGCATGGTTTTGTCCTTTTTCAGTGGCAAATGTGGGCTTAGTGCTGGTGCACGTGAAGGACTGGTGGCTTCACAGAAAAGCAGGTGCTCTGAAAGCTTTAAATAGCTCTGCCACATACTTCAAACATGACTGGCAGCACTCCTAGTATTCTGCCCTGCATTATTTGGCCAAGAAGCCTCAGCCTTTAACTTCCAGACTTGGCCATTTCAACCTTAAGCCTCCATATGTCTCAGTCCTTCAGAGCATCCCAGCACTGAACCTTGCTTAACACAGGTATGGCTCCCTGGGGTGCTGTTCAAACATGCCAAGGGAGGGGAACATAATGAGAACCCATGGCAGGGCATCTGTAATTTAAGCCAGGATTTGAACCCGGGCCTTGGCAGATGTCTAGGAGAATTTTGCCCAAGTGTGCTTGTTTTCCTCCTTTCTTTTTCCAAGTGTTTGTTTCCCAGTTTGCACTAAATTTTATTGAAAACATCAGGCTAATAGCAATGGGGAGAGTGGTTGAGTAGATTTTGCCTCTTTTTCCCTTTTCTTTCTGGAATGCAGCCATCAAAATAAACATTAAATGCAAAATGCTGGGGCTTGAGTTATTACTTGTGAGGGTGCTGGGAGGGAAATTTATAGCAACATTACTGTGTTTTGCTAGAAATCTCTTAATGCACCAAAGTGGAGAGGTGTGTGTGTTTTTTATTAAAATGTTACACTCTATAAATCTGAGCAGCAGGGAGGACACAGGTGGCCCTGGGGCTCAGCTGACTGGACTGTCATTTTAAACTTGGGGAAGGTCTGTCTGACTGTCCTCCCACCCCATCCCAGCATCAGCACAGCCACAGGCTGTCTCCATCACAGACTGCAATGGCTCTGGAGGCTCTGCCTTTGCTTCATTATAGCAGCCTTCCAGTACCTAAAGGGGGCCTACAAGAAAGAGGGAGAGGGACTTTTTGCAAGAGCATGTAGAGATAGGACAAGGGGGAATGGCTTTAAACTGAAGGAGGATATGTTTAGATTAGATATTAGGGAGAAATTCTTCACTGTGAGGATGGCGAGGCACTGGAACGGGTTGCCCAGAGAAGTTGTTTATGCCCCATCCCTGGAAGTGTTCCAGGCCAGGGTGGACAGGGCTTTGAGCAACCTGCTCTAGTGGAAGGTGTCCCTGCCCATGGCAGGGGGATTGGAACCGGATGATCTTTAAGGTCTCTTCCAACACTCCATGATTCTTTAAGGTCTCTTCCAACATTCTATGATTCTTTGCTGTTACTGTTGTTGCTGTGGGGTTTACTCCCTCTTTTTGTCCTTCTGATTTTTAAGCCACCAAAAATGACCAGTCAGGCTGAGTCATTACTCCTGCTTTGACAGCAATTTTCCTAATGATTTCATTCAAACACTGTTCCTTTTAGGACTTTCTCAGTGACCTTCTCTTGTGCCCTGGGAGCAGTGTGTCCTGATGAGACGTTTTCATGAGTGGATGACCCCTAAAAGCTGAGGATGGCAGCTGGGCAGAGGTCTGTTGCTGGGTGCACTTCACCGAGGTTGCTAACTCAGTACAGATTTCTGTGCGAGCTGCTGCAGCTTTCTCAGGCTCCAGGGAAAACTGGAGAAGCTCAGGACCTAGAGAAATACCAGTCACTTGTGTCCCTGTGTCTGGCAGTAGATAAGGTACTATTGCCTGAAGTTTGGAGGCTGGCTGAGCCACTCTCCTGGGCGGGTGGCTGGTGCTGCTGAGCTGCTCACTGGAGGAAGGAGCAGAGACCCACAGGAGTCCTGGGCTCTTTCCCAGCTTCCAATGGACAGCAGATACTGTGGCTTAGTGTAAGTTTGGGCAATCACTTTTTTTGAGACTCATTTTCTCTGCCTTAAATCAAGGGTGCTTCCCTCAGCGTGAGACTTTACAGTAAGAACATGACATCCTCATGGGATGTACATGCAGGCATCTCCTCAGCCTGCTCCACTGCTTGCAAAATATCCTGGATGCTTTCTGTGAGTACAATCCTGACCCGTCCCGTGGAGGGAATTTGCGAGCCCTGTGAACTGACTCCCCCTTAATTAGAAGTGGCTCTGACACAATAAGTCTTGATAGGATTTTTTGCAAGTTAAAAAAAAAAAAATAAGGAATAGCAGTGTTCCCGGACGGCTTAAAAAAATAAACAAGCAAACGAGTAACAGCAAAGAAGGGGTCATATCGATGGTCCAGGAGACTGGAAGAGCAGCATGAAGCTCCTGCTAGGAATCACATCTGCTCGGAGATCCCGCCGCTGCGGCTGCGAGACCCGGCCGTGGCGGAGAGCTGAGCCGCCGGGGAGCCGCGGCGGGG
>VZTA01005453.1:65485-76267 GCA_013398855.1 Mohoua ochrocephala | reverse complement strand
CCGGGCAGCCCTCGGGCCGGGCGCTGCGGGCAGCGGGCGGGTGCGGAGTGTCCCGAGAGAAGACACCGTGCGAAGAAGCCGAACACTTTATTTGCAAATCCCCTTTGTCCTGCTCCTCTCCCTCTTCGGGACAGTTCTGGAAGGGACTTTTCCAGGGTTTGCCTAAGCTCCCCAAAAAGCACACGTTCCCCTTCTTGTACTTCTCCTCGAATGAACCTGCTGATAAAAGGGGGGCTTCCTCCGGCGCCAGTGCCTTGGAAACAGGCGCTCCGAGCACGGGATGGGAGAAAGCCGCTGCCGTGGCCCCGGAGCAAGCGCGGGAGCCCAGCGCGGGCACTCCTCGCCCGGGCCAGGAGCTCAGGAGCTCCGCGGCGCATTGAGCCATCGCCCTGAGCACTTAAACCGTGCTGGGGTGGCAGATTTTGGCGTAAATCACAAGGAAAATAAGTTCGTCCGTGGTGCACCGTCCGCCTAACATTTTGCTGTGATATCTGTAATGGGTACGCGATTGTTATCGGAAAAAAAAAAATCGTCGCGATTATAATTCCTAGCAGTGGGTCAGGAGTTGCTTTATTTGGGAAGATCTGTTCTTCTTTGGTTTAGAGATGGTTTAAGGGAGCTGCTTGGAGATTGCAACGAGAAAGGTACATTTTTTATAAACAGCCCGGGAAATAACTATCGGAGAGTAAGGCGATGAGAGGAACAAACGAAATTCAAGGGCCAGGCAGGACCGGGGACGGGGCTAAGCCGGCCGCCCCACCGCGGCCAGCCCGAAAGTTCGGGGGTGCCGAGCAGAGCACTGCAGAGTGCGGGTACGGGCGCGGACCTGCCGCCCCTCTCCCAGACCTGGAGTCTCCTTGCCCCGAGTGCCTCATATTTGTAATTAAAAGTATTCACGCTTCTCTGGGAGAGCTTTTCATCCTCCCTCGGCAGCAGGCACCAGCTGCTCTTCGCCGAGCGATGCTGGAGGTGGGTCTCCGGGCTGGGGCAGCGTTGTCCCCGCGGCCTGGGCGGCGGGGCCGGGTCTCAGCACCAGGCGTGACGGGCTGGGGGCGAGCTCCCTTTCGCTCAAACTCCCCCTCCGCCCCAGCGTGTCCCCGTCTCTTCTCCCTCGCCCCCGCCGCCGCGGGCTGTCCCAGCTCTGCCCTGCTCATAAAGGTCAGGGGGAGCCGCTCTCGCCGCGCTGACAGGTGCACCAACTGCCACGGGATGCCTTCGGCTCGGAGCTCCCTCCTCCTCGACCTCTTTGTTTCAAGCGCAGGGCAAGGAGGACATTCCCAGGCCGATGCACCCCAAGGGGAAATGCCTATCCCGCGGCGCATCGCGGCCCTGGCCCCAAAAGGTCACCAGTGTCGGGGGCTGTCCTTGTCCTGCTCCTGGGACCAGAGCCGGGACGCTTGGGGCAGTGGGTCCGCCCGATCCCGCAGCACATTCCCAGAACAGGCGGGTGGTACCCAGAGCGCGGTGCCGCATCCCCAGGGCTCCCTCCGCTGCCCCGCCGAGCCGCCCGGCCCGCCGCCTCCCTCAGCTCCCGTGGGTGCACCCTCCCGAGGAGCCCTCGGCAGCAGCCGCGGGGCAAGCTCGGCCGCTGTCCCGGCGTTACCACACGGAGGACCCCCGGCTTCCCTGAATGCAGAGCCACCCTGCCTTCTCTGCGCCCGAACCTCTGACTTAAGCAAAAAATAGCCCCTGATTTCAGAGCCAGTGCTGGCAAGGTCACACACAAAAGGAAAGTATCGAGCAAATTAACAGCAAGTGCATATTTTCCCGCGCGAAGGAATTTACAGACAGCCACCAGGGATGGCATATTAAATATAGACACCCTCCCCTCCCATCCCAGATCTGTCCGGGGATGCGGGAAGAAGTGAGCAGCACTTGGAAGCGAGACGAAGTGAGCAGCATGGCTTTAACTCAGCCCGGCTCTACCGTCTAAGCCTGTCTGTGGTCCTCCCCCGCCTGGCTGAGCCCGGAGCGGGGCACGGCGCTGGCTGGGTGCGCTCCGCCGCGCCCGGCGGGACGCGAGGAGGAGTGGGGTGCGGAGCGGGGCGCGGGGGCCGCCCCTTCTCGGTCTTCCCATTGGTTCTCACATACTGGCGTCACCCGGGGCCCCGCGAGCGCCATGCCAAAAGAGGTGATTTTCCATGTTTTTCTGGGAACACTGGGGAAAGGACGGGATCGAGGGGTTTGTGCTGCTCCGGAGACCCCGGGCTACCGCTGCCCACCCGGGCTCCAGCTCAGGGCACAGCCCGCCGGGGAGGGGGCTCAGCCGCCCTTCTCCGGCCGCGGCAGCCTCGGGGTCTGCGTGCAGGACAGGGTGCATAAATGCCCTTCGCTGCCCGCAGCTTGGCGCGAGCTCCACACTATCTGGAAAAGAAAATAAAATTTTAAAATTTAAAAAAAAACAAACTAAGGGAACACAATTCTCGTCTGGAAAGCCCTTGCGGCCCGGACCAGTCCCCCGAGGCACCTTAGGGACCCCGGAGCTGTGCCAGCGGAGCAAGCCATGGTGGCTCTGGCCCCCTCCAGCCGCCTCTCCTTGTGCCCCGCACGGAGAGGGCTGGGGACCTCCGCCTCGCCCCCACCTTCCCGAGCGGGCACCGGGGCCCCACCATGAGCCGCTAAGTCCGCAGACCGGCAGCGGATGCGGCCTGGGTCCGGCGGGTCACGCACCCAGCGTCCCAGCGACCAAGCAGGTGCCCGCTTTGGTGGCAGCATGCAGATACACAGGCGCAGGTGGCCATGCGCACCTGTGGATCCTCATGGAGCGCTCCGTCCCCGGAGCAGCAGGGCGGGCCGCGCTGCGGAGTGCGGCCGAGGAGACCCTCGGACAGCGCGGCTGCGGGGCCACGGCCGAAAGGCAGCAGGGCTGAGGGGCGAGAGCCTGCGGGAAGCGGAGCTTTCTTGCTGAGGTGGCGGTAAGAGGCAGCGGGGCGGGATCGGAGGAGGTGGATGGAAAAGCTTTGCCCGCACAAGCCCAGAGAGGCAGGGGCTAGCCTGGCCAGCCTCGGAGCCTGGTCCTTCCTTTTCCCCGGAAAGGAGGGGAGAGGCTCAGCTTCAGTTCTCTGCAAGCGCTTTCGTTACACGAGGAACGTGTTTTGATACCATTCGATATTTATCCCCGAGAAAAGGCGCGAAAGGCAGGACAGCAAAGCCCCCGCGCCGCGCAGCTCGGGCCCCGGGCGGTGCCCGGCAGGAGGCAGGAGCCAGGGCGCAAGGCGGCAGGTACCAGCGGGACGGTCACGAAGCGAGCTCCGCTCCCGAAATAAAGATGCAACCGTCGTCCCGCTGGAAAAAAAAAATGTTGGGGGAGATTAACACGAGTACTTTTTCCCCTCACTCCCCCCTTGCAGTGCTGTTATAAATAGGTCGCCTTCAGATCTCGGTCCAGTACAAAAGGAGCCCGCAGCTCTGAAGTGACCACACAAACCAATCCGTTGGGGAAACAAACTCGAAACTGTTTCCAAGAGCAGGGCTCTGCCAAAGTGCCAGGAGGGAACGGTGTGAAAGATCCCCCCTCTCTCCATCCCCCTATCCAGTGAAATGACCCCCGCTCCCTGAAGCGAGGTATTTACTCTCCCACGGCTCAGAGGGAGGGGGCAGGACCTGGGGTGCTGGACCCGGCACCCCGGAGCCCTGCCGTGACTCTCCTCAGCCATCCCGTCGCCGCTCCGGCTGTAGCCATCGGGAATACCAGGAGGACGGTGGAGTCTTGAGGGAACACCGCGGGTTTCCCTCGGCGGTGGCTGGGAAAGTGGGGAAGAGCATTCTTGCCTCCTCCTCCCGGCCTCCTGCGAGAGCAGGGGCTCGTTCCAGCAGCCGTCCCGCCTGTCCGCTCACCGCAGCCCTGCGCTGCCGCGGCCGGTATGCAGGGACCAGCGGAAACCTCTGCCTTTTCCCTGGACTTGACACAAGGCTGAGTGTTTAAATCACACGGGAATAAAGATTTCTTTTTCTTCCAGAAATCGAAATGCAAGATATGCCCGCCATCGCCTGCGCCTCGCTCCGGGTCCTCACCCGGGAGTGACGCCCGCCCTTGCCTCGACGGAAAGGAAGCGGCTCCTCGGAAACAAGCCAGTCAGGGCTGCCCTGGGCTGTCCCTTCTCCCTGGGGTGTCGCCGGCAGGCGACACCTGGAACGTCCGGAACTGCAAATTCCTGACGATTCCCCCATCTATTACTCGGTCGGCGTGAGCCGCCGTCCATAAAGGCGGGACCGGTTGGCTCTCACATGAGCTCCCGCACCTCTGGGGGAGAAGGGACCCTCGGGAGTGACCCCTTCCAAAACCAACAGGGACCGTACCTGAAAATGGTCTCCATATAAAGCCCACGTACACATGGAATTGGCAACCGGTTGCGACGGAGGGCAGACCTTTCGGCCGCTCTTTCGCCCTTCCCTTTTGGATGCATTTGGTGCAGGGACAGGGCAGGTTTGGGGTCACTCGGAGAAAAAATGATGAGATCGTGTTTCAAATGGTGCGCGTCCCTTTGTGCCCTTGCTCTGCGGATCCTCGGTCCCGCAGTCGGGAATGCGGGGAGACCGGGCGGGCAGAGAGCCGCGGCCGGATGGGCACGGCCGTCCCGGCTGCGCGGCGACACGCAGCCCCATCGCCTCGTTTAACGGGAGGGATGTTTGCTTTTGTATTCGCGAGGCTCCTCTCCCGGCTCACGGGGGCTGAGGGGAATCCCCCGTCACACTTGCTGCGAGAACCGCACGCCAAACCTAGTCCAGCTAAACGAAAACAGTCAAGAAAAGCGATTTCCCGGTTATTCCCCCCCACGCCCGCTAGATCGCCAGGTATTTGCGCACATCCTTTCCCCCGGTAACGATTCCCGAATTAACCTTCTGCTTCTAGGGACGCAAATTGGCTCCTAGAGAGAGGGTTTCATTGCTGTCCTTTCCGCGGGCTGCGGATTAGCCCTGATTTGAAATTAATGGACTTTTCGTTATAGTTTAATGCAAGGAGGGGCTAACCCAGCGCTCTGACCGAAGGGACCCTGGGCAGCCCTCCTTCGGCTCGGCCACTCTGCACTGCCTCAGCGAGCCAGTGCACTGCAGCGCTTCTGAATAAAAATCATATCATCGTATATATATATAAATTTCTATAAATATATGTGTGTATATAGATATAAAAAAAACCTCCTCCTGCCCGATCCCCAAATCTCTCCCTTTAGTTTTTGCTCTTGCTGTTGTTTAACTTTGCCGAAAAGAAATCCCGAGGCCGAGTATAAAGCTGTAGCATCTAGGACTGCCCTCACATCATTTCTTTCAGGCTTCTTTTTCGTTCCCTAAAAAAATCGCGGGGGAAGGAACTGGAAAACACGTATTTAAAGCGTCCCTCCACCCTGAGCGACTCTGCAAGTCCTCCTCCTCTGCGGAGGAGCTGGGGATGCGGGAGCTGAGGTGCTACCGGTACCCAGGGCAGCTGCCCTTCGGCGGAGCCGCTCGCAGGCTGCCGGTACCGGCAGTACCCAGGCTCCCTTGGCCGCCCCGAAGCGGATTTTAGAAAGGCTTTCATGTATTGAGTTGGTTTGGTTTTTATTATGTCGTGGACGAGGGAAAGAAAGGGGCCTGCGGTGGGGTGGGTGAGTTTGGGAGGGGAGAAAGAAAGGACGAGAAAAGAATTAAGTAGAGGTAATAAAGGGAATAAGGAAGGCAAATCCGCTGAAAGCTTTCTTGGACCAGAAAATTCAGCGAGCCCAGCGCTGCTCTGAGGGAGACTCGCAAAATGGTTTAAAATCTCGTAAATGAATCCGTCTCTGGCTGTTTTTAACGACGACGTCGCTAGAAATCCCTTCTGCATCTGGGGGGCGAGGGGTGGGCGCCTATTCTTGTCAGACCCGAGCTAATGAAAACGGCGGTGCCGGTCTTGCTCGTGGAGCAAAGGCCTGGAGGGTGGCGTTCCCATTCTGCCGTCCCGCTCCCCCTTGAGCCGCATCCCGCTCCCCCCCGCACACACAGATATACCCACACACACATGAAAGCCACGAGTCCCCCCCGCTCTGCACGGGGTGGGGGAAGCTACGCGGGAGAAGGGAGGACACATGGTCCGGGCCTCGGGGGGAGCCCGCTGGGAGCCCAGAGCAGCCGCCGATGCCCCCGCTCCCCGCCCGCAGCCGCTGCAGCCCGCTGCGGCCCGCGCTTCCGAAGGGGTTAAGGTTCTTCTTGTCTTCCCTTTCCGTTACTCTTTTTTTCTTTTATTTCGTTAATTTCTTTTCTTTTCTTTTCTTTTCTTTTCTTTTCTTTTCTTTTCTTTTCTTTTCTTTTCTTTTCTTTTCTTTTCTTTTCTTTTCTTTTCTTTTCTTCCGAAGAACTGTGGATTTAGTTTGCGTAATATCTTTATTACTGAAAACTTCAAGGTAAGTGAGCAATAGAAACCAGATGTGGGGATGGGAGGAAGGCAGGGTAAGAGTAAGTAAGGGGTAACAGGAGTTAACTGGGGGAGGACGACGAAAGGTGAGTATTGATTTATTTTTAAGCTCTTTCTGGGTTGTAATTGACCCCTCAAAACAAAAAGGGCTCCTGCCAGCCTCTGTCCCTTTGCAAGTCACCTCTGGCAATCTCAGAAGCTTGGTCCAATTCTGTGTGCTTGGTGACCCTGTTAAAATCCGTCCCTGCTGCCCTCCCGTTTGGATCCAGTAGTTTTACACCTGAAGAGAGCACTTTTTTAGAGGTAAATAAATAATGACCGTCATAAACGTGCGGCGAGACCCGACGGAGAGCTCGCCGGGCTCTGTGCGGGGCGACTGCGGCACCGCCGTGCCACGGCAGGGAAACGGCTCACGGCAGAGCTGGGAGAGCTGTCGGCCCTGAAGGGGTTAATGGGAGGGGGGAGGCTTAAAGGCAGATAGCTGAGGGGAAAATCCGTATTGCCTTTAATAGAGAGGAGAGGGTCGCAGACGCGAGGGTCCCCACAGCTGGGGCAGTGAGCAGAAGAGAGAGCCGGAGTGAACAGAGTGTGTCACGACCATTAAATCGTCCCCGGCGCTTCCGCCGGCGCGGATCCCGCACTCATCCCTTCGTGGCGTTTATGTCATCTGCTTGATTTTCTGGTTTTTAATCATAAAAATTTGGGGGCTGGTTTGTTTTTCTGGTTTGGTTTATTTTTTATTTTTTTTAAACGCAAAAGATATGACCTCCACCCTCCCTCTGCTTCCACACACCCCCATACACACACACACTCACACACACCCCTTCCTGGGCCCCCTCCCCTCCACTGTCATCATCTACATATTAATTGGGGGAGAGGTCTCCCTCTCTCTCTTTTTTTTTTTTTCCCTATGTGGTGGGGGGAAAGTGCAGAGAAGAGGCTTTTTAGAGTGTAGTTTGGAGGGAGACACGGAGGGCAAGCGTATGTGAGAGAGGGAGGGAGGGAAAGAAAAAGACCCCTTTTACTGTGCGAGAACTTAAGGGGGTTTGGAGATCTGGTCAGCTTTCACGAACATCTGAATCCTCTTAGAGCTCCCCGGCCCAGCTGTGAGTGTGTGTCTATGCGAGAGGGAGAGAGAAAGAGTGGTTCCTGGTGCCCCTCCAAGCGCATTAAGGACACTCGGGCCTTTTAATTTTAGGAATGAATGCTGATACTTGTGTTTCTTATTGTGATCCGGCTGCCATGGATTCCTACTACAACGCAGCCTCCCAGGACACAGAAGGCTCCTCGCCTTTTAGGGCATTTCAAGCAAGTGACAAGTTCAGCCCTACTTTCCTGGCCAGCAAAGGACAAGGCTTTGGTGACAGCAGCACTAAGTGCCGGAGCCGCTACAGCCAGCAGGAATGTCAGTCCCTGGATGGCAGCGTGCAGGCTCCCGGCTCTGCCGGGGCTCCGGCCTCCTTTAACAAATACCCTCCGCAGCAGCAGCCGCCGCACCTCTACATGCAGCGAGGCCCCTGCAAAACCCCCCCGGACAGCAACATCAAGCTGCAAGAGAGCAGCGGCCACAACGGAACCCTGCAGGTCTCCTGTTACGGTGAGTCCTTGGCGTGCGGCGGGGAAGCGCTGGAGGCGAAAGCGGAGAGAGACTCCCGGGCCTGGGAAGGGCCTCCCGGGAACGTGGGGGGTGGCTGCCTGGCAGGACAAACCCTACCGGGGTCAAGGAGACCTTGCCCGGCTCCGGCGCGCAGCCCCCTCTCGCCGCAGCGGGGGCCGCCGCGCCCCACGAATTTCTTCATTCCCAGCCGGGTCTGGAGCCCGCGATACCCGCGGGAAGCCGCCCTTCCCCCGTGTCCCGTTTAGCGGGGATCTCGATCGGAATGCGGGAGATGCGCTCCCGCAAAGCGTTAGCTCTTGAGCAGTGCGGAGAACTCCGCGGAAACCGGGACAGAAACAGAAACAGAAAGAGCGGAGCGCCGGGCTGTGCGATGTACTCTCCGCGGGGACGGTTTTCCACAGAAAGAATTGCTGGAAAATTTCACCGAAATCATCGCTTTTCGCGGTAACGGCCTCTCCCGTCTCTCACTTTCTCCCCTAATTGCCACTCCCCTAATTGATTTCTGCCCGGCTGCAGATAACCCCCTCGCATCCCCTCCGCGGGTCATTAGCGGCAATTAAGACACTCCCTCGCGCTGGCGCTCGACAGTACAGCCGGGAACGGGGGCGCTTCTCGTGTCGTTTCCGAGAGTGGCTTTAAAAGGCTTCTTCTGCAGGTTTCCGCTGTATCGGGGCGGTTAGGGAAAAGCAAAACAAACAAACAAACAGCCCCCTCTAAAAACAAACAAAAATTCAACAACGAAACACATAACCCCCCTAATCAGTTTTCCCAAGAAGAGAAAGTGGAAATGTAAGCTCTTCCTTTCCCTCCCGGTGATCTCTGTGTGGGCAGAGAGGCTGCCCCGGCCTAGATTCAGCGCGTCGCTGCTGACGGGGTTCCATCCTCGATGTGTCAGTCCCCAAGGCAGGGAAAGCTATAGGACCGTGTCTCCAGGGAGACCCTAAGACGGACAGTGACTACGGACTGAGGGCACGGGGGAGGTGGAAGAGGTCCGGGTCAGGCCAGCACTTCTAGGCTCCCGCCGTCATTCGAGCACTCTTTGCCCCCTTTACCCTTTTCTCCCATTTCTAGACTTAAAATGGGGTAGAGGCGCCTTACTTCTGCCCGTCTCCCAAACCCCGGCGTGCCAGGTCGCCTTCAGGCGTCGTCCCTCGCTCCCTGCTTGCAGCTGAGGTGTCCTTGGATCCAGGTCCACAGCCCCAGTTCCCCCACGCACAGGTGACTCCCCTTCACAGGGAAAGGACATTAACTCCTCTCCACACAGGCGTGCCCGGGAACGGCAGGCATAGCCCAGCTGCAAATAGCCCGGACGGACTCCCGCCCCGGCCCGCACGGGTCCTTCCCGTACCCAGTGGAGCAACCATCCTCCCGCGGGTACCTCCTCGCCGGGCCGCGGAGTGGCATGAGGGCTCTCTTTGAGGGCTGCTTGCCCGCTTTTTCTGGCCAAAACTGGGGCTTTGACCCTCTCCTACGCTCCCTCTCTTCCCCTGCCCTTTCCCCGCGGGTGGACAACCCCCGCCAGCCTCAGGCCCGCTCCGCATCCACGGAGGCCACTGAGGCCAGCCCGGGCTCCACGGGAAAGGACACGGTGGGACCGGGGAGCCCCGCGGGGTTGTGGTCCGTGCGGGAGGTAACCGGTCCCCGCTTCCTCCGGCAATGGGATCGCAGGGCAGCTCCCCGCGCCTTCCCGGCCGCCCTGACATCCTCTCTCTGTTAACCCGCTCTCTTGTTTTTGTAGGTTGCAAAGCCCGGGGCGTCGGCATAGCCTGTGATGACACATTACAACCCCCCCGGTAGAATCACACGAGTTTATTGCCCTCCTAACACCGCCGGGGTTCCCCTGATTTATTTTCAAGCGGGGCTCGGGGTTCTCCTTCAGTGGGAGCCCCGCGGCGGCGGCGGGTGGCCCGGCCTGGCCCAGAGCGCGCTCGTTGTGAGCCCCTTGTGATGTGGCTGGGGACGGTGGGCTGTAATGAGAGACACATGGTTCGGCAAGGATAATTAATCGCAATAGTGATAATAATAGTGCTTAATGGTTGAAGAGAGAGACTCGCTAATAACAGACAGATCGGGGTTTCACGGAGCGACTGCAACATCCGTAGGCGCCTCTCCGCCTTTTCCCAAACCGCGAGACCACCGCGCCGGGCGCAGGAGTTGTGCCCCGGGAACCCCGCGACGGGCTAAAGGGACGGGGAAACCTCCGAGCCGGGGTAGATCCCCTCGGCGCGGGTGAGCGCGGGGGAAGAGAAAGCCGTCCTCGTTCTCTGCAGCGGGCACAAGCGCGGTCAGCCAGCGCGCACACGGCGCTCCAGGCGGGTGAGGAGAGCTACCTGGAGAGGTTTGCTCGGGAAGCCGGGGACAGGCGGCTGTCCCACCGCCTCCCGCCGAGACCCCGCCGCAGCTCCGGTGCTGGTCCTGCCGTGCGCGTTGCGCAGAGGTGAAGGAGCGCGGCGGGGACCGCTGGCTCCCCGCGTCCCCTGTTGTCCGGGCCTGAGCAGGATGCCGGAGTGATGGGACGCCGGGACCGTAAACCCCTCAATTTAAAAAACAACAAAACCCCAAAAGAAGAGAAAAAAAAAACCTCAACCAAGCAAAACACAAACCGAGGCCAACCAGCAGGCAGGCTCTCCTGCCGGGCGATACTCAGGCGGCCGGTTTTCCCCGCGCGCGTCGCGGCGGCGGGGCCATTGCCCGGCCCGATGCCCCCTCTCCCAGGGGATGCTGCTCCCCGCATGGCGGCCTCGTAGCCCTCGCCTCCACCTTTCCCCTGGTCGCTGTGGAGGCCCCGGGCGAGCCC
>VZTA01005453.1:0-65458 GCA_013398855.1 Mohoua ochrocephala | reverse complement strand
GCATGGCGCTCCGCGAGCCGGAGGGACAGGGTGTCCCCTCCTTTTTTTAGTTGTTTAATTTAATTTTATTTCTTTAATAAACAAGTCTTTTTGAGTTATAAAAAGCCCGAGCCTGCCATCTATTGCTCTCGGCTTCTATTTCTAGATCTAAGACCTTCCGCTGCATTGTACGGATAAATATAGGCCAGGGAGAGCTGCGGCCGTAAATACGCGGAGGACACGGACGGCAACCGTCGGAGCGTTTCCAGCCCGGCTTCTGGCAGGGACAGCGGCACCGGGCGGCCTTGGCTCTCGGCCGGGCTCTCCGCGGCCCCCTCGCAGTGGTGGCTGCCGGCCTGGCCCTATGGGGTTCCCGGCAGGGCTCCTCCTGCGCCTACCCGGAGCCCGCTGCCCCTGCGCTGAGACGGGCCGGCAGCCTCGCACTGCTTCCTCCGCGAATAGGGGTACGTGTTGTTCCGCAAACCGGCACGGGCAGTGAAAGCCGAATTCTTAAATAAAAGTCATAGAATCATCACGGTTGGAAGAGACCTTCAAGATCATCTAGTCCTCAGAACAGGTTATATATCTTGGCTTAGGAGGGGAAAAAGCTTTCGAATGATTTATGTGCTGTAGTAATCTGACTTGCTATTTCTACTGCGTGGAGCTGAAGTAAGTTATATTTCTTGAAACATATGTATTCACATACCCCTATACACGCAGAAATGTATACGTATATTGCTGTCTAGAAATACCGGCTGGAACAAAATCCTTACGGGAGTGAAGGCGAATGTGATGGGGATATTTGCTCAAAGGAAACAGGAGAAAGGAAACGGCTTTCTCTAACAGAGGAAATTCCTTAAGTACCGCGTTATGCAAATAACGACCATTTCTTTTATTTAGCTGGCGAATAAAAAGTGCGGCCGTATTACTAGAAGTACAGAAAGTCACTGCTGTAGGAATCGGAGGCTCGCTGCGTGCTTTTTAAGTTGACACTTTTAATGGATTTCTCCTCCTCCTCCTTCCCTGATGTAATGTAAGCTGCAGGCACGGCAGGAACGAGCTCGCTGGCGGTCCCTCTCCGCCTCCCGCGAGAGACCGCTCGCTGCCAGGCGCTCGGGACTCCCCGCGGTGCCGCGCAGAGTCCCCGCCGACGTTCAAGGGCTCTGCGGAGCTCGCCGTACGCCGGGGAGGGCCGGCGGCGTCTGCCCGCTTCCCCCGGCTTCCGCCGCAGCCCCAAGCCCGGAGCGGAACGGGGTAACGAGGGCCGCGTGTTCCCCTTGGGACTCCCGCAGGGCTCCCCCACCTGGGGCGAGGCCGTGTCCCCGCACCGGGGTCCGGGCCGCCCGGCTAAGGATCTCCGCAGGAATGGCTCTGCCTGGAGGGGGATGGCGGTCCCTGCCCCTCGCCCGCCGAGAGCCCGGGGTGCAGAGGTTTGGGAGGGGTGTCCCGAGCTGCGGCGCCCCTTCGGTCCTGCCTCCCGTTTCCTCTCCCCGCGGCTTTGATCTCGGCCACGGCTCCTGCCCGGGCTCCTTGGCCGCGGCTAAGAGCGCAGGCGGGGAGGCAGGCGGGGTGTGCGGGCTCCCCCCGCACCTCGCTCCGCCGGGGTGCGGAGATGCTGCTGCCCTGATCCCCGCGGGGGACAACAAGGGAGTATAAAGGGGAGAAGTGCGCGGGAGGAAGCGCGAGTGGGGAAGGGGACAAGAGGGGACGTGATCCAAGCTGGCGTCAGGGAGAAGGAGCCGTCAAGCGAAGCCGGGAGGGCGGGGAGGCGAGGCGAGCTTCGGGGAGCGGGGCGGCAGCGCCGGCCCTTCCCTCCCGCTGATGTGGGACCGGCTGCCCGGCGAGGCTCGGCCGCCGGCTCCCGGCGTGCTGCTGACGCCGCCCTGGCAATAGCCCTCTCTTTTCCACAATAGGGCCACCAGATCTGCCATTCAAGGGTTCCGGCACCCTCCCAGGGAGGGGAGGGAGCTCTCGCCAGGAGTTTGGCTAAGCCTCTGTTTGAACAGACACTCGGAGGTGCGGGATCTCCTCCGCGGAAACCTGCGGGATTTCCTCAGGGAGCCAGACGCGAAGGTAGGGCTCACGTTCCTTACCCCTAGGGCCGCGCAGGAAGGTTTATTCGCGGCTTTTTCCAAAAGGTGTTTTGCACTTCTCTTGAACTGGACGGTAGATCTGGCTGGAGGCTTTTACAGGATTCCTGACCCGAGCTGTTTATAACACTCATGTGTCAAAGGACCGGGAGACTCCCTCCCCCTGTATCCCTGCCGCTCCCTCCTTGCAGGAAGATTTCTTTTCGCACTAGAGCTGTTTATTTTCGACTTGTCCGCTGCTGATTGGGATTAACTCCGCTTTAGCCCTACACTTCAGCAGCGCACGCCTGTAAACCCAGCAGGACGTTACCAGCAACAAGAAGGTGCAGAAAGAGAGAGAAAGAGTCTTAAAACTTTTACTAGTCTTAATTGCTTTGAAAGCAACACGGAGCGAAGCAGACGAGAAAAATACTGATGGAGAGAGAGATTTGGAGATGCTTATTTGAGTGCGTTTTTTTCCTAAGGGTTTGGTGTAGGAGTCCTATTAACAATATATGCTGATGCCAGATAGCGCAAATGAGCTGTGTGTGTGTTATCTGGAGCTGCAGGCTGTTTATTTTGTGCAGCCTTTTGAGTGTACATTCAGTGTGGTTGCATGACTAACTGGCTGGAGTGATTCACTGGCTGCTTTATGGGTGACTGCTCAAAACAAGTTGTGAATCAAAAGAGATTTCTTTGGCTGTGGTTTCTAACCTCCCAAGTTAAATGCACCCACGGTTTAAGGGGAGCTAATGTGCAGACTTCAATCCCTCAGATCGTGAAGATTTAGTCATTTTCCAAGTCCTGTGTTCAAAGCCACGATGAGTTTCCCTTGTAAGAGGGAGGTGGTGTCTGAGAGGCTCGGAGCCAAGGTCTGCTGCTAAAGGACATCGCCAGACCTGCCCATTCGGTCACCCTAGTTCCCGGCCCTTTAGCCAGTTTTGTTCCCTGGAGTCCTTAAGATGCTTTATTATTTGTTCAGGGCATTTTTGTAGCTGTAGCAATTCTCAGGTAAAAAGTGCGAATGGGTCTCGAGGCAGTAAGAGGCTTTTATTCTCATTTTCCAGCTGGAAAAACTGACACTTGGAACACCCGAGTGGCTTGTGCAAGGTGAAGCTGTGGCCGCTCAGTGGCATCAGTGTGACCTTCGCAGGGCCGTGGCTCCGGCAGAAGGAGGCACTCAGCCGGCTAGAGAACGAGCCACTGCTGGAGTCAGAAACTCAGGGAGCAGAGGTCCCGTGTGTGATTTTGTAGGGGCTTTTGCTTAGGTTTCTTGACAGTCATGTCCTTATTCTGGGCAAGAAGCTGTAAGCAATCGGTGTGTTCTCATATGCTCAGGTCTCTCACTATGTAAAACAGGCTCAACCTGCCAATCCATGTTAATGGTCTAATCTTTAAAAAGCAACTCATCAGTGTAGGCAACCTACATTGGCCAACGCAAGATATGAGCTGTGCTTTTCAGAAAATGCTGAGCAATCCCTGCCCCAAAGTCATATGTTTCTGAGGTACTCCTCCTACATATCTGAAAGAAAAATCCCATCTCAATTGTTAATCACGTTGGAAAGCACAGGTCTAACATCTTTATGTAGACACATTTTCAAAAGGAAAAGAGAGATAGTTCTTGATTAGGAGAAGCCTAAGTGGTAATGCAGCTGATATAGGACCCCTGTGACTTGAGAAACATTTACTAAGAGATGGATGGGAATATTTCTTATTAATAAAATGTCAGAGCAATTTATCATGGTTACATGTGTCTCAGCAGCCTCAACCTGTAAAGGAAAGTTCGTAAGTAAAGCAGGAGAGCTACTTACATATATTAAGTAAATGACCTCCACTTTATTTTCTGTGTAAGTTCAGATGATTCAATGTTATTATACATACTGGTGAATCTGCTTGGCCACATTTTTCACTCTTGATTGCAAATCATATTTTGACTGTCACATAAGTAGACACAACGTGAAAGAGCAACTGTGATCACCATGATAATTCTAAGGTCATTTTTTGGTCAAAGAGAGGAATCAGTGAGAATTAGGAGAAATGGATGGAGAGAGGAAGGGGCAGACATGAATGAGGCCAGGCAGGGGAAGAAGAAGAAGAAGAGGAGATATCTTGGATGGGTAATAAGCAGTGACAGACTCAGCATTATCATGGAAGGTGGTGTGCAACCGGTTTTATGAACTATCTAAGCATGAACCCACCAGTATAAAATTCTTTATATCTCCCTTGAGAATAGCTGTGATTCAACATTTAGTAGCTGCTGTCTTCAGGTCCCAGCAGGATTTAGTCATGACAAGCTGGTATGTCAGGAGCTGTAGTCTCTCATCTGCACTGAAGACTGTTGCATTACTCAGCTCAATATTAAATATCTATTTAAGTCTGATAATTTTTTTTGTTTTTAAATGAAGATGCAGTTTAAGTGTTTATCTTTTTACATTTAATCTGCTTGCTGGAAACAGATGGTTGGATCAGTATTATTTCTAAATATACTCTTTATTAGCAAGAACTGTGTTCATTAGCTGTAAGGCAGTGGGCAAGCTGGTGGTGGAGCCTGAAAGGTAACCTGGTTTACTCACCAACAGCCATGCTGTATGCTGAGCCTGGGTGCAAACTCTGCGGGGCTTATGGAGATAACAGCCGCCTTTATTCAGTGGAAGCCTGAAAACCCTACAAAACCAAAGAGCAGGGAGTCAACAGCATCAAGGCCCGTCAGAGAAGTGCTATCAGTGGGGAATGAGGAAACCGAGGAATAGAACATATTCTCTGGGCAGACTGGTGTCGGGGGGGAATAAAATAAACTTGTAAGGTCTCAGTATAACTCCTATCTGATTGCTGTCGTTCCCCATCTGGGCTCTGTGCGCAAGCACTGCTGCCTAAAAGAACTATCTCGTGTCGCATCAGTTCCTCCCTGTAGTGGAAGCAGTCCCCTCGGGACTTTGGATATTGACTGACTGCTTCACTTGGAAGTTGTAACATCGGTTTTGGGGTAGGATGCTGTTTCCAAAGAGGGAAATGGGGAACTGTAGTCATTCTTTTGATGCAAGAGAGATCAGATAACAAAAGTGCTTGCATATATCTAATCTATTCAGGAGCAGTGGGAAGTGAAAGAAATTCACACCAGAATTAAATCAAAACAAACCAAAGTTGTACAGTTATGCACAGGGAAAGAGTGCAATATCGAGAATTTTCCCAGAAAGGGTCAGAAACAATCAGAGAATGACTCTGTACTGGGACAGTGCTCAGAGAGATCTGAAGGCCCATCTGCAAGAGCGTGAGGTGTTGAGGAATGTGTGTGACACAGGCCAGAAGTTGTTTCAGGGGAAACGGGAAAATATTGCTCAGCCCAAAACTTAATGCCAGACCTGTGCCACAGCAAGGTTTCTGAAAGAAAAGAGAGGCATTTCAAAAATGACTCCAAAGGCTCACTGGGGTACCAGCCTGCTGGGCATGGAGCTGGTCTCAGGCTGCTGGGTCTGCCACGTGGGAATGGGTGACCTACGAGACTGGCCCTTTCCAGTGTGCGTGCACAAGACCACAGCATCAGGTTTTTCCTGCCCCGGAGATGTCCCTCAAGAAATACTGCATGGGAGGCTGATGCGTGTCCATTCCCACTGTGCAACCGGCTGGAAAGAGGAACTGGGCAGAGCCTCGTTCTGCAGAGCTTGTTCCCAGAGGAGAGCCTGAGGCCAAACGGTGGGGCAGGGTATGCACTGGAGCCTGGACCACAGCGCTGACCACGCGGTTCTTTCCCAGCCTTCCCTGGGATGGTGCATGCCCAGACCTCTTCCTGCAGTAGAGTCAGGAGCACGGCTGTGGCAAGGACCCATAGCTGAGAGCTGAGAAGCACTGTGCTATAGACATAACCTGGCTTATCAAGATTTGGTCTGAACCTTCGTAAGCAGATTGGAGCCAGATATCACTCTGAGCTAGACAGGACATAGCCAAATGCTAGAAGGCAAGAGGAAGAAGAACCTACCTAAATTGGCAGAGGACCTGCAGACGTTTTGTGTTCCTCACATCTCCAGTAAGGACTTCCAAGATAAATAGCCCATGGACCAATTGCTAGACAGTTAGGCAGATTGTGCAGAAGGCCAGAAACACTCATGGAGCTGCGGGATTTATGGCAGAGCTTAAATATTGCATTTCAGCTCTTGAACAGAAGTTGGAAAGCTGCTACTGGAAGAGAGTGAGGCTTGTTGCTTTATATAGGTATGAGGTCCCGTGCTAGAGAAATGAGTATTTCCATCCAGTTCATACCACTCCAAGCTATTAGAAAAACCACAGCGCTGAGGATAGAAAGCAATGGGGTATTGGCTACAACATCAAACATGAGTGCAGCGACTAAGTTAACTGCTCTGTTGGGGAGGGGAAATACCCAGAGAGAGGGTTGTTATAAATACGTGGTTGGTCAGGACAGAGCCTCATAAAAATCTACTGAAAGGCCCAAAGTCAGCTCAGGAACCAGGAGGACCTGTAGCTGCACATGCTAAGTTCAGTGATGCTGGTTTTCAGTTAGAGTTGGAGCTATAATAAGGCTTATTTGTGTCCAGGCTTGGATATTAAGTTGGTGTCCAGAGAACCCTGCTGTTCCCTTGTAGCCCTTAATTAGTTTGGTTTTGTGGCTGGTGGCTGGTTGTCTTGGAAATCCCCTTTTCCTTGGCCGTGGTGGTAAAAATTGGAGTTCTTCGTTGAACAGCCTATTTTTCTCCATTTGTCAGCAGTCCCCCTCAGAGAGTGGGCAATGGGAATAGCCAAGTAGCAGGAGAGGGGTTTATCACCTCTGTAATTTACAGGCATCACAGGTGCTCATTCGGGTACCGCAGTTGGTCATTGAAACCAGAGAGGGAGATGATGGGACAGTCCAAAATGTAGCCCTCACTCTCGCATGGGTCTGGGGGGGAGGCAGGGACTGAGGAAAATGTTCTTGCTGGCAAAACACACATGCAGGAGACCGGACTGCTGGGATCCAGGAAATTGCTCGGCATAGCCAAGGTAGGAGATGAACTAACACTCAGCATATATACCACTGTGGCTGGGACCCGGTCAGTCAGCACCAGGGCTTTCAGCCTGCGGTGTTTTCCTTCAAAAACATGGCTCATGTGAAAGAAAGAGGTTTGGGCAATCTGTTTGTGGCGCCTGCCTCTGTGGGCAGGCCCCGAGCTGTCTCTTTGAGCTTCCACACAGTTTTTGGACCTCATCAGTTGTCCTGGTTAGAAAAGAAGGCCGGCAAGAGCTTTGCTGTGTAGTACATTAACCAGAGAGTGTTTGTGTCTTACCATTACTAGATAATAATCTGGGATGTGCCTTACTAGCTTCATTTTGGTTTCCACAGTGAATATCTGGAGGTGAAAACAGCTTTCGTATTAGCACAAGTCCATAAAATACTGTAGCGTGGGTCTCCCATCCCCTGTGTACAGCAGCCCTCCCTCGAGAGACCAAGACAGCAGGTATTGCATAGGCAGCCACCCCGTCCCTGTGGTACAGCTGGGGATGTCCTGGTGGGTGGTGAGCCCTTTAATAGGAGCCAAGAATGTTTTATAAACAGGCTGTCATGAGCTGCAGGCTGCCAGTCTAAACTGAACCCAGAGCAAGGTGAACTGCTGAAGAGAGGCATAACATGCACCCTGGGCAAACTCAGTCAAGAGCAAAGGGGCAGTGCTTCCCCAATGTCAGGGAAGGGACCACGGAGCTGTCAGCCTGTCTGGCCTTGCAGGGCACTGATCCTGCTCCTGGAGGCTCAGCTGCAGACTTGCCAGGATTACAAAAGCTCCACATGCCCCATGTGAGAAGAGAAAGCTACCCCGACAGTGAAAGGAGAGCAGCCACACATTTTCAGGGCTGAAGCAGTTTCCATTGAACACAGCTGGGGGTGCCTGTGGGGTCGGAACAGCACTGACACAAGAGCACAGTTACCAAAGACTTGTTCTGCCAGTGCCTTGTTCAAAGGCCTTTTTTTTTTGGGCAGATACCTCCCTCAGCAGGGCAGCAAGAAAAAACTGAGACTGTATCCTTTTTTACCTCCTTCTTCCACAGTGTGCAGGGATGAAAACTCTCCTATTTCATCCATAGATGTAAGTTTGCAAGAGCAGAGTTCATGGAACTAAGAGGGAGTGTTCCTCAAAAAGACTCCTGGTGTCAAACAAGGTGTGATTAAAAAAACCCCAAAACCTTACTTGGCAACCTTGTCTGCTTTTTGACTCTTTTCAGACTAGCAAGGCAAAAGCCTTCTGGTCATGGTGGGAAAGCTTGGAATTTAAAGATGAAATGTTGTATAGGAGATGGGAAAACAAAGCAACGTGTGACATGCACTCGTGAGAGCTCATTATCACCAAAACACTCAAAAAAGAGTTTCTGATGTTTTTCTACGATGTTTTGAAGTTGTAGAGTCTTTAGTCAAGCCATGAGAGAACCAGTTTTGACAAAAATGCAGACAGATGATGGAAAATTGCTACAAGGAAGTGTGATGCTCTTCTTGCATGTGTTGTATTTCTAAAGTGGGTCCCCAAAGATGGGGAGAAACCCTACAGAGCAGTGTCTCCTGGGGACCTTACTGCAATTCATCGCTGTTGATGTTGTTGGGCCTTTGCCTGAGACAGAATCTGCCAGACAATATTTGTTGGTAGCTATGGATTTCTTTAGAAAATGACCTGAAGTTTACCCAAAAAGGAACCAAGAGGCTGTGATAGCAACCAAGCTTCTAAGGGATGAATTTTTCACCATATTTGGGGACCAAGACACAAAGAACACGCAACAAGGCAGAGGCTTTGATGCCGAAGTATTTCAACAGGTTTGTCAGATGCTGGTAAAGGCAATAGGAGGTATCCAGCACCCTAAAGATGGTAGGGAGGAGAAGCTTGGCTGGTGCTGAGAGGAGGCATTGAGCCACCTGCGTGCCACCTGGCCTGAGATGCCTCCATTTACACTCCCTGGTCTCCCTGTGCTGCTCCTCAAGGCCTGGGTACCTGCCCTGTGTCAGCATCTGAGAGACCTTAGTGTGTCTTGCACAGCACCAAAACCCCGTGAGTGGGCAACTGAATCACCCCCAGACACTTCACAAGAGAGCGACAAAAGGACCAGGACTGACCCAGCCCTTTGTCTCTTCTGTTGGGTTTAATGACTTTCTGTGGAAAGGGAAAGCTGGTCTGACCCCAGTTCTCCTTGTCAGACATTAGCCAGGAAATACAGCACAGTCCTTGGGAGAAATTCATAAAGCTGGACTGTGTGAGTCGGGCCTATCTGGAGGCTGCAAAAATCAAGTGGAACAGCCTAGGTTTTTCTAGAGAAAATCTGATGCGAATATTGCCTGAGGCAAGGTGAATGTCCTCTGATGTAGGCTTTTCTGTGGAAACCGGGCTGATTGCACATCCCACAGAGATGGAGGTACTAGGAGCCTGCAGCAGATAAACCATGGTCTGTAGCAGTGACCACATACATGCATTAACACGTAAGAGGCCAGTGGATCCTGGCCCAGGAGAAGTTATGAGGGTAACTGAGTGGGTCCTGAAAGCCAAGAATACAGCTAAGGATGTTGAGTCTGGTAGAAATTAGTTCCCCGCTGGGGAAAAATAGGGAATGGCCTCATTTAGCCCGCAGATTTCATTAAAACCAAAAACTTTTCTGAGAACTCCTCCTCAGGAGTTCAAAAGAAAAGGGAGCAGCAGCTGAAAGCCTGTGGTGGCATCCCAGTGGGAGCAAAGTCAATCCAAGCTCCATGAAGACCCAGTAGGAAAATGCGATATGAGTATGTAAATAGCCACATTGGTTGCTCTGGCACTTCCTCCCTGTGTGCCTGGCATGAGGTAGGTCCATGGGTCTGGCTTCTTCTGGAAGGAGGCTGAGCAGGGCATGTTTTTGCAGGGATGCCTGACAGTGACGGGCAAAGCAGTTCCCTTTTGTTCAGTCCTGCACCAGAAGTATTAACACAGTGGTGTGGGCATGGGCACTGAAGACTGCTCAGAGCACATCCCAGAGCATGCCAGGCCCAGGTGGCAGGGGAAAGCAGGGGGCCTGGCAGCATGACAGGGATGGAGGTGTGGCACCATGGTTGAGGCGACCTGCTCCTCGCCCCGTTGTGTCCTGCCCAAAGGGATGCTAAAGCAGACCACCCCTTTTCCAGGCAGGCAGTTCTGCTCCACAGCCTTCAGCTCTCCTGGCTCAGCTTTCTCCTGGGGCAAGAACCATTAAACAAAAAGGTGGTACACTGGCTTCCAGACTGTCCCTGGCTGGTAATAATCTATGAAGCTTCTTACTGTAGCATCCAAACATCACAGTCCATCAGCTGACAGGAGACGAAGTAAGCTTTTATTTTCTGCTTATGTCAGACCATGTCCTTGACAAAGTTACAAACACGTTATGTAGTCCGCTGTGTACCGCGGTTTGAAGCAAATTGGACAGCATAGCAGTTGTGCTATCCCTGTTTATAAGCCACAGCTTCATCAGCTGTAGGAGCTGTCAGTGGGAAGAACAATGTGGTTTAAGCCAATTCAGGAAGCAGCATCTTTGCTTTGGAAAACAGAGGACATAAGGACCCTCAGAGGGTCCCTGATTCCAGGCAAGTCTCTCGTTACCAGCAGGCACAGAGCAGGGCTGTGCTCCCTTCTTTGGGATGGAGAGTTTCCTCTAGCACTAAAACCTTGGCTCTAAAACCCTGGCTCTTGGAAGCTACATACTCATAACTGCGTTCACTGAAGGAGTTTTGGAGTTTGGAATCCCATTATTTACATCCGACCATATATTTTCTCCTGAGAGCCCTATAAACAAAATGAATTGCAGAAGGAATCACACGTTCCCACACAGGCATGTTTGCCTCTTATGAAGTCTGAAAAATCATGACCCAAATGTACTGTGAGATAGTAAATCTGAGAAGGCAGTGTGTGGGAAGCCTAGTCTGAGATGAGAAGGACGGAGAAAGCGACCCACTGCAGCCTCCAGCATCTTTCCCTGCAATCGCTCTGAGCCCGGGAGCTGGAAATGCTTTGGGGAAACAGAGGCCAGCCAGTGCCGAGTGGCCCCACTAATTCCAGGAGCCCTCAGACATTGGAAACCAAAGTGTTTATCTGTTCTTCCCAAATTTCATTCTTTCCAGACCCTTGCAGACAGGCTTGTTTCTGAAGAGAACAGGAAGACAGCTGGTGAAAAGGGGTCTTGCTTGCTCTCATCTAGGAAACTCTGAAACTCTTTCCAACTGGTGCTTTCCATGTGTATTGATTCCAGCCCATGTTTTCTGATGGTGTATTTTATTCTCCTCTCTAGGCGGTCCTGCCTGCAGTCACTCTTTCCACCTGCTTTTAAGGCCTCCTGTTGCTTCCCACCCTGCTAGAAAAGGCAGCTTTTAAGTACTGAAGCTCTGCATGCGGCACTGGCATCATGATGTCTCTAGGCAGAGACTTTCTGAGCTGTGGTCCATGTCAGCACACAGCCACCCTTATGGAGATCAGGTATCTCCCAAAACAAGGGCTCCCCTAAGGAAGTATTTTGGGAGACAGGGAGCAGCAGGGATGAACGCCCCATGTGTTTTGTTTGCAAACTCTGAGCAAGGTATGATTTTTTGAGGTCTGTCTGGGACACGGGATTGTTGTTGGGATGATGTTCGTGAGTAATCTTGGGTGAGCAGATCGTGTGTATGTGAACTGGTGCAAGGAGTAGGCAGCTGAAAGGGCATCTGTGGCGGTGAGGGGAAGGTAGGTACACGGTGGACACAAATGACGGGTCTTCCCTGACTGGATGAGCACCTCCGGCAGGAGCAGGCTTCTGGGACAAATATTCCTTTTCACAAGTTCCTAAAGATGATTTCTGTAAATGTTTGCTAATGTTTACTTGACATTTGTAGTCACTCATGTCAATATGATCCCATCCTGGAATGTTAACTGGAAGCAAACACAAAAGTGGGCATGGACTCAGCTGATGTGGACCAGTTTTTAATTTAGGCTGATTTTCATGGTCATTATCTTTCACGTAATCATCCATTTAGGCTGAGATCTAGTGGTGCTCTAGGAGTTCCTCTGCTTCCAAGAATTATGATTTTTTGTTTTCTGTTAGGAAAATGTGTTACCAGAGTCACTGCTGTTTGTGTCTACTGCCTGACACTTCATACCACAATCCTGCATCCAGTTTCTTCTAACCTAATCAAAACTTAACAATCTTGCCTAAAAGCTCCCACAGCAGTTGTTTGCCTCCGGCTGTTTTTATAATACTTTTTTTTTTTTAAAGATCTTCTGAATCAATTAAGCTGTTTCCAAGAATGTAACTAAAACTAAGCACATTTTTATTTTCTCCATGTCAGGAAAGAAATCTGATGATGACTTTTTTCATAAGTTCTGCTGCACTGTGCTGTGGAGCAAGACCATCGGATTTACAGTGGAGCTGGGCTTTGGGTAGGAAATGTGCTTTGTGCCTTTCCTCTGAAAGATCATCCAGCAACTGGCCATAAGGAGCTGTGGTTTGAACTGTCTCAGTAGTGACACCACTGATTTCCACACCTAAAGACACTGCAGATTTCTCATGTTCTGGGAGTGTTTCCAGCCGGGTCTGAACTTACTCTTATTGCAGTGGCCATTTACCCCAGCAGCTGGTCCAGCCTTGCTTGGATCCAGGCAAAGAAGGGGAGCAAAGGCTGGGATAAGGATAAGGAATTTTGATGAGGCACAAACTTGTTCTGAAGACTGAGCAGTGCTTTGGATTGAATGGGGGCTTAGATCTACTTGGCCAAGATCCAAAGGTATTGCATGATTCAGGCACCTGAGAGGCATAGCTGAGGCCAACAGGACCTTCACCTCCAGGCTGCAAGAATATTAGACAGTGCTAAGTACTTTTTAAAACTCAGGCTTAGATGGAGCGTCTGTGTGTGCCTGGTGGCTCTGTCTCACTCTGCCATCCATACAACACGAGAAGTAGCAGTGCCTCACCTCAGCGGGCTCACTGTGACTTGGGCACCTCTGCACAACCCTCGGGCACAGCTCGGTGGGTGCTGCGGGAAGCCCAGAGGACACTGCTGAATAGGGTGTGGATGCCACGCAGTAAATAATGATCACCTTCCAGCACTGGATGACAATGAGAAAATGGAGGACTGTTCACCCACAGAGAGGGGTCTGGTCTTTGTGATCCAAAGAGCCAGAGAGCAAGAAGTATTTAGGAAAAAAAAGTAAGAGGAATGGCACAAAAGCCCTTGAGACAGTGCTGTCGCTGCTCATCCTCTTGGGTCCAGCAGACATGTTTGGTCCTGGCATTGCGTTTAGCTGTGGTGCCATGCAGCCAGGGATCATTCCAGCTGGCAGAGGCACCACACACTGTAACCATCTGCAGCCACAACAGCACCAGGGGCAACAACTTCTCCCTAGTCCCGGGGTGGCTTTATAAAGGAATTTCCTTTGGTGGTGCAGGTGATGGTCAGAGATCCACATCTTGGCCTGGTTTGGTCACCACCAAGTACAGCAAGTGGCCAGACTCCGGTAACGTTGGCCATCAGGGTCAAGTGGCTGGAGAGCATGCGCAGGATAGGCAGACACTGTGGGAATGTGGCTCACCAGGCACAAAGTCTGGGAAAAGAAGTGAAACATAGAGGTGGAGTAGAAAGTAAAGGTCAAATACTCTTGGCTCATGCAAACTTCTGGGTTTTTTAGTTGTTTTGGTTTTTTGGTTTTTTATTTCCTTTTTTCCCCCGGTGACAATTATATGTGTTGCAAGGTGAAGTGGTTCTCAAGAGAAATGAAATCCCTTTCTCTGACCCCGGAGTGCATAGCACTCTGAATTACTTGACAAGCACAGTTTACCCTTTGAGCAATTCATGACTCCCCTTTTACAAGTAAGAGCACACTTTTGTGGATGTTTTCCTTGCTCAGTACTACCTAATGGATTTTTTTTTTCCTTAATAACTGTCATTTGACCTGCATCTTGGGTTCAATCCCCAGATGGGCCATTCACTTCAGACTTGGACTCAATGATCCTTCCAGGTCCTTTCCAACTCAGAATAATCTATCAATCTGTGAATCTTGCTATTCTCAGCTCAAAATTAAAAATGTGAGTTTCTGATTGTGAATACTATTTGTTGTTCATTTACTAGAGGAATCCTCGGCACATTCATCCCATTTCCTCTTAGTGCCCCATTAGCAGTAAACCTTTGCCTCACTGCTTTTGTAAACCATTTTCATCCCTTTCCTTTGGGAACCGTGTGTTTGGGGTCTTGCACAAGTGTCTCATGAGAGTAATTGGCCAAGTCATGCAGTATCACTTCAACTCCTTGATGAGCTGGCAAAACTTCATTAAAGGGGGATTCTTGAACAACACATAACTATTTTTTTGGATGAGGAAAGCATTGCACTTAAACCATGACACAAGCAGGGTTTCCCAGTATTTCCCAGCTGGCTTGCACCAGCTATTGGTATCATTCAAAAGACTTGGATTATCCTGGCTCCCACAGTCAACGTATACCTTCTCTCTTCTGGGACATGAAGGATGCGGAGCTAAAGCTCCAGAGGTGTTCTAAGTTGGTATATATGCTTCAGAGCTGATGACAAATGAGGGAGAGTTTCAAACACTCTTTCCCTACTCCTCACAGCCCCAGCAGAAAAAAGGTGAGGCGCAAGAGCGTAGCGCTCACGACTCATGGTGGCCTCCCATGGGAGGCTGCAGCAGAGTTGGCTGCTCACGGCAAACACCAGTGGTGGGCATAGACCCAGAGGCTGGAGGGAACCTACAGAGGCCAAGGGTTTATTAAACTTCAGTTTGACTGGAGCTGAAATATGTGCCTCTAGAGCAGGGCAGCAGAGGTTCACTGAGTCCTTTCTGTAGACATTTTATGACAGTCTTCGGGGATACATATAAGAAGACTGGGGCATTCTGAGTAATTTAAAAAAACATTTGTTTAGACTGTGTCAGGGTCAACTGGAGTTTCCAAGCAAGCCAGTCTTAGCTGGATTTTTCTGTCTTTGCCCTTTCTCCACAGCTGCAGTGTAGACACACTGTGGTTCATGGCCAGGCCATGCACCTTCCAGTGCAGCCATGTCCCTTCAATACCTCAGAACAGCTCTTGAGATCAGAGAGACCTTGAGGTCACTGTGTACCTCCTGCACTGCATGTGGGCTCATGGAGACCAGAGATGAGAGTCCCTGGCTACCAGGGGTTGCTGCTGCCACCCTCAGACCCTCTCAGGAGTCTGGGCTTCCCCATCCCCATTGGCATCAGCCCCTGTGGGGCTGCAGCATTGCCCCCACCTCATGACGAGGGTGTAGAGGTCAGGGGAAACAACTTGCTGCTCTCAGGTTTGCTGCTGGTTATTGTGTCTTCCTTCTCGGCTGGCAAGTTTCCAGTTTGGTTGTGCTGCTTCTTGCTTCAGTTTGGGATTTTGCTGCCCTATTACTCTCTGCCAGTAAAAGCTGATGCCAGTCTGTTGCCCAGCCCCAGTGACTGTGAATTAGTGGGTTTGGTAGCCAGAAACCTAATTTCTTTCTGGAATGCTTCTAAAAGCCTAGTGCTTGTACGAATTTTCCCAGACCTGGCCAGCCTTGAGTTTTGCAATGTGCAGTTGGAATGGAAATAAATTATAGATGTTCTTCCAAGAACAGGCAGGTTTGGGGAAGGCTGAAGGGTTTTCTTCCCTTGTCTGGGCCTTTCTTTACTAATCAGCTGTATAAAACTGAAGAACAGCAGAACTACTTTGTTAAGAAATCTTGCCCAAACTTTGAATGTTTAAACTCAACCCTTTCTGTGGTTCAGTGAGGCTCAGCCAATTTTGGTTGTTTCTGATTTTACTCCAGCTTTCCATCACTCCTGCTTTCCAATTTCCAAGTGTAACTGGTAGCACCTAAATCCCCCTGAGATGTGCTGTACTTAGGTTCCAACGGGGTCGCCACAGCATCTCATCCAGACTCGAGAGTCCCCCGGTCTTCTCCATGGGGGCACCTGGGGGCCCAAACTGGGAAGCACAAGGAGCAGCATGGGAGCGGTGCTGGGAGGATTTGTTTGGGCTTGCCTGACTGCCCATCAGAAGTGCCTAACGCTGCACTTTAGCAGAAGGGTAGTCCAGGGACACACACACGCTGCAGTGCCTTGCTGGGCTAGGGCCGCAGGCTGGCTGCTCCAGCTGGGCAGAGCCTGCTCGGACACCACCCTGGCCGGGGCCCGCAAGCCATTGCAGTTCGTCTGTCGCTAATTTGAACCAGGACTCCATAATGCAGAAGCAGCTGAGCTCTTGCCCAGCTCATTACAATATTGCCCTAATCTCCCTCCTCCTGCCCCTCTTCTCAGCCGGCAATTTCAGGTTGCAGGTCCAGCCCTGCTACCAGCAGCACAAGACAGGCAACTAGAAGTCACCTCTGGGAGGCAGCTAAACTTCAGCAATGCATGGCTGTCTCTGCTGCAGAGAGGTTGCTTTTGCAAAGCAGACAGACAGAAGAACGCAGAGAGAGGCAGACAGACCCACCAACCAAGTGACGTGAACAGCACCCAGGCAGGCACTGACCCACAGGATGGGGTGAATCACTCTGCAAGCTGGCAGCGGGGAATTAAACTGTGCCATAGCCAGACATCAGAGCAAGGATCAACTCCCTTCAGGCAGCTTTGTCTCACCAGCCTTTCTCACCAGCAGGAAGCAGAGTGCCCCACTCCCTTCTTAACTAGATGGGTGATTTACACCTTCTGTCACAGGTGATGGCTGGTGGTGCCTTGCTCGGCGTGTGCTCAGCGTGGAAGGCAACGCACACATTGAGAGGTGGAAGGCTGCACCACTGCCTCGTGCCTCCCTCTCTGCTCTGACAGAGCAGGGGTCCTGCTCACCCAGCACCCAGCCTGGGGTAGAAATTGACGGGACATGTCCAGGGCATGGTGTGGGGAAGAGAGAGGCACTGACTGGTTGCAGGGGAAACCTCTGGAGGAGATAACAGCTTGCAGAGAAGAGCCCCTTTTCTCTTGCAGTGCTCAGGTGAGGGATCTCTTCAGATCCTTGCAGTAGCCAAATGGCACGGGTGAGGTTAAGATGAATACATAAATCTGCATCTGATGGGAACGCTTATGCTCTTCCTTCAGAGCGAGAGCTTAGCCCTGAGCCCTGCATCAGCCTCATCTGTCACTCACATCTGAACAGCCCTCAGTGCTACCACAGGCACGGAGTGGCACTGATGGCTGTCAGCCTCAGAGCTCCCCAGCACTCACCTTTCCCTGCTCCAGCTGCAGGGCCTGGCTTCACAAGGCCCCAGCACAGGGAGGGGGGTTGAAGCCTGGCTACCTTAAAGGCTACTGTCGCTAACTCGGCTGGAGGTAGCATCCAAGCAGGGGAGGAGCAACCTTGCTGGATCTAGATTTTTCTAAAAGAAACACACTGGTGGGTTAACTGAATGATCCCAAAGTAAAGTAGACCAGGTGGATTGGGCAGATATTGCTTCAGTTGCCGACAGCCAGTAGGGATGTCCCAGTAGGAAAACTCAGCTCAGACAGGAGCTTCCCACATTGGGACAGAGCATCAGGGTGTGCAAAACCCTACGGTGCCTGTCTGTGGAGAACAAAAGTCTTCAGCAAACAGCACTGGGGACCTGCTTGTTCTGCCTTTCACTTGCCCAAGGATCTGTGGACTCTTTTGGACTGAAATCCCAACAGTCACTGGCCTGTGTGTAGGTACGAGTCTATGACTGAGATGGCACCATTCAATACTTTGTCCAATATTAGTGATGCTGATTTTTTTTCTTAACGACATAACGTATTTTGTCTATTCAGCCAATATTGAGCCAAGGCTTCAGAGCAGTTAGGTGCTTACATCTGGTTCTGAGAAGCTTGGGAAAAAACAAGACCCTCAGGCAATCACTGCCATGGCAAGGCAATGCAGGACTGCTTGGGAAGGAGGAGACTACTTATCCGAAAAGTATCAAAACCAGAGCCAGGAAGAAACTGAAAGCCCTTTCGAGTCCCCTTCCCATCCTTGCCTGCCTTGACCACCTTCCTTAGCTGGTACACATCAGGGATATACCAGTTCAGAGGTTCTAGATGGCTTTTGGTTCATATGCACTGCTTTAGCAGACACACAAGCAGGACAGAGCAGAAACTCACCATTTTTTTCCTAGCTGTTTATGACATGCCTACAGTGGGAAATGAGACATTTCAAAATGCAGCAGCTGACCCATCTCGTCTGTCATACTTTCAAACTTTGCTCATAGCCTGGCATGCTGCAAACCTGCAGCCAATCACCCCCAGCCCTGTGCCTGGGGACGCCTGTGTGGGATCTAATGGGGCTCTGATGCCACTGAGGTGGCTGTCACTTCCCTCTGCTGCCACTTAAAAAGTCGTCTTGTGGCTGGTCCTGGCATATCCCCAAGGCACTGTGTCACCCCCTGCAACACTGAAGACCTTCAGGTGTCAGAGAGGACAAAACCATGTCACTGGGAAATTAATGGGCTCATCAGAGAGAACTGAGATGCCCAACTCCAGAATATTGGCATAAGCAATAATCTCACTTCACATTCAGTAGTGAGGAAGCCATGGTATGCAATGAAGCAGTTTCATTTTCTCTCCATGGATGCAGTGTCAGTACACTTTCTTGCTCTTTCTCTTTCCTTATATCGTGTCCTGGGAGCCAGAAAGTCAACTGCAATTGCAGCAGGTTGCTAGAAGCATTTTTGTGCCTTCAAAATTTGCTAGTCAGCACTTTCCTGCTTTTCAGATGAATGTGCCACATGAAAAAGGACTTGGGGAATGAGCTGTGCCTTTTTCTCTAGCCACAGCTTCTATGCAGAGTTTTCGGAGTTGATTTGTTTATGTAAAAGCCAGTTTTGTTAGCGTCCTTTAAAAAACATGAAAGAGGAGCAAGCAGCACATGTTGCATTTGTACAGACAGTGCTGAGCTCTCCCCAAGTAGCCACAGGGTGTGTGAATCCAGCTAATCAGGCAATAAAGCAACAAATGCCCTCAAAAACAGATGTTTGTATTGGGGGGAAAAAGCTAGTTCAGAATAAAAGTGAGAGGAACGGCAATTTTCCCAAACAAACAGTGCATATTCCCCAGGCTTGCTGTGATGTAAACTTCTCAGCAGCACTAGAGTTAATGTTTATCGAGCTGTCTGTCCCCAAACTCACACAGTGATTTGCTCCAGGAGAACTAGCCAGCCAGGAACAAGAAGGCTGAAGTGCAGCCAGGGCTGAGGTGAATTTGACGCCCACTGAAACATCCCCCAGGCACACAGTGGAGATAGAGCCAGTGACTCAAGTCATACACTGGCTTCAGGGCCACCAAAAAACCACCCATGGACCCACTGTGTGGAACCTTTGACACTGTCTCCAGAGTGCTTTTCCAGAACAGAAGGAAGTTTTTAGACCTTTCTGCTCCAGGCCTGAGTATTGTTCCTGGTGTATGCTCTGATCAGAAAAATAACTCTCTTTTCAAAGAGGGGAGCCTAGCTGCGGTCAGGAGGAGCACCGTAAAAAGAAACGCTCCTTTCCTCCTTTCGTTCTTCTACAAGGAGACTTTTCTGTAGGACTTTGCTCTGTCTGTAATTAGCTCCCCAAGGTAACCAGGTATTTCATAGCTATTTTTAGCCTGTGAGTTCCACCATGAGTAGCCACCGAGTGTGTGCCCCCTGCGCTGTAGAGCCTCGGGAGGCTGCAGGCAGCAAAGCAGCAGTGCCAGCAGCTTTGACAAGCTCAGCAGAGATGGATGGTGTCCATGCAGATGAGAACACTCATGCAGTGATCTCCAGAGCACAATGGGAAGTCAGTGAATGCTGTACCATGAGCAGAGGAACAGCACAGACCATATTCAGCCTTCCTTCAGGTTCTGCACAATCTGTTCAACCAAATGAGGTCCCTGTCTGGGAGGGATGGGCCATGTACTCATCCTTATCCAGAGCTGAAATGGAGATGCTCCAACCAGTTTCTGCTTAGCAGCAAAGGGTAACTGCAGCTTCCAGAATGAAGCCAATGGTTTGTGTCCTGTGTAGAATTCTACCACCTGCATTTAAGAGGTGAATGCTGCCCAGTTTTACACTTCAGCTGGGCACAAGAGTGAAAGCATGATTAAGCATCTGACCATTGCTAATAAAATCACTGATGCCACATACAACTAAAAAAGTGTTAAAATCTTCTCTACGTGTGCAGACTGCTAGAGCACGGACTGCCTGAACAGAAATAAACCTAAATATTTGGGTCTTTACATGTCCAAAATCCAGTCACTTTGTTTTTTCCGACACAACCAAAACGTGGATGTTTTTTAAATAATAGTCTTGTGCTGGCTTCTAGACTTCAATGATAGATAGGAGGCAGAAGACTGAACAGACAGCTCAGAAACAAGTATAATGATTTCAGCATGTGTTAAGGCAAGATCACAAGAGTCGGATAAGGTTCCTGTGGTTGGCCAAGTCCTTGAGGTGTGCTGGCTGGGCTGTGGTGCAAATCTGCCTTGGTAAGAAGTGTAAAATACACTGCCTGAACCCTAACTAGGCAAAATTTTAGCACTGGTACTTAAGCAAGAGTTGAGAGAATGATATTAAGAGGTTTTTTTTTTTTTAATTATCATTGCTATGAAGAGTCCGACCACACCTGTGCAGGGAGGGAGGGGCACCATGAAGTAGCCGGCATTGTAGGCCACAGAATTTGGGGGCGGGCAGGGGGGAACACTCCTGTGCCCACACTTGGACAGGAAGGCCCCTATGGCATTTAGTGTGGCAGCAGAGGGGCAGCCTGGTGCAGCCCCACGCCACCGGTGCCCTGCCCTTTGAACATGGGCTGTCCACAGCCAGCCAGCCTCTGTGAGCTGCCACATGCCGGTAGGTGTTCCAGGCTATTCTTGAAGCATCCCAGGACTGGGATAGCATCAGCTCTCTGCTGAGACTGTAATAGCTTGGACAAGATGTTGCCAGAGCAGTACATTAGCAGTGCCAAGATCCAGCCGACTTTTTTGTCTGAAGCCCAGGAAAAACCACCCTGTGCTGGCTGTGTCCCTGGGTTGTGCTGGCCGTGTAGCTGCCATGCAGCCTCGTGGGCTGTGGGGCTGCCATCACAGGATCTGTGTGAGGGAGCCTCTCGTGCAGGAGCCGTGGCTCGTCGTGCATGTGCTGTGCAAAGCAGACCCACCATTTCAAGTTGGGCCTAAAGCTGTGTGTTGGAAATGTCCCACTCTCCATTGCCCTGTGGATGCACCAAGCTGACTTTGCTCTAAATTAAATTCCATGAATAAGATTGCACATAGTGAAGATTTTACTTCATCAGCCTCCCAAAAGAGCACACCTGAGGAACAAAACAGATACAAGTTGTGAATCCAAACATTCTGATAGCATGATAAAGATGACTGTTCTCTCCAGGAGCATGTCAGCAGAGCAGCGCAATGCCTGGCTGTCTCAGGGCCTTACCTCATGGTCACATGTGAATATGGTCTTGTGTCTCCTGCACTCCCTGTCTCCTCCGTAGGGTTCCCAGGACAGATGTGGGGGATTTGAAAGGCATATCCCCTGCAGAAGAAGTGGGAATGCAGGCATCCCTCTTGCCCAAAAGAAGCTGCAAGATGCTTGGGGCTCACATGCCCAGTTATCCTGGACTGTCCCTGCCCCTTGGCAGCTGACACAGGGTGACTCAGGGAAGGTCTTGGGAGTGCTGATGGGCTAGCAGGCAGCCACGGCACTAAGAGAGCAGGGTATAATTGTGGGAAGTCAGAAAACATCCTCCTTCTACTGTTGCGAGGGCAAGGATGGATCGGCAAGCAGTGAAGGAGGCACCAAGCAGTCCTGTCGGGCTTGTAAGGGTGCAGTGGTGCTCACATTAACTCCTTGTCATGGAGATCTTCACAATATGTAACTCAAGGTCTCTCTAGGTTTGATTAGAAACAGACAGCCCAAACTTTGCACTGAAACTTTGAGGCCATCTCCAGTTACAGGAAGTCTGGGCATATCCATATGCAGATGTATGCAATTTGTTTCACTTCAGCACTTAGCGTGACTGTTTGGAGGTCAGAGAGCCTGTTTCTAGGGAATGAGAGTTACTTCTTGGGATGCTCAGCCAAGGGTAGATTTATACCATTGCCCTCCCTACGCTGCTGTCCTGCCCTCCATCCCACGGCTTCTGCCCCTCTCATGGAAACAGCTCATCCCTACCAGGGCCCTCAGGGGCTAGAGGTGAAGAAGCCCAGGTCTGCTGCAGTGCAGGAGCACGAGAGCAGCACGGCTGAGCTGCAAGGAGGGCTCTGGCCTGGCAGAGCAGGCACGGGAACACCCACCGCGTGTGCAGCAGGGACAGTCCCTGCTCCTTGGGGCTGATGGTTTGTGATGGAGATAACTTATCACTGCTGAAAGCCCAGGGCCCAGCTCTCAGCTGCAGTTTGAGCTATGCTGTCCACTAAATTAGAACAGACACAGAGCTTTTCTCTGTGTGTGTGTGCTTGTGTTTGTGTGTGTTTGTGCAGACCCTTCCCCATCTAGCTGAGCTCCACAAGCAGATAAAAAACAGCAGAGGAGTTCCCAAGGAAAGGCTTCAGGTTTTGTGTTTGCTGCTGCTGGAGCTGCAGGGGGCTTGGGAGTTAGGGAGGCAGCCAGCACAAAGCCGTGGGGGAAAATGTACTGAGCTTCCTGACATCATAAATAATAAAAGAAAGAGAGAAAGGGGAAAAAACCCAACCCTTTGGAATACTTTATTACTCTGTCTCTCCTGACTCTCATAGGTGGTAGTCCATTGCTGCAGACTTTCTGGAACTGTTTTATTTTCAGTTGTGAAAACTATAAATATCATGTCCGTAGCATATGATTTACCAAGGCTGTGGGGCAGGGCACTGCCCCAGCCCATTTTGGACAGCTCTGTCCACCTGCATCCCCCAGGAGCAGTGGGAGAGGTCAGCTAGTTGGAGAAGGCAAGTTCAAAGAGGAAGCAGTGTGTCAGTCACTGGCCTAGACAGTGGTCCTGGAACCCAGGGAGCATAAATTCTGGCAAAATGTTCCCAAGGATCAAAGCAAAGAGAGCTGAGATAGACAACATCAAGCTTTGGTAAGCTTTACAGGCAGCTCCTCAAAAGTCTGAGGGAACAATATTAGAGAAAGCAATAAATCTGAAATCACAGTAGGGCGAAAGTGGCAGGTAGCTCCATTGCCTTCATCCAGGGTCTGCCTACAAGCCCTCTGTACCGCCTGGGCAATTCTCTTCTCAAATCCCTTTCATAGCTCATCCCCCCAGGCTTAAACCTGGGCCACCCTTGCCCTCATGCCTGAGGGTGAAAGCTACATTTCACCCTTCTAGTATCATCCCAATCACCTCAGTGCAGCCTTTCAGCTGCGAGAGGGAGAGGTGGGCGAGGACTTATACACTGTGCAGCTTCTCACAAGCCCTTTCATGGGCTTTTGGCTGTGAAGATGTGACAGAGCTGTTCACAGAAGGGCTAAACTGCAAATATACAGTGAATTAGCAGAAGGATTTTGTAACAAGAGACAAGTGCTGGAAAAAATGGCTATTGCCAAAGACATGGGCTAAGATGCCTAAGCTGGCATTAATGACCCTGGCTATGACATTGCCATGGAAAAGCTCCCAGTGGGGACATCACTGAATGGTGGAGCTGTTTCCCAGGAAGACTGATCCTGGCCTGGTGACAATTGAAAATAGACTAATGTGAAATTTCAAGAAAAGATGAGACACTCGATGTGCCCTTGGCTTGGTAAGGAGAGCATGGGTAGAAAATACCACAGTACCACTTCCCATACATTTAGGAACTGAGCAGAGTGGCTCAAAAAAACCTGCAGTAGGGCTACCACGTTTTTTGCCCAAAGATCCTACCCAGAAATGTGGCCAGGTGTGACACTTGGCTGTGCACTACATGCCAGGTGGCCAGTTGCTCACACACATCCCTCTTTTTCTCTCCTGGGGACAGAAATGCAGAGCAGTGCCATCAGATAAGGGACAGCCATGGGTCCCCACCAAGGTCCTGCTGGGGTAGCATCGCTCTTGCTAATGGAGGGGTCACCACTGTCACTGAAGGCAAGAGGTGTGCAGGAGAGGACACACATAGTGCCTGTGCCTGAGGATGCATATGCCTCGTTACAAAGCTCAAAGGTGGTTTTACTGTAGCTGCTAAGCCTTAGAAAGGAACCAGTTCACTGGTTCAGTGGTTGAAACCTCTTCCTCCTGCATTGCCATACTGCTCTCATACGCCACATCTCACTAATTATTAATTACTGAGGGCAGTCAGGCAGGAACAGCCCCCCAGACCGCTGTCACACTCCTCTCATTTCCCTCTGCCCCGCTCGCAGGGGGTGCTGTTGCCGCAGGTGTCTCACACTGTCCTCTCCCGTGGCACTGTGCCCCATTCACAGCCTCCTTGCCAAAAGCAGGGCAAGTCCTGGCAGAAGGCTGTGGGGGCCACTGGGGGTGTCAGTCAGGAGCACCTCTGCTGACACACCACCACTGCCCGAGGATGCAGGGCAGAAAACAGACCCTGCTGAGCACCACATGTGGCTGCTGTGTGCTCCTGTTTTTCTATTCTCTGTAATTCAGTGGGGGAGCACAGATGGGCTGGTGACAGGGGACCTGCATGGTGCAGGGAGCAGATGGGTACCTCTCAAAGACCTTTCCTGTGGCCAGGAGCAAGGAATGTAGTGCTCCATGTTCAGTCCTGACGTGGATGTTGGGAGGTTGAAGGAGGGCCTTGCTGGGGTGCACGTGAGTGTGCAGGGCTCATCCTCCCACCTGGGTCTCTAAGAGGGAACAGGAGAGAGCTTGCCCCAACCTCCTCCTGCCCATTTGTGCTGGGCAAAATTGGCCAAAAGATTTACATCTGTTTCCTTCTCTCTCTCCCTGCCCCTTACCCCTGGTCAAACCTGGCCTCCTCTTCCCTTCCTTACCTCCCACCCAAATAGGTAAGGAAAGCGGTTTGGGAGAGCCTGACTTGCAGCCAAGCTCCGACCCTTCAGCAATGGACAGCAGCTACCTCAGCGTGAAGGAGGCCGGCGTGAAAGTGCCCCAGGACAGGGCCAGCACAGACCTCCCCAGCCCCATGGACAAGGCCGACTCGGAGAGCAACAAGGGCAAAAAGCGGAGGAACCGCACCACCTTCACGAGTTACCAGCTGGAGGAGCTGGAGAAGGTCTTCCAGAAGACCCACTATCCCGATGTCTACGCCAGGGAGCAGCTAGCCATGAGGACAGACCTCACCGAGGCTCGTGTACAGGTATGGGGGGAAGGCCTGGGGCTGGGCGAGGGGTGGATGAGCCGCAAAAAACCTCCGAGGTTCCCTTGCAGCCCCACCATGAGCTGCAGGCAGCCGAGCCCTAATCAGAGCCTGCAGCACAGGGAAAGGACAAGGAGGTACATCCACGTCTGACACGAGTGTCAGCTCCTTTATTTGGTCCGGTGTCCTGCAGTTCAGTGTTCACAGAGACTCCTCTTGCTCTTGGGCTAACGGGACAGCAGGCGGGTAAGCCTCACCGCCACCCTGAACAAAGCTGGCACAAAACCTGCTCTCTTCAGGAGACGTGCAGGGAACACAGGTTTGTTAGTCTGAGTGGGAGCAAGCTTTTCCACAGGATGGGCTCCTTCTGGCAGATGAGGATGCAGAGGTGACAGGAGTTCAGTACCAGAGAGCACGAGGTGATAAAACAGAGGCTGCTCTTGTTGCCTGCTTGGCAGGCACTGAGACTGCACGAAAGCTGGAGATTTGGAGGCAAAAGGTGCACCCACCACCTTGGGAGGAGCAGGAGAGTCAAACAGCCACACTCTGTTGACAGTCTCAATCACCTCCACCCACACAGGTGCCAGCTCTCGTGAACTAACTGCCTTGAACTAACCTGGGGGGCCAGCAGAGTCGAAATCCACTTCAGAGGAGGGAATGATTCTTTGACTACTGCTCTTCCCTCTGAGTCAAGGTTAAACAGGAGGCCTGTCAGGGCTCAGAAGCATGTGCAAAAAGGAGCACCATTGCATGGAGCGGACATCCACAGCTCACGCCTTGGTGGCCGGCTCCTTCTCTGGCACAGCTAATCCTGTGACTTCCATCTGCAGGCATTTGTCAGCTCACCACCCCTAGATCCTGCATTAGCATCAAGAATAATTGGCCCACGGAAACATCTGATTCTCTCTTATACCAGGAATATTCCCAGCTCCCAGGCAGCCCAACTTACCCTCTGCTTTAACCTTTACAAGGAGCTGTCTCAAACAAGGCCCACATCCATGCTTAAGTCCATTTTAGTTTGTGTGTTCACTTCTGGATTCAACCAGAAGCAGGATTTTTCTTGTCTGCTTGCCTAAACTGGTTTGCAGGGCTGGTGTGCTCTTCTTCCCCACAGCTGTTTCTCTTCAGGCTGGACATGGCTACGTTTCAGTAGGCAGCAGTGCAATTCCCATTGGTCCCGAGTGTAGCACGCTGAACTCTGCAGGATGGGCAGAGCAAGGCAGTGCTACAAACATCAGCTCTTTACTTGTGCCGCTGGATGCAGCTCTTGATTTCCCAGGAACACACCACAAGTGCTAATGGGGTCTCCTGGGAGGCCAGGCACAGCATCGGGTTACTGGCTGCACAGTGCATGAAATTCCTTTTGCTCAGGAATGAGAATGAGGTGCTGGAGGGTGGCGAGCTCCTCCTGCTCGCTTCTGAGCCAGGGTTTGCAGCTACTGTGTCGTCCCAGGCAGTGTGCAGGGCTGGCCATCAGAGCCAGGGCAGGCGAGGCAGATGCAATCTACAAGTTCCTTACACACGACCCTTCCTTTCGGGGTTTTTCCTCACTTTACCACTGGATAACACTTCAGCTGAGGGCAGAAGCAACTCCCTAGGTAGCCAGGAGTATATGTGGCAAAGAGGGACTCCGGCTTGCTCCGAGATAAGCGTGCCAGCAGCCCGTTGCCACAGGCAGCCAGGAACAGCCTCTCTGCTCCTGCAGCTGCCAGTGCACACCTCTCACTTGGGATGGCGATGACAGGGCTCGTGTAACAGAGCTGCCGAAGGGCTTCTCTAAGTGGCCCGGCTGCTCGAGCACTCACCCCATGGTGAAAGGCGTAAGCACTTGCATTTCAGTCATTCTCCGGCTCTGCCGGGAAGGACCCGGTGACTTGGGCCATGGGCTGGCACCAGGCCACCACCTCGTGATGAAGGACTGCCGTGCTGTCGGTAGCAGTGCAGACTCGGTCACCGGAGAGCGAGAACCAGCGGCCTTGTGCCCAGTGCAGTGGGTGCTGGCTGGGCAGGCTCAGCGGCAGCCCGGGTGCTGGGGATCTCACACGTGTTCCCAGGGGGCTGGGGCTGCTGGCTAGTGAGCTGCTTAGCCCTGGCACGGCAGTGGCAGCCCCCAGGAGGCGTGGAGGTGCAGTCTGAGGTGGCACAGGGCTCTTCTGCTGATGGCACAGGGCTGTGCTTGCTGTGAGGGAGGCTTTTGGAGTCAAAGCCCTAGTGAATCACCTCAGTGCCTGTCTCCAGCTCTGGGTTGTGCTATAGCTTGTTTAGGCTTGACTTTGGCCTCCCACCCCCTGGGCAGTTCTGCTCTGGGGGGGTCTTCCAACAAGAGCAATGTGGCATCAAGGGCCATTAGCTCACAACCCAGGAGTGGGTACAGGCATGGGGCTGCAGCTCAGGAGACTGATGGCGAAGCAAACGCCTACTGCAAGGACCAAGAACCAAGGGCTAGAGGGTGGAAATCACAAATTAGCCATGAGCCCCTCGCTACTTTTCCCCTGCAAGCCAAATAGCTGCTAGGTACTCAGATACCTTCCTCCACGCTGGGAGAGGCTTTGGCTGCTGTGGGGTGTTTGGGCACACACCTCCTGCAGCCCCATGGGCTTTGTGGGAAGCACAGTAGTCCCTCTCCCAAGGAAGATATGGTCATCTCAGGGATAATCCTGCCCTGGAATGATTTCTTGGAGGTCAGTTTCAGCTGCCTGCAAGGCTGAACTGAGCAAAGCAAGGTGGCAGAAAGGTGGGGCACACAGCAGGCTTAAGGCGTGATGTTCCCTCCCACAGCTTTTGGCTGGAGGTCATTCCCTCTGGCCAGGCTTGGCTTCCTGGGGAGCATAACCAGCTGCACTGCAGGCAGGAGCAGATGCGGAGCCCAGACAGGCAAGTGGCAGCTCTGATTTTTCCATCCCCTTCCCAAGCTCACGCTTCATTAGTGAAGTAGCTGCCGGAGCTCTCAGTGCCTGGAGAAGAGCCCACACCAGCAGCATACATGGGGTGGACCATGCTGTCTGTGAAGCAGTGGTATTCCATGGCCTGGCCCCTCTCCTGCTCCATTTCCCTGCCTGCCTCAGTTTCCAGCCATCTGTACCGGTGCCTGACAAGGTCAAAGCCAATTCCCCCTGTGATGCAATGCAACAGTTTCCTGCCTACCCCCCACAACCTTGCCCCTTGTTTCCATGTACTATTAAGATACTGCACATCCCTGTTTTCCAAAGTGGGAGCCATGCATAAGCCCTGTGAAGAGGCAGAGCCACACAGCCAGGAAGAGGCTGCTGTGGCTCAGCCACAAACCTGCAAGGGTGCCCAGGGGGTGCTGTGTTCATGTAGGTCCAACATTTATATCCCCTTTCTTTCTTCTCCTCTTCCAAGTACTGGGGCTGCAGAGCCCCAGAAAGAGCTGCTTCTTGGTATCAGCAACTGCTTGAGCTTCTTCCAGCTCATCCAGGTCTGCAGCAGATGTCTGAGGCAGTGGCACTAGAAAAACAAGGTAGATGTGTATTCACACATGATTCCTTCCTCCTGCCTAGAAACACACACACAGGCACATCCCAAGCCCGTGCCAGCCTGGCCCTGGCTGCTTATCTCTCTTGGGTTATCAGTATCTGCCTCCTGGACTGCTCTCTGGGAGGGAAGAAAGGGATGGGGCTGGACGGAGGCTTCACAGCCAGGGAATAAAACCTCTCAGCCAGTCCCCATCAGAGCCAGCCTTATGATTGCTGGGACCATTAATGAAATGTTTTTGGCGGTGACCCTGTGATGCGGCGGGGGCTTGAAAGTGAGAGGGAAATGTCAAACTCCGCTGTGGCAAAATCACCGCCTTGGAAAAAAAAGAAAAGAAAAAAAGCAAAGCAAAGCAAGAAGTAATATATCTTGATCCCTTTTCCCCCATAAAACCCTGGGAGGCTGGTGGAAGGAGCGGAAAGACTGAGCTAAGCCTGCAGGAAATTAAACATGAAATGAAAACAAGCTCGAGTTATTCAATTCTCTCATCCCAGGCTCCAATTTCCCATTCCAGGCCACTGATAAAATGGTGTCCAGTTTCAGCGCTCAAGGATGAATTCTGGCTCTGTTCTTGCAGTCTGAAAAGCAAAGGGCTGGTGGCCATCTCTGGCAAGAAGGGAGATGGCCTGGCCTTTCGCAGAGGGATGGGGTCCTGAACACAAACAGATGGAGGCTGAGCAGAGGGAGGAGGGTAGCAGGGTGAGAGGACAGGAATGGGGAGAAGGGATGCTGTGAGGCTGCCACAAGAGAGCAAAAGCACAAGAGACTTGATCGTGGTGGGCAGCTCTTACCTGCATCAGACCAGGGGCGTTGAGCACAGTGCACGAGCACAACCCCACAGGTGCCACCAGATATGTGCAGAGGTCAGCCTCACCCACCACTGCCGTGGTGGGGGTAGGAGAGAGGGGAAAACACCTTCAACTTTAGAGGAAGGACAAATCAGTGATGCTGCCCCCAGCTCTCCAGACATGGTCAGTGGCCTGGGTGAGGTCCCAGCTGAGCCCATCCACCTGTGTGCCGTGCAGGGCACATGGGGCTTGGTGGCAGGGGCAGACTGGCAGTGCCCACCGGGTGCGAGGGTAGAGGCAGCAAGAGAGTGAGCAGGAGCCTCCTTGCTTTGTCTCAGGCCACTTCTGGCCTCTCCACCCACAACAGCACATCGGCTGTATATGCATATGGATTTAGGTACCAGCATATGGCTGAATGTTTATGGAGACATGAAACATTCTCTGTTCTGTAGATTTTTACAGGGCTGATTTGGTACATCAGGGCTTATCAAAGCATTGTCTGCAGGAGTCAGATACGTGACATTACCGTACACTCCCACCCTAATTGTTAACACTGAGATTCAGCCCACAGCGAGCGCTGGCCCTGCACGAAGGAGCCCATCCTGACCCCAGAGGACACGCTGCACCAGCCACCGCAACCTCCGCTGCCACATCCCCATCCCACAACAGCCGCTCTTGACAAGGAGTGACAGGCAATGAAAGGAAAATGGACTTCTGTTTGGGTTTAGATCTGCTTTTTAAAAGCAGGTGTCTTCTAAGACTGTGGAAATACTGAGGATTAGTTGGGGTTCTTTGCTGACATTTTCACATTATACATTGCCATGCCTGTCTTGTTTTCCCCGGAGCACTGTTGGAGGCCTGGAGAAACCCAACTGCAAGATACCAAGCAGCCTATAAGGATTTGGAACAGAGGAGAAAGGAGAACATTAAAAAGTGGTCCAAACCTTGCCACATGTGCTTCAGAGCTCACTGTCAGCTCTCAGAGTGTCTCTGGTGCCTGTGACACCAACACTTGGACTGAAGACACTCTTCTTCTTCGGCCTAATGCGATGACTTGCCACATCCTCCCAGCCCACCAGCCATGTGGCAATTTGGGAACTGCCAGTTTAAACCACTTTTCTCTGTTCAATCCAGTGCATAAATGTGTTAGAGCAGAGGCCAAGACCTCACTCTGCTCTGTCAAGGCAACTGTTGTGCTGTCCTGGGAAGCCGAGGACACAGACCCTGCACTGATGGCTTCGAAGGTCACACTGCAGAGCCACACACCGCTGTGGGGGCCTGAGCTCAGCTGCCCTGCTCCAGGTGGGATGCTCAGGTGGGCAAGGCGGCCGGTGCCTTCGCCGCACAGGGAATGGCCGCGTATGCCTGGCATATGTTCATCCCGGCCTCTCGCACAGCCAGCACTCTGCTCCCTACCTGTTCTCCACCCCTCTGTGCACAGCGGGGCCTCCTCCGCCTGAGGAGGAACCGGGTCACCACCGCTAACTTTGAATCTGCAGATCAAAGCGGCGTGATCCAGGCCAGCCCTGGGACTGGCCTGCAGCTGGGCTGGAGTGGCTGTGCCAGGAAGAGGTAGAAGAAAAACAGACAGATGCCTGAGGCATCAAACCTGCGCCAGTAGGACGCTCTGCATGTGCAGCGTGCGCTCAGCTGGGATAATGTTAAGATGCTTCTGCTGATGCTTTTTGCACCTACTGAAAACACTGAGAGGGTTTTTGATTTGGGGTAGGGGGTTGATAGCAGGTTGCTGCTTTGGGTACGGCTACTCTGGCCAGCTTGTGGATGGCCCATGCCAGTGGCACTGCCATGGCCGTGGGGCAGGGCACTAAACCCTACGCTATCCACAGCCCACAGGCCTGGCAGCTGCATTATAGGCTCCCTGCCCCAGGCAGACCACAGTGCATGGCCAGACCCTCAGCTGCCTACTCATACCACAGGCCTGGCTGTGAGAAACCAGCACCAGGCTGCCTATGTGGTGGAAGGTGGAAACTGAAGCAGGAGAGCCTGAAACAACTCTTCCAGCACAAGCAGGAAGGTCAGCTCAGACCAGAAACCCAAGCCCCTTATCCCTCCCAGTAGCAGCTTCTAGCTGCACTGATTCACGCTGTAGGTGCCACGGCTCTCCTACCCCTGCAGAAGTTGTCCTGCCATCCCACCTGTGCCAAGCACCTGGCTTGTCCTGCTATTCTCCGAAGACATGAGCTTCCTACCTGGCGTCTGCTTTCCCCAGGTGCCTGGCAAGCAGCGAAGCTGCCCCACGGCCAGGCGTGGGAAGGGCCAAGCTGCTTGTCAGCAATACCCCCTCTGCCCCCCGCAGCGAGTCACCGTGTAAAACTCGAAGCAGAGCCGAGAGGCTCTAGGACTGCTCCTTTCATGCACTGGCGTGACCTGCACAACCCAGCCCCTGGTGATCGCCCTCATCTCTCAGTGCCTTCAAAGCAGCTCTTGATTGATGTGTTTCCCTGACTCACGAGCTCCAAGAGGCTTTGAAGACACTGGGCCAGGCTCTGATCTCTCTTAGGCTGATGCAAATCAGGAGCAATGGTGCTGACAACAGTGCAATAATCCACACTGATGTCAAGCCAGTAAAAATAAGAGCAGAAACAGAGTTTTGGTCTTTGCCTTGAAGGGATCTGAGCAGCCCGGTGAAGCAAAGAGTTGCAAACCCTGCAAAGAAGACTCAGTGTAAAGCAAAGGATGCTGTAGAAGGACACCTGTCCTTTCCTGCAGCTAAGGAGGGAAGAGGTGTTCGGCTTTTCATTTCTTGTTGCGGTTAAGAAAAATGAGAGAGTTTGGTGAGAAATGCAAGCTGCAGTCAATGACATCATCATAGCCAGGATCAGGCTTGGGGAAAGCCCCGTCACTGCTGTTTTCAGCCTGGCAGCAGCACACACGGGTGTGTTCCCACGTCTCGTCTGAGACTGGCTGACAGCAGGAGAGCTGCAGGCAGAGCCTGGGTAACACAGATTTAGGGGTGAGAGGAAGATGGGCTATCCCGGGGAAAATCAGGCTGTGGGAGGCAGGAGCTGGGAATGTCCCCAGAGAGGCAGTGCACCAGAAGACAGGCATCCCCTTTTGCTTGGAGTGCACCCTTTCTAGGAGCACAGGCTGGCTCCAGGCCCTCAAGAGAAGCAGGGAAGGACTGTCTCTCCCCTGCAGAACTTGTGTGCGGAGCTGTGCCCATCTCCGTGCCATACAAAACCACCTGCCTGGTGAGGCCCTGCCCTCTGGTGGGCTCCTCAGGGCTGCCGGGCTACCAGGCACTGCCAGGCTCCCCTTGTTCACAGCCCTGCTGTCGCCTCTCCCCAGGTGTGGTTTCAGAATCGGCGAGCGAAATGGCGCAAGCGGGAGCGGTTCGGCCAGATGCAGCAGGTCCGGACCCACTTCTCCACTGCCTATGAGCTGCCCCTGCTCACCCGTGCTGAGAACTACGCCCAGGTGAGTGCATTCCCCCGCCCGGGCACAGGGCTCGCTGGACGCGCTGCCTCTGCTCCCAGGCCTCCCCAAGTCATGCTTCACTTCCCACGTACATCCACCTGCCCTCAGGCAAGGCTGCGAGGACACCGGGGCTATATTGTCAGGCACTGAAGGGCTGGCAGTTTTTTAGTCAGATGTCCTGCTTGGCTCCCTCACGCCCTGGCCCAGAGCAGCCATCTTTAAAGCAGGTACCAAGCCCAGCGCTGTGTGACATAGAGCAGCACCCTTGGGCGCAGGTCACCCTGCCCAGCACATCCTATCACATGTGCTGCTGCCCACTAACTTTCCACTGCTTTGAAAAAGATCCAATTCATGCCTAAAGAACAGCAGTTCCCAGGGAGGCTTCCTGTTACCATGTCTGGTTTCCATGCCCCTTGGACATAGTGGTTGGATAAAAGCATTTTTCCCCTGGCAAATTCCCACAGCCGTCTCCCAGCGATGGGCTGTGGTACCCACAGCACACTTGGTGACATCTGGGGATGCTTCCCAAGGGAGTTGTAGATTTATGCTCCAAAGGAAGGGAAGGAGCAGCCTGGTTGGGGTACCTGGAGCTGCTTCTGAGTCCTGTTGAAACTGTTCCTGCCCTGACCCTGGAAGCAAGTCACAGGGCTGCCTCCCCTCCTTAGCTTCCTGTCTTGGAAAACCTGTCAGCACAATAGCCTCCTAAACACTGGGCCAGCCCCAGTTTCACAACACTTCAGATGATGCCAGGCAGACTGGGGTTTGCTAGCTCCAGGGCTAGGCTGTGCCCCAGAAAGCACTCCCTCCATCCTGCACTCCTCTTCCCACCACCCAGAATTTGCCCAAGGGCGCAATTCTGCAGGCATGATGCTCTGAACCTGACTGTTCTCAGAGCTGCTGGAAGTCCTCCCACCCTGACACCCCGTCTGTCAGCTGCCTCCCCAGCCAGCGCTGTACCAATGCTAGCCGGCAGCCAAGCCGGGAGTGTTTGACCTCTCTCCTGCTTGGCGTCTCCCATAAACTGAACAAGAAGCCCTTTTGAAACAGCTGAGATGCCAAAGAAGCTTTTCAAGCAGAGAACACTCTCAGCAGCCTTTTCAGCATGTCCTTCTCTTGCCTTTGTAACTTACACTGCTTTCTCCCTCCATCCTGCCCTTCTCTCCCCACACAAGAGATCAAAAATTTGAAAAGCAGTTTGCAGGAGGTAAGAGATCAGAGAGGGCCCAAGGGCGAGCAGTGGAAAGGGGCAGTGGGATGAAGGGCCCTTTGCTCTCTTGCTCCAGCCAGCTGCTTACCTCCTCCCGCTTTCATCCTACATGCCCATGTGCCCCCTGCTGCAGCACACCTATTCCCACTGACAAATACTGAGCCCTCCTCTCTTCTTCTGCAATGTCACTTTATGAGTGTTACTGCAGGGTCCCTGACTGCCTCTCGAGGCGGCCCTGCAGGGCTCTGCTCTGCAGCAGGATGGGTGATGCTGCCTCGATGGGCACTGCTGGGGGAGAGGGGCAATGAATCTGCCCGTGCTGGGGGCTGTGGGCGGCCCCGCTCCGACAGGCATGTCTGTGTGGTACAAAATAGCCCTTGCCTAGGCAAAGCTGCCCTGAGCTGGAGAAGGAAGGTGGATCAGCAGCCTCACAGCAACCCTTTCTGCCTGATCCCTCTGTAATGAGTAGGACCACAGAAACATCATGGATGGCACAAAGTTTCCTGTGCTGAGAAAAGTGCTCATGGTACAGAAATAAGTAAGAAGTGTCTGGGAGAGGAATAGATAAACAGATGCTGTGGCAGAGGAGTTCCCTGTGAGTTATCCTGCTGCACTCCCTGCCCCTGTCCAGGCTGGCATACAGGTTTTGGAGAGGATTTGCTGGCTGCGGCAGGGCTGAGGGTGCCACAGCTGGCAGGGGCCAGCAAACTGCATGTCCATCTCACTGCCTGCCCCTCCACTAGGCTGCCCTGCCAGGCTGGGGCTGGACACGCTCCATTCCCCCAGGCCAGCTGCCCAACGTGTCCTGCACGGGGCAGCCCTGACGCTTGTTTTCCCACCCCCAGATCCAGAACCCCTCCTGGATTGGCAACAATGGAGCCGCCTCCCCTGTGCCTGCCTGCGTCGTCCCCTGCGAGACGGTGCCCTCCTGCATGTCCCCCCATGCTCACCCCCACGCGGCCGGCGGCGTCTCCGAGTTCCTTGGGGTCTCCGGGCCCGGCAGCCACGTGGGACAGACTCACATGGGTGGCCTCTTCGGCACAGCCGGGATGAGCCCCAGCCTCAATGGCTACGAGCTGAACAGCGAGCCGGACCGCAAGACCTCCAGCATCGCTGCCCTGAGGATGAAAGCAAAGGAGCACAGCGCCGCGATCTCCTGGGCGACATGACAGGGCTGCAGCCCGGTGCCCGCGAGACACGGAGAGAGCACATGGGGACAGCCCAATCAATCCATCCGCTTGGACTCCAGACAGCAGTTGCCTCCTCGGGGATCTGAATGCAGCACTTTTAGCTACCCTAGGCATATAAAGTACATATGTTAATGTAAGTGGAGTGTTTCCAGCATGAACGTGGCAGCTCCCGGCTTCCTGGGATCAGGCAGGGAGAGGGAGGCTGTGGAGCAGCACCTCTTCCATCAAGATCTGGGATGGGATGCATCCCTTCTCACTGCCACCTCCCCAATAACCTGGGCATTTTTTCTTCCCGCTATTTTTTTCTGACACCAGATCTGCCTTTCCGAAGAGCAAGAGCCCACTGGCCTTTCAGCAGCTTCTCCCATCCCACTACCCACCCCCACACACACTCACACACACACACATACTCTGCCCTGGGCAGGGGACTGGATGGGGACTCTGGCACCAGCAAAGAGACATCTCTCACACTGCTAACATCATTTTAGCGGGAGCTACGACTTCCCACAGCTGAGTGGGGACCAGGGCCGGGAAGATAACCGAAGCTAGAAAAAAGGCAACATTAGCCCACCTCCTTCTACCCTGCTCCCTCCCCATCTCATTCTCTGAGATGAAGCACAGAGTTGTAGAGGCCTGTGAAGGGGATGCCCCTATGCCCACCATGGCACGGTGTTATCACACTGAGAGCCTTCGCCAGCCCTCTGGTGACACAGATGGAGATACACCCCAGCAGACAAAAGCTTCCCAGCATGGCTCACTGCCCCAGGGAGTGCCTGGGCTTTGCTTTGCTTTCCCTGGTCGCGGTCTATGTTGAGGCTCACAAGCATGGTGGTACAAGAAAAGGTTTCCTCCGGCTTTCACTGGGTCGGGAATTACTAACTTCAATTTAGAGACAGCAGCTCTGGCAGGGAAGCACAATTGCTATGTAAGTCTGCAAGTCCCCAAAAAGACTGCTCTAAGAAAGAGCTCAAGCACTAGCACACAGCCACAGTGGCACGAGGCCACCAAATTCCTCATACACCTCATCCTGGGGTCAGACATGTGCAATGACAGACCCTCCCTCTGCCCTCCACCCTGTGCCCTGTTGCACACAATAGCTGTGAGCATCTCTGCACAGGGAACAGCAAAGACAACAGGCTGGGAAGGGGCTCAAGGGAGGATGAGGTGATGATGCCCCATCTCCAGCCACCTCAGATCCTCTTCACTTTGCAGAGGAAATAGGAGAGACCAGAACTTCCCCGGTTTGTCTGAACCAATGTGCCTCTCTACTTCTCCCTCCCAGTGCTCTTACCTGCACAGAGCTGTTAAGTGAGATCTCCTTTGCAAGGCTAAACATTTTACAAGTTTTTCAATGATTATAGTGCTCAGAATAATTTTGGAACATCCTTTTACCCCACTGAAACACCAACAAGGAGAAGCTGAAAGTCAGCTGAGCACTTCCACCCACACAGTGTGGCTATGCAAGCTGGGCTTGAGCTGGAGTAGCCATCTCCGAGATTTGCAAGGGAGCTATAGGATACCACTCCCATAAAAACTGGTTTGTCACCCTGCCCTCTTTCCTCATGTTCAGCGTTAGAGGATCTTGTAGTTTAAGGTCCAGGAATATCTAGTGGTCTTGGAAAAGATTCCAAATAAGCTACAACCAAATGTCAGGCTTCAGGTTAATGAGCCATACAAGTATTTCCATAGTGCCTAGACTGTCGTACACTACCCTAATGATTCACCATTGCTAGGTCAAAAGTGCTATATTTACTGGAATAAGAAAACACCAGTATACTCTTTCTTTTCTCTCCTCAGAAATGCTAAGAGATGCCTTCCCGGCCACGCACAGGGAGCCAGCATGCATTTCACTACACCATCTGCATAACCAGGGCCTCTCCCATCACAAGCAGCCAGGGTTTACATCCCAGCCTAAACATTCAGCTGAGGCCCCAGCACGGTGGCTTAGATGCTGAAAGTGATGCTGATCACTGAACCAGGCAGGATCATGCTGACCAGTTGGAGGCGTATACATCCCCACTGGGTACCCCAGAAGCCACCGAGCTTCCCAAATACCCAGGGACTGGTGGCAGGAGGCAATTTGTCCATCAGATTTTGTGCAGGCAGCTGAGCACAGCGTTGAGAGCCTTTTCCCAGGTACACCGGGGATCTCGATGCATCTCACTGTCAGCATGCAATCCGTGGATGGCTGCTGCCTGAACAGGCCAGTACCATCGCTGACAAGGCAAATTAGCAACAAGCAGAGCTAAGGAGAGGGCAGTGGGGCAGGCAGGCATATGGGGGCAGGTCTCACTTAGCCTGCAGGTTCTGAAGGCAGCTCCAGTGGAGGGCTGTATCTATTCAAGAGCTTAGCTGCATTCTCTACTGAAGTTAAAGGGTAGCTTTTCCTCTCAGACTTCCACAGGGCCAGTATTTCATCTGAGCTGTTTAACAGCCCAGAGGATTAAGTGCTGTATCCCTGTCTTGTTAGAGAGAGAGAGGAGAGTCTCCTGGCAGCAGACTTGGCATTTAGAGAAGCTTGGCCCCCACTTTCTCTCACCTTAAAATTCATGTGGAAAGCACATGTTGGACTCAGTCTAATTTAAACACCACTGCGCGTGCCCAGCCCTCAGCCTGTCTGAAAACACCATGAGGCAAGGGAATGCTGTTCCCTGGACCTCCTTCTGCAGGGCTCCCTTCCCACCTCCAGCTGCAGGCAGCCCCACTGCTCATCGAGCTCTGCCTCTCCTCTCCGGGTGCTGCTGCCATTCCAGCACAGTCCCTTGCACCCACACTTGTGGGTAGTGCTGGAAGGGGTGCCCCTCCCAAATCTTCAAAAGCAGTTGTTCTGGTAGTTTTTAAGCTACATGCATCTGTATTTACACACATTTTAAAAATTAATTTAAAAGGGTTTTTAAAACTAGCTGTTAAATTAACATGAAAAACTGTATAAATATATATATATATACTTTTATATATATATATATGTATCTTAACCTAGCCAACCTGCAGCTACTGCATTTCTTAAGGGTCACAGGGTCAGTGCTGTTCTTGCAATCTCAAGTTACCATGATGATACCTTTTTTAATTATTATTATTGTTGTTATTTTAATACCTTTCAACTCTATTTATGACTTTCTTCTCTATTTATTTCTTATTTAGTATTTTACTCCTGTCTATACATTGAGTCACAATTCCCTGGCTTGGACTTGCCTTCAAAGCTGCAAGCTTTGTCCCCCTCCACCACCAAAATGTCTCAGAAACGTCAGCCATCCCAACACCCACCATGCCCACAGTGGCATCCTCTGTGGGTGCAGCCCAGCTAGGTGGGCTCACCCAGCTGCTCCCTCCAGCCTCATGGAGGTAGCAAAACTTTTCTCCCAAGCAGTCCTGGCCCTGGCTATGCAGCAGGTATCCTACAAGGGGGCTGCCTTATGTTGCCCATGGTTGGGAACCCCAGAGATGTCCCAGAGTTTTGAGACCAGGAGGATGCAAATAGCGAGAGGAGCATGGGTTCCTGGCACTGGCTTAAAAGTGGTAGGGTACCACTCGCTGCCAAGTACTCGGAGGCACGTCTTGCCTACAAGCAGTAGTTAGTGCTTTGGCAGCAATTGCAAACCAGTGGGGAACCAGGCTTGGGCTTGCTGGGCCCTGCAGGGTCCAGACTCTAAGGGCTGTGCCTCAACAAGCTCCTGGAGAGGGGCCAGGTCAGGCCCCTGGCACGTCACCTACTGCCAGCAGTGCCGCCCACCCGCGCTCCCAGCAGGCTCTCCAGCCAGGCTCCTCCAGAATATGCTGCCCAGTCCAGGTCCCACTGCCCCAGCACCTACCTGGGTAGAGCCTACAGGGAGGAAGACCAAGACAGCAAAATAAAAAGAGAACCACCCTCCCTCTCCTCAAAAGCCCACGGCAGTGTGAGTGTCCATCCCTGCCGGAAGGCGCATCCCTGCCAGATCACATGTCCTTGCTGGACCACACCTGGCCTGAGCCATCAGCGTGGGCAGGGTGTTAGGGAAAGGCCACAGGCAGTGACCATGTGTCACAGGTGAGGTCACAGAGCTGCAGCACACATGGCTTCACCTGCCCCATCAGCCGAGGGGACGCAGCACCAACCCGGGCCAGGTGTACCCCGTGTGCCGTCGAGCAGGGCTGCCTGCTGGTTTCCTCCTGCAGTGCAGGGGGTTTGGGGTGGGGAGGCGCGTTCCCCTGATTCCCTCTGAGTACACTCAGACCAAGGCAGCATGTTGTAAAACACTCTCCAAACAAACTAAGGCAAAAAGGTAGTTTCTTGGAAAAGGATTGAAAAATAATCAAGTAGAGGCAGAGCCCCGTGTTTATTTTGCTGTTCTGACTGACACAGCAAAAAGCAAACAGACCGAGGGAGAAATTAAACCCAAATGGGAAGGGGGTGGAATCGAATGGAAAGTCATTCAGCCCTTTGCAGTTTCCCGAAGGGAGCTGGGAGGAGGCGAGGGAGCGGCCTTACACCCCCTTAACTCTTTGCTGGTAACACGGTTCCCCACTCCCCCCACATAGCTAGGTAGGTAGGTAGAGCTAGGACTTTTATACTACTGATTTTGAAGGACAGTTTTCAATGTATAATAATATATCAGTTTAGGTGTGCAGTGTTTGAAAGAGAGACTGGGAGAAAGAAAGAAAACAAACCTCAATCAATATTATTGTTTTTTTGTTGTAAAATATTGTAACCTTGTATAAACGCTACCTTTTTTTTTTTTTTTTTTCTCTTTAGCTTAACGGCCTGGGGTAGAACATATAAAAAAAATAAAAAAGTTTTTAAAATGTTCAGGAAAAAAAAGAATAAAAAAAATCATTTAAAATGTTGCCACGTGAGGTTTGTGCCATGCAATGTTATTGCCTACGCAACCATGTATTACCAGTTCATTACAGTGGAATATTAAAAAAGAACAAACAGTCTTGCAGCTTGATTCTTTTTAACTTTTTTTGAAGTAAGTTATTGCACTTGCAGCTTTTTTTTTTTTTTTTTTTGGAGGTGAAGGGCTGGAATTTCCAGTCACCAATTTTTATTTTTCCAGGTTTTGAAAGGAGTGGCATCACTGGGAAGGTCCCTGCTTCCCAGCCATCCCGGCCAAGGGGGCACAAACACTGTTGTTGTTGTTTTGGTTTGCAATAAACTCCTTCTCTTCTCTCCTCTCAACTGCAATCTGGCTGGTTTGTTCCTGACTCATGACAGATGAAATGTGATCAGAGAGGCCTCCAAAATCTCACGTTAATTGAAGCTGGCAAAAAATACTAACAGTGCCCTTTTGAACTGCTGACGCAGTCCAGAATGGATTAGCCAGGGGTAGATTAACAACAGGTGGCAGCTCACGGGCTGCTGCCTCTCCCAGTACAAAGAGATGGTTAAGAGCCAGCAGCCGGGCACAGGAGCGTCCTGCCAGCCGGCTCCCGGCTAACGGGGCCTCTCTGCCTCCGGGAGCGCCTTCGGCATCGCTCGGCATCCGCTCTAGCCAGCACAGAGGGCACCTTGGCCACAGGGAAGAGAGCGGGATGGTCTCCTTTGCTTACTGCTCTGGAGTTGCTGCTTCCAGCAGAGCTTAAGCTTCACAGGGCTCCTGCAGGCCTCCCAGCCCTTCTCAGGCAGTCCTTAAAGAGGCAGCAGGTAACCACAGCTGACACGGGGAGAAGCTGGCTTGGCAACAAGAGGCCACAGAACTGGGGACCCTCAGTTCTCCAGCTCCCCATAGCTGTGACACCACCCTTTTAACACGGCACAGTCATGCTTAGGGCACCAAGCACAAAGTCTCCTGAAGCCCAAGGAGAAGACACCTGGGGCTGGCAGTGTTTCCCATATTCCCACAGGCCATCACACTCCCTCCCCTCCCAGCTCCACTTCAGCAGAGGTGTCCAAGCCTCACCCACCCTCTCCTCCTCTGTGGCTCTGCAGGGTTTCCCAGAGGTGCCTGCCTGCAGCCAGAAGCTGCTCAGTGGGCTGTGGGGCAGACTGAGCCCTCTGGGTTTCACTTGTCCCTACACAAAGGGACGGGTTTGTCTGGGCCCCACCAGTTCCCAGGGCACAGCTCTTGTCCCACTGTGCAGGAAATCCGGGTTCTGTGAGGGCCCTTTCTGCTGCTTGCACTCCATCAATAAACTCAGCTGCAAACCTGTTTCCTTCAGACCGCACAGACCCACCAGCACTGGGAGCAGTAAGGGCTCAAGTCCCTGTACCCAGATGCTGGGTGGACTGGAAAGGGCCCTTCTTGTTCAGGCAGAACTGAGAAGGTGCCCAGCAGCTGCCAGCAACCCACCAAGGCCCACAGAGCCCCTCTGGCCTTTCCATCAGTTGTCTGGGAGCATCAGCTTGCTTCAGATGGTGCATGGCTGTTTTCTATCTCACAAAGAAATGGATAATGCAGGTGCTGTTGCAAGCTTATCCATTCCTCTCACTTGTAGGAGAAAAATTCCTTCCCTCCCCAAGCACTCAAAGCCAGATTCTCCAGATGTTGGCAGAGTTCAGAGTGTTGAGAGCCTAAAGCCAGTTTCAGTAACATCCTGCTTGTATGGGTTTACATCAGAAATTGCTCCTGGCTTGAATGATGCCAAAGAACTAAAAAGTCTCTCTCTAAACTAGATAGTGGCAGGACCCAGATTAGAAATGTGCATTTTTTTCTTGAAGCTGCACTTTCTTAGAGGAGTTACGGGAGTTATTTAAAACACATGGAAAAATTTCTCTCTGGGAGATGCGGCTGCAGCTCCTAGGTTAACGTGTTCCTTCTCTGCTGGAGAATACGACTTTGAGGCAGGGCAAAGTTCGGGCAGTTTAAATGAAAAACAATTTTTTATTCCTGTAAACTAAACACATTTTCCTTTTTTTCTTCCTCTTTTTAAAAGCAGGTTATTAACCTTTAAGCAGATGGATGTTCAATAATCTTCTCGTTGGCAAGGAAGGTAACAGCCATGCAAGGTGCATCTACTTACGGCCAGCTGGAGCCCACATGTAAAGGTGTTGCATTTAATCTGAGACAAACAAGTGTTTATTATTTGTGAAAGGATCTTCCACTTTCTCTTGCTTTTCAGTTCGTAACTTACTCACAGGGCAAAGACAGATGCTCTGAGTTAGCAATCTGCTCCTTTTGCTGCAGCCTTGCTGAATTCCTGGATCTCATTTTACGGTCCTTTCTCCTTCAAACCTTTTCCCCTCCCTGTTGGTATGAAGCGTGGCAAAGGAGTTATTGTTCCCGTCAGTCCTCGGCTGAAGGCACCCGGCACTAACTGTGCCCAGCACCCAGCTGAGACCTGGCCCTCGCTTTCAAAGAGAGGTTTCACAAAAAAAGGACCTGTAAGTTTACAAACAGCCAGCCAAGCAGGTGAGAAACAGTGGTTTTCTTGAGTGTATGGCACACATACACATGGACACATGGGAGGGAACACAGCCTGTGGCTTGAAATGCTCAGGTATCTTTCCAAGGCATTATGGGCTTATCTCCTGGATGAGCATGAGATGTTCACACTGGGCAGCTGGATATCCATAAGTGGCACTTTGTTTAGTCAGTCCCAAGCTTTGGCTTTTAGTTTTACAAGTTCCCATCACTGCACAGAATGGAGGGGAGGGGCTAGAAGAGATAAACTTCATCCTTAAAAGCACAGGGTGCAACAGAAACTGCACCTCATAATGATACACAGAAAACCTCATGTGGGTCTGCATATCCCAAGTTCTTCACGCCTTCATTGGTCAAATGGTCCAGCTTTGACCTTTGTCCAGCCCCGCTCAACTGAAATTTAGGTTAAAAATCTAATAGATGTGACTTAATAATTAGGCTGGTATCTTCTTAGTCACAACATCCCCCCTGCATAGAGTCTGGTACTGAGCACTGATGCAAGTTTATAGACCTAATAAAATCATAACCAAGTTGCACTGATCTCTGTCCATAGTCACTACAGAGTTGTCATGCTTGTTTGGAGCAGGAGCACTTCCTGTTTATGCAAGTAAACAGGCATTTAGCATGACTAAAGGAAATTTGAAGGACAATTACTGGATCCTTTTCCAGACAAATGAAGACAGCAAACAGGCAACCTTGCAGGAAGAACCTTTGAGCAGCACTGTTTTCAGTTGGAAAACTACCTTCATGCTGCTAGCTCCAAGCCAGTCCACTTAATTGCCTCAATTGTCCCTGTTATCCTTTAATGGGAAACATAACTCACTTTCAAAGCAACCACAAGAAGCTGCAGACAGGGGAATCCTGAAGATCAGCAGAGGTGGGACTGCATTACAGCCATTTCCATCAGGCTGAAATTACACAGAGTGCACCAGGAATGTCTCTAAATGGCTTCAAGCCAGGGCCCGCTGAAGCCTGCTGATTCCTAAAGTCAAGGCTAACAGTCCTCTGCCTTGGGAGTGAGGAACACAAAACTCCAAACAAACAACAATTCAGACAAAAGTGTAGCTGTTCTGCTAAATCCCAGGCTTGGGATACCGGTGTTGAATCCTGTTTTTACCCACACATCTCCAAAGGGTATCCGAACGCCTCTCTTTTCTTATCTGCAGCTACAGGTAAGAGGCTGATCTTACCCGTGCAGGAAGACCATGAAACTCAATTTCTTGCACTTAGATACAGCAGTGGCAGGCATCACAAAAAAGAACTTACACCGTCCTACAGCCACTCCCAACAGCGTGAGATACAACTTAAGGACCTATGACTCAATAGTAAAGCAAAAGTGTTCTACCTGAATTTTCTGCTAAGCAAATGCTATCTCTGTCACATGCCAATTTTAGCAAGAGGTTTGAAGTGACCACCTGCTCATGGGATAACTGGCAGATCCTACAGAGTATTGTGTTTGACATTTTCTGGCAGGTTTTGACAGAAATTATTATTTTCAGCCTAAAAATTGAAATGAAAAGGCAGTATAGGTGGAATACTTGCCAGGATTTGCTCTGCTCTTTCCAGCTCTTCAGGATCAGACTGAAGTTAGCAACTGGACCAATTGGACGCTCATTTTCTAGCATAGATTTAATCAAACACAAGTTTGCAGAATTTTTTTTCTTCATTCAAGCAAGCAGATAAGAATACCCACGACTACAAGAACTACACATAGTTTACATTTTAGTTTACTAAAGAACATATTTTGCAGCAGTTGTTGTAAAATTTAAGTATGCAAATATTCAAAAAGAAAAATGAAAAAATTAATACTCACTCTGTCTGATCTCTTGCTAGGGCATTTAATATCCATTTTCTCATCAGCACCATCGATTTTAGTTTTTCTTCCGTGTATCACGCTTTGGCTGTGAGAGCAGCTTCCATGTAAGAGGGCTGGACAGATTTATGCAGTACCCATTAACCATTCTGAGATCTTTTCTGATCAAAAGATGCTCTACCTGTGAGAAGTACCCAAGGTATCAGACATTTATTATGGAGGGCATTCATACCAAATCTTGGAGGTATATTTAACATGAAAAGTGCCCACCTAAATCCATTTTCACGTGTCTCAGTTTAGCATCTTTCTAGAATGCTCAACACTCACCAATACAGCCTAAAAGCAAAATGAGTCAGAAGTACTGAGCATCACTGAAAGCCCACTTCACAATTATTTTGACATCTGTGTCTCCAAGGTCCTTGAGTTTAAAATGCCCTTGAATGGATAATTAACAGGGATAAACTTGTTGCTAGAGTGAAGCATATTTGAATCACACCACCAGAAGCATAATGGATGGCAGGAGGTTCCAGAGCAGGAGCTGGAGATGGAAGGAGAGAGTCATTCGGAACATGAGGGCTTGAATTTTCATATCCTGTAATAAGATAGTGGAGCTGTGAGGAAGGAAAAACCTCATGCATTATAGGAAGAGCTGGGGATGCTAAAAATGTATCCTTAGGACTCTCCACGACTGGCAACGCAGGCCCTGCTGCACGTCCCCCCTTGCTATGCACAAGCAGCAAGGTGTGCCACGCACACACTGCCCATCTGTGGCACCATCCTCAGGGACTGTGCTGCAGCGCTTCTGGAAACAAAAAGCTGCCACCACACTGGATTCCACAATCTCAGTGACTCAACCAAAGATCTCTTCTCAAAAGCACTGTTGTTATTTAACATCTGCTGTATCTCTTTGCAAAAAAAAAAAGATCTGTTCCATATTTCTCCAAGATAAATGCTATTGTCAAACCTTGGCAGAAAATTAGAGTAACAACTACTCTCCCCCAAAAGGTGACTGGGATGAATTCATGCAGAGCAAACTTCTGTTTTCAAGACAACCATCAAACTCCAGTTATGGGAAAGACAAAACATTGACAGATCTTTTCAAAGTGCATTGTGGATATTCAAGTTTAGCACAGATTTATGTAGTAAAAGAGCTTGTCACTGAAATTCTGCCTTCTGAATTAATTCATGTTTCCTTGTGCCACTCCAGAAGTCAAATACGATAAACACTCATTTGATTTAATTTTTAATATACAATTATTAAGCTTTTTTGGATATCATATATACAATGAAAAGTTAAAAATGGTCTTAATTTAAAGACTGACAACAAACCCATTCCAAATCAGACATACGATTACATCTTACCTTTACAGATTTTGCATCAAGAACATCACAATCATAAATGCAGAGGGCAAGTAGGCAATTTTACAATTTTTCTTTATGGTCAATTGCCCAATTTTCTCCACGGCACTAAACAGAGACAAATGGGGTTGTAAATGAGCTAGCCCTATAAAAGCAACTGTAAAAGGCCAAAGGATAAAACATGATTGTTAGGGGTCACTGGACATTTTGTGCAAGGAGAAACTACTCAGATGCTCCTGAACGCAGACACAAGGACCTGTTACCTTTTTACTGACTGGAGATTATAGCTCAGCTTAGCAGGGCTGGTTCGGCCATCTACACCTAAAAATATTCCACCCACTGTTTCAAATCCTTAGTGTCTTTTACGACTCTGTGCAAAACGAACTTACTGAGAAAGAATCGAGAAATCACAGCAGCTTCACAACTCCGTAAGGAAGGTGTTGTAACTCAGTTAAACTGCTAGGGCCTGCCAAGCTGAGATCAGCTCCAAAAGGACAGCCAAAACTGAAGTGACTACTGCACTGTCACAGCTACCCTTTTAAAGCCAACTTCTCAAAGGAAATATGCTGGCATCTCCTGATGCTTAAGCACCAGGACATAAATCAACGGGAAGATTCAATAAGAAGGTTCACGTTAATGAACCTGAAAGGCTGCAAAGGAGAAATAATGAGTAACAAACCTTCCTCTCTCTTGTGATAGCCACTGTGCAGACAGCAGTTGTCACTGCAACAGCAATCCTTTTAGCTCCCTTAGCAACTCAGGAATGAAACAAAGAGTGCAGCGAAAAACATTTACTAGTAATTAAACACTCCCAGAGAGTCGGATGATACAGTTTACAGGCACATCCCAGGGAGGTTATGAAGTGAAGCATCCCCTCAGAGCTATTGTTCCAATATGATTTTCATTCACAGCACATCCACTGCATTGGGCAATAAGATAAGTCTTAGTGGGGGTGAGACAAATAGGAGCAGATGTTTCCTGTTTCTAGCCTGACTTTCATTTGGTTTCTGTCATTGCTGCGTATCCAGCTTAGGAGAGGGGGTGAACTGTGATGCCTAACACTTGTCCTATTGTTTGGGGTTTGGCAAATCTGAGGAATAAGGTTGCTTGCACTGTAACAGAAAAACAGCCCATCGAGTAGGATGTGTCTGTAACCAGCAGCAACAGAGGTTTCAAAAGACAGTGAAATCACACTTATCTAGTAACAAACATTTTATCAGTGGAGATAGAAAAGAGATTGTTTTCTCAGCCCAACTTAGCACCCTCGTTAATATTGAAGGGCAAGAGTAACAGTCCAGGCAACTTTATTTCTAATTATGTTGCATGTAGTTTTCTCATTCAGGTTCATTTCAGTATGGAGAAACAATTCAAATGCTCCTAAGAAATGTAAATCTTCTCCAAAAGACTTCCTAAGCTGTATGTTTCAGCCCATGGCAATGGCTGAATCAAAATTACAAGCAAAGACAACCATTTTTCCAACAATGGCAATTTACAGGAGTTTGTAAGTGTGTGTCAACTGTGTCTTATACGTACACATTTCCCTGCACATGGAAGCTGAAACTGGGAACTCCTGCGAACATAGATGTTTTATAAATTAGTATGCTGCTTGCTGAAGAGGATTCAGACGTGAAAAACTTATTTCATACTTCATCCCTATGGATGGCTACAACGTAAAACTGTAACCTGATTGCTGGTTTGATAATGAGAATAAAAAATGTAAGAAAACTAAAGACAAATCATTTTCTGTATAATACAACTAGTTCTGATATATAGTCAGAGGCTTTTGCATGAGTGCAGCAGAAAACCTGAGATTTATGCAGGAGGTGCAGCAATTGCAGTTCTGTCCTGCAGGTCTCTGCCTTGAAGGAGACTATCCTCCCGGCTGTTGTGTCTCCATCTTCATCAAAATAATTTAACACAAGTGCTTTGCTCCTTAAACTAGGTGAAAATAGACAGATTTTTGTTGGTGATGTTGTAAAAAAATAAACATTTGTCTCACATTACAGAAGAAAATGTTTGTTACACAGTTACTTAAGACAACAGTTAAAGCTCAAAAGACAGAGGCCCACCAGCCACAGAGGAAATAAACTCCTTCCAAAAGACAACAGCCCTACATTGCAGACAGTTGCTTTGAATGGATGGATGCTCAGTAACCAGAGAGCCTGCAGCACACTTGATAGAAGAGGTCAGTCATGCCAGTCGGACCACAGAGAGCAAGATTCTGCTTTATTCTTCCAGGTGCACAGCTTCCTTTGGACAAAAGTGTGTTTGACGTTTTCGGGAGAACCCACAAATAGACTCAATTCTCTGTGAGCAACAGAGAAGCAGTTGTCCAGATTTCAATTACAACTTTGTGCAATGTAAAAGGAAGACAATATTAATTCCCATCTCCCTCAGATGCAACCCACTCTCTAGCAATTTTTGTCTTCAGGACCTTATATTCCTCATAGCACCTTTTCAGCTGTCGTGTTCCTCACTGAGGTTTGTCTCACTCTTTACAAGCTGCCGATATTGGGAAAGCTCTTCAGTTTCTCAGGAAAGTCATCTTTGTACAGGACGGGGTCAGCACGATGCTCCACCACTTTGAGAGGCATGGTCCCAAAGACAGAGGCAAACTTATTGATGCATTCAGATCTGGTGAAAAGGAAAGCAGCATAATTAAGAACTCCAACAACTGGGCCGGCTACCAACTCCCACACCAAAATAACTGGTAGAAACCTTCCCTAATGCACTTGGAAGTATTTCAGCCATGCTGGCTACTAATAAATAAAAAGAGAAACTCACTGCAGAGAGAACAGAAAAGAAGCTGGTGTTCTTTGATTTATCCATTTAATCACAGAGACGAGCAAGGGGATGCTGGCAGCAGCACATGTGCACATGGAGGTCAAAGCTTCCCTTCTCCCTCCCCCTAGAATTCCAGTCATTCTTAAAGCAATGTACATGCTGTAAACCAGAACAGATTAACTGCCAACATGTCTCTTAAAGGGCCACTGTTGGGTCAATTTCGTTTATAACGAAGGTTTTGCAAAAGCCAAGGCTTTGTGAAAACAGAGTTCTAAAAAAAAAAAAGCCTGTCTTTTTTCAGGCTTCTTCAGAAGCTCTATCTTTTCCCACAAAAAAATAAACATGCCTCAGAGAATAGGCAGAGCTGATTGTACTGTAACTTAAAGGTGAAGCTGAATTAAACCTATAAAAAGAAAGAAACTAACTAGTTTATTTTCCTTGTCTAAATAAAGATATATTGAGCAATAAGGCATCACATTAGCACAAAAAAACTGGACCACTGATGACTCTTTCAGTTTTAATAATCTCAGGTGACAGTAATGTGGAAAGGAACAGCCATGTACTTCAAAAAACAAGCAAACAGATGTTTAACCCTTACATTGCTCCTTTAACTCTTTCACTGAAGGGCACTGTACCTGGGGAAGCAAGGCAGAGAAAACCTGGCTCTTCTCACCTCAGCCAATGCTCAGCTAACATTAGCTGCCTGCTGTATAAAACAGCTTTTAAGAAATTCAGATACCAAGAATCATGACAACAGCTCCCTGCAGATAGCAGAGAGAGCTACAAGAAAACCGGTGACATTTCTTTTGCCACTCAAAAGGGAAAACAAAAAAAGAAACGAGTACTTTGACTCGGCTACAGAGACTGATGTGCTGCAGGCGGCCACAGAGCAGGTCTCTTGCTCTCCAACCACTGCACCCTCTCCTGACCCCTTCGAAGGGTTAGAGGGTCACTATGGCTCCAGGATAATTTTCCTCATCAGGACCTGGTCAATCACACCAACTGAGTGTGACAGTTCTGTGATGGGGACTGCTCAACACTGCCCCAAACACTCTTTTGAAGTAGACGGGACAGCAAGAGCAGTTTTCAAAATTATTTCCTCAGCCACATATCTGTTTCAAGCTATAATGGTCATAATTCAGGCCATTTTCTGCCCTGAGAAAAGTGTCAGAAAACCACTTCGTATGAAGTGATACTTGAATAAAATATTTATACAGGTAAGTGCAGATGCTTCACTTTCTGCTACCTTCCCATCCTCTCGCACTTCATCCTACCTCCTACCTTCCTATCTTCAGATTCAAATCATTGGGACCAGAAACAAACAAAAAGGAATTCAGAGTGTAAGACAAAATCTTGTACAGTGGGACACAACCCCTACTCCTGTGTCAAGCACTATCTGCTCCAGGGTAGCACAGATCTAAAACAGCAAAGGAGCCACCAGTGAGGACTGAAGACCCAGGCAGCTGTTCAATATCTGCAATAACAAGGGGAACCATCAAGAGAATGAGATTTGGACCTCAGCCGCTGAAAGGCTGCAGTAGTTCCTGCAGGCAGCAGGAACCGAGTGTTTTCTCCAGGAACATTAAGCAGTTTCTGTTGCCTCCACAAGATGCCCACCGTGAGATACCTTAAACACATCTGACTTTCAGATAAAAGTCAGATTTTCAAATAATCTGTTACTTGTAAGAAATGTGGTTAACTAATCCATAATGTGTACTGGAGAAGTCTCATGGCAGGAAACCTACAAACTTCACAGGCAAGGAGGAAGATGCACTGGGAGATGTGCATGTGAGAAGTTTGCACAGCTGCTGGCCTTCACTGGTTTCTGGAATACAAGAATACTTTTAGTCTGTCTACTGGTTCAAATCCTGCCTTTGCCAGTAATGACTGAAAGACATTGTAATGTAACAGCTGCTTGGTGGCCAGTGTGAAATGAATTAGTTATCTCAGCCTGCTGCCTGGTAGGCAGGTGTCCACATCAGACCAGCCATTGTCACAACCGGAACTAAGTGGCACCCTCAGAGCAAAAGAAAAAACTAAATGGATAGGGCAGACAAAATTGACCTCTTCCCTCCAGAGGTTATACTCCCAAATCAAAAACGAGGTCTTATGAGAAAATATCGAGATGGGATCCTTGTACAGCCAAACTTATTTTGGTGGCAAGTCCATTCAAGCACGCCAGTTACAAGCACCTTTAACCACCAAGCAACCACTTCATTGTTAAAGAAATGGCAAAAACAACAAATGGAAAAATTAGTATGTTCTAAACATTTTGGCTGAAGCAGAAGTTATCCCTCCACAAATAAATATCAAATTCAAAGATCAGAAACAGGCTTTTTTAAAAGAAAGAAATGTCATGCACAAGTCACAAAATGTGTTTGAAAGAAAGACACTTCTTTCCAAAAATTTCATCTCTAGCACTGAACTAAATGACTTAAATTCTGAAGTCCTTGCCACTTTTGGACAATAAAAATCAGAAAGGATATCTAGAACATTAAACATTGAAAGCTAGGTAGACAAGAGAATGTAACGTCATCTCGGTATGGAGGGAAGGTGTTTCTCTTGGTTGTGTCAATAGTTTTGCAAATTCAAAGTAACAGAGGCATGTTTGCTTCCAAGAATTATTTTTTTTCCTTGCTTTCCTGACAACATGCAGTTGTGCTCAGCTCAACAAGAAATTAAGATTGTGTGAACTCAGAAACTGAGAACCCCATTGCCCCTAGATGAACTTGGTGTTTGTTAAGGTCTCTCTTAATCAGGTTCTTCACTGTTATAAATTTTTGGCAGGGTAGCCCCATACCTGCAACCTTTGGCCAGCTGTGACCTGGTCAGTTTGCCTCTTAAGGGAATGGCTTCCTATTTTGACTCTAACAAATACTTACACGTCCTAAATAAAACATTGCTGTTATTGTGGCTGCAGAAGCAGCTCAGCCCTTTGCTATATTTACTGTACTGGTAGTTGCTCTCCAGACTGCATTTTACAGAGTTCTCCATTTTTGAGAGCCAGATGCAAAGAAGCCAAAGGCAGAAAACTTGTTGCTACTTAAACACCTGTAAATATAGGGATTACGAGACCTTCCTACAGTTTCTTCTGTGACCTAGGTAAAGGCTAACCTAGGGCAAGAAAGGGATTCTTGCTTCAAAGCTTTCTTCAATTAATGTGTTTTAATGATGGAGTTCGATAACCCTGGGGACTAAAGTCTTCTATTTATCTCAAATAAATTACACAGCAGGAAGAATAGCAGAGTTGGCTTTTCCATGATTCAGTGTATTGCTAAAAGAATAAAATTTCTTAATAAGAGACAAGAGTTCAACTGTGCCATCTTCCTTTGTCTCTGCTGAACGAGTCAAAATGCCCAACAAAACCAGTTAGTTACACATCTCTTCTGGACAGATCTCCACAACTGACCTCGCAAACCTTTTCAATTTACAAAACCAACAGGCAGTTGCTGGGCATCTCTCTGCTATTTCTGAACCAGAAACCTAACACTAAATGTTGTGCAAGTACGTGACAACCCCGATAAACTGTTTGTTTCACAAATGGTAGGCTGATCCCGGGATGTCCGGGCAAGTAATTGGCTCAGACTACCTGTTTGTTATTTCTGAATGCTAAAAAGCAAGGAGTCAGGCACTTGGGGAAGCTGCAAGTAAAGCTGATAATGGCTCTTTGCCTGACACCTCAGGTATTGTTCTTGATCCCCAACACTGTAAAGTTATCAGTACAAAGTTATTCTTTTATAATGACAAGGATTCCCTGGTGCATGCATTTTTTTCCATTCAGCTTCTCTCATGACCCTGAAAATAGTGTATTTATATATGTATTTATAGATAGATAGATAGATAGATAGATAGATAGATATGAGAGCCTTACTCACTGCTAGGTTAGGAAAATTTGCTCTAGGGGTTGTTATCATTTATTAACCACTTTAAATGAATACCTAGCTTAGAAGATTCAAAAAAATAAACCCTTTCAGATTCTTGAACAACTCCCTTATACTGAAGGGAGATGATAACACAGGGCAAGAAGGCATTAGGTGTAGCAAGCAGTTTCAGTATGATATTAAGGATTTTCAACATCAAGTCTGAATATACCTAAACTGTCTATCTCTCCAGATTCTTCTGCACTCAGACTCTATCTCAGCATGTATTTCTTTGGCTGGGCAAATAAAAGTATGCGGATTTGCAGTCAATCTAACACTTCCCACAACCCAGCATTCTCCACTTTTCAAAATTACAGACAAGCAAAGCAACAGTTTAAACAGGTTCTCAATAAACTGTCAATGACACTTTACTCTGAGGATACAAGAACTGCTCTAGACATGGAAACATGACCTTTACCCAGCATCATAATGCACTTCGAGGCAAAGAGCACTTTTTCATCTTCTGTTTTTATAGCATTTACCTTAATGAGAACCTAGTTCATAACCAAAATTCCCACGTGTTGTTGTAGTGCTACTACTATGACCATTGGAAAGCTTAACTGGCTTCGGGTTAAGGCTTCCCCATCCTGCAAGCCAGTGCAGAACTGTTAGATATGAGGGAACCTCTTGTGCTTCCCTTTCAGCTAACATTTAAGATCTAGAAAACTTCCCACCCTTTTCTCAACTATTTTCCTACAGAGTAATTTTAACCATCTTAATGGGGTATGTTTTACTTCTGACTTGCATACTCCTTTTATAATCCAGTCTTATTAAAGCCCATACAACACTTTAAATTTTCTGACTTCTGCAGAGAAGGACAGAAAAAAGCTCACTGTTAAAATGATAACTAGTGAGATAAGCACGTTATACCTCTTCATGCAAATCTGAAATGGCCTATTTTAAATGCAGATCAGGTTTTTTTTTTTTGTCACCTCTTAGAATCATAGAATCATCAGTGTTGGAAGAGACCTTTAAGATCGACAAGTCCAACTGTCTGTTTCTTCCGGAGACTTCTTCCCCCTGTTACCTACCCCATCAGTTCTAGGGCTGCAAATTATTTCTCCCAAAGTCTGCAGGAGAGATGCAACAGCCCAAGATGTCTAAGGTGAGATGCCTTTGTCGGTCCTAAATCTCAGGTTAATTCCACCTAATAACTAGTACGTACATTTATTGTCAGACAGCCCATTTCAAGCATAGGTATTAAACAGCTTTGCAAAAGTGAAGAAACTTTCCCTTTTTTCACACATTCAGAAGCCAAGGCAGAGAGAAGCCTGGTGTCTTGGTCAAGGCTGGAAAGCCCTATTCCTGTAAAGCAGGGAATGGAAATCTCATACTTACAAACTTCCATTGTTTCACTCTAAGCATTCGCTGCCTTTCCAAATGCATACTTCATTTCAAAACTAAATTTTCAGAAAAATATAATAATGTTGCCATTGTTAAAAAAAGCAACATGGAATTGTGCAGCAAATGCCCTTCACTAGTGGAAGCAATGTGCTTCACAATCCTTGGAGAAAAGACAATGTACAAAGATCACTTCAAATGATTTTATTAATAATTTATATCCTTTCTACTTATTGGTAAGCTACAGATTATCTGATTTTTAAAAAAAATTCATACTTATTACAGTTGATATTCCACGGCAAACAGAAATGTGGCATTACTGACCGTACTGCCAAGAACCTGAACTTCATATATGTGTCCTATAAGCTTTACAGCAAAGCTGTTAAAAATCGTACCTTTCTAAAGTCCTTTCTTGTAGTAGTCTACCTTTCAGTGACACATCACCCATTGTAGGAATGACTTATGCTGATCAAATCCGTGTAACATTCTTTCAAAATTAGCAATTTATAGAAACACTATCATTTTTGATCCTAATTTAATGAGACACGGGATGAGATTCTAGGGATCAGAACAAGGCAATCAGAGAAATAAAGAGTGGTCACTCACCTTTCCACCATGTGTGTCTGGTCCAGTGATAACCCATCAATTGCGGTGCATTCTGGACACTTGAACTTCTTTCGTGGGGTCACCTGCAGAAAGGCACGCCAGATATTATCAAATATCAACAGAAGGGACATTAATCTCCTTGCAGAGAGAGCAGCGCAATACCTCTGAACATGCCTGCAGTGTAAGCTGAGCTGTCTCAAAAAGAGGGGGTGTACAAAAAAAAAAGCCACTCTGTTCCTCCATTCAGCTCCATCTGGCCCGGCTGACTGCAAAATTCACAGGGGCCCAATAAAAACGGCTTGGAGGGTTTTTTCCTTCTGTAACTGAAAAGAAGTGGCGATGACAAGCTCCTTAATTCCTGTTTAATGACTGTTTTCTCACTGCCAAGGTCCCTGTATAAACACCATTTGTTCTTGCAGCCATAACAGCGATGAAATATAGCTTCCCATACTTCACCGGAACGTTAATCCAACAGGCGCTCTTTTGCTCTCTCCAGTTAAGAGCTGACTGGCAAACTCTGCAAGACTCTCCGAATCGCACAGAGGTGCCAAATTGCTCCGCTGTGCCCTCATACGGCTCAAAAACTTTTTCAGCAAAAGCACACACTTTATCTTCTAAAGACTTTTCTAGGAAATGCAGCCACCAGGCCCAGTAAATGATGATGGACAGATGGGAAAAAGGACCCTGCTAATTGAAGTAATGCCTGGTGGCCTCTAAATCTCATTCCGAGTTGACACACTTTGAAATGAATGTACGGAGTGAATGTCTAGACCTGAAAACGTGTCGAAACATGTCAGGAAATTAATTCAGGGATAAAAAGTTCATTTAAAGCTGATCTTGCAATTAACGTTCTTGCAATTAACATTCCTATAAATCAGCTGTTGTCAGGCCATGACAGAGCGAGCTGTGGACAGTTGGCAATTTCTTTCCTCCAGCAATCTCAAATAGTTAAAGTATATGTATGTGGGCATGTACATATACACACGCATACCTACAGCTGTCATTTAAATTATCTTTTTTATAGCTCATCTGCATGGCTAAAATAACCACCAGAAACAACTGGTAAAAATCAATTCTCCGTTCCCAGTATATAAAAATTTTACTAGAGGGGCTTTTCTAGCATGGAAGGAGAATAAGATACCATACTGGGGCAAAATGAGAGAAAAAGGAGGATTAAGTAATATATTGAAGCCTACTGAATAAATTTAAGGATGTATCTCATGTTTTTTAATTTTGTAAACATAAACAGCAGAAAAGTCCCACCTTAATGACAGATTTGCCAGTAACATTTGCTACGAGAAAATTCATGGCAATATCTTCACAATTCATGTGCGCATCCACCCAGTTCTTGATGTCTCCAGGCATTTTATAGGTGTAAAGATAGTTGAAATACTGCAGAGAAGAGAGAGAGAGAAAGAAGATAATTTTAAATACAGATACAGGAACTGCAAGACTAAATATTTCAGTCATGGAACGGCAGGCAGTTAAATGATACTGCCTTCAGACAAGAACTACTTCAGCAGATAGAAAATAATTTTTTGGGTGCTAAATTGCATAATTATTCCATTATTGACCGGCACACAAATTTTGTTTAAACTGGTTTTCTTTTCTGAACCTACTACCTACAGAGCTACATTCACTGCAAAATTTGCTACGTACTTTCAGGTCACGCAAACTAGCAAGAGTTTTGTAAGTTCATAAAGGTAAGTAATGATTTTATTTTACAGGCAGAGACAAATCACTGGTTTTCACAGCAACTGAAAGAGGTCTAGGGAAAGTTTGCAATCGGTTCTCTGACTGTTGTGAAGAACATAATCATAGCACCACAAAAACAGATGGAACAATGACAGAAACACATACAGATATTGTTTAATGTACACATTGTACATTAATACAGTACGGTACAAGTTGTATATTACCTTGTGATAAAAGGCTGCCCCAGTAAGCACCATTGAGACTTCATTGGTCCATTCTGATTCATATTTCCATTTGTTCATCTCATGGTCCCAAAGATGCAGGCGGCCTGGATATCCAACCAACCTATCAGGGAACTCACGCCAGACCTGAAGAGAAAAAAACGTGACATGCTGTTAACCAGGCCTGCACAGAAAGCAAATGCAACACATCTGCTTTGGGAGGGTAGAGTTTCAGTGGGGCAAAGATCACTTAAATTCTTCTAAGTCCAAATTCCTGGAATAAAAAGTTGCCAGGAAGAAGTACAAAAAACCACAAGCTTGCTGTGGAAGGACCCCACAACTCAGAGAAGCCGTGTCCCAGAGCAAAAGGCCACTAATGGAATACTAAAATAATTGTTATAGAGAAATATAAATGACTACTCAAAAAGATTTTAACTCTAGCTAAACTCAAGCATGATTAAAATGAAACTTTTGATGTTAACTTCAGTAGATATGACTACAACCTAACTACTTTCACAGCTGGCTTTGGATCTAACCAACCTGCTTCCTTTGTCAGGAACTGGCTTAAATTTTAATATTGCTGGTATTCTTTAGTGGGTGCTTGGCTACATGGAAGGCTGCTTTGCCCTTGACTTGTTCCAGACAGCTGGATACAATCAAGATACCATCCTTGTCACTCCATACATTATTTTATAGCTGACTACAGGATCAAATACAGTAGACAAGAACAAGGAGAAGGGCATCATTAACGCAACCCCAGTTCTCCACACGGCTGGCCACATTAAATAATGGACAATTTTTGCATTAGAGAAAAAGGGAGGAAGGATTATAATTATTTAGAGGAGTCCGAATGCTATTTGTTTGCTAGATACCGTTTGTCTGCGTTATTTGCAGACAAATTATTCAAAATTTTTCCCTTAATCCAAGTAACTGCTAGGTCTGTTGGAAGAAGGAGTCTTGACTCTCTAACATACAGTTAGGTTACAAGAGTTTCTGGTTTAGGTTGGTAGTGTATAAACAAACAGATGCATACGCAATGGAATTTCTGTATGCAAGGTCAACAGCGAGAACAAAGTATCTCAAAAATCCCCAAGGATCCCTTCACAATCTCTTTTGTCTGTACAAAAGACAAGGGAAACCTACAGTCGAATGCACAGTAAAGAAAGTGTTATTTGGAATTCCACCGTCCTGCAAACGTCACTTCATCAGCAGTTCACCTTGGGCACTTTTCATGTGTCAGTGCATTTCAGTTGGGAGGCCTGGACTATAAGGACTCTATGCAAGTATTTTGTCAAAGTAAATATGATAAAACAATCAGCTTTAAGTTACTGCTTCTGCATCTAGATTACTGTGATTTTGCATTACTATATACCTTTTCATCTATACATCTCAACACATTTTATTGCTGTCAGTTAATACAGCTTCAGAATCCCATGATGAGAGCAGTTATTATGTCAAACGTCCAGATGAGGAAACCTGCCAAAAATCATACAGGAAACAAGAATGGGAACCAGATCTTCTGACTCCTCGACTTGTATTTTATCCAGAAATCAATCTTTCTAGACAGTTCTAGGGCACAAGTACTGGGATAGTATTTAGATATGACAACGCTCCAACACGCAGGGTTCTTGAAAGCAGATAACTTGGAACTGAAGGAAGAGAATTCATAGGACATTTACAAGTTGGTGCCATAAACTAATTAAAACAACACAGACTGCTGGCAGGCAAGCCAGCGAGGGCTTGAGATATCTATTTTGACATGACGTAAAAAACCGTAATAAAGAACACAAAACTGCATGTACCACACTCAAAATTTTATTCCTCGCTCTCCAGGACTCAAAAAATTAATGATTTCGTTTTAAACCTGAATATTAAAACGTCTATCTCCCAGCTCTTGGAAGGCACCACCACATAAGCTACTGAGGCTCGACAAAGGATTTGACAGAACACTACAGATCTGCACCGTACTGGGCTAAGAATTCTTGTAGAGGAAATGGCATGCATATTAACAGCAGCTGAAAGAAAGATTAAAGTCAGCTACTGCTTCCCACGGGACTGCAGTGCCTTCCCAACACAGAACTCTGGATTCATATCCCTTCTAGTTTTTGCCCTTGGTGTCATCTTGAAGAGTCCAAATGACATAAAATAAAAGCCAACAATAATGCACATTACTCACACAGATTTCTTTGTGTCACTCTAAATATCAACTCCACCCTGCAAAAAAATTTCCTGGCCTCTGAAAATTGTCAGTTCGATGCATCTAAAAAATAACTTTGGTGTTTTGAACAAAGATTCCTTTTAAAAGTAATGCTTTCGAAGTCGGTGGAAAAGCTTGGCTTTTTCTTAATGTTCACCGCTAGCTCATTCAATGGTAATTCCTGGAAAGGCTCCCAATGGCTCCATCCAGCTCATTGCCCAAATCCATACATATGCTTTGTGCCAAAATTAATATATACAGCTACAGCTTATAAGGAAGCTTTCAGAATAAAAATAGTGGTAATGATTCTAATACTACTCTCTATTTTGCACTACTGTCCATTTTCTTGTTTGATGGTTGCCTTTAATTTATTAGTCTGTGAGGAATACATTCCATTTTAGCCAGTGATCTTATTAGCTTTCTCAGACTAAGAAGGATGGCCTGATTTAATACTGGTAAGGGACACATCCAAGGAAAAACATATTGCCAAATGAAGAGGAGGTATGCTTCTTTGCAGACAAGTCATCCCAAAGACTCTGCGAGTCAACCCTGAAGATAAATATTTTTGGACGAAGCATCTCCCAGATGAAATGTCAAATAGAAGTTCTGACTTAGTAGTTTTACTAAAAGCCTTGTAAGGAAAACCAAAAGAAAATGATAGTAATTTTGTTTCCAAGTCAAGTTCCCAAGTGACATAAACAGCATAGCTAAAACACCCTCCAGTCTCATCTCTCCAGAGCTCTTTCTGCCTCACAGCCTCAACTATTTTGTGCAATTTGCTGTGCCATCAGAACAGCAAACTCTCATGTAGCCAGAAGGACAGAGAAGCATTTCCTTCTACAAAACATTCTCAAACATTTATGCATTAAATTCAGTAGACTATATTAAGTCACATGCAATTTCAGCAATTTAATGAACAGAAAAATAGCCAGCATTTCCAAAGCTATCATGACGACATTTTAAGAATGAAACACTGACTATCCTCTACAAATGAAAACAAACACAAGCCATCAGTATTCCTTCTGCCTTCCAGAGCCCCATCCACTCTTAATTCTTCCCCAGTCCTCAAAGGAATGGCTTGTGCTATTACTAAAAAAATAAAGTACAATGTAAACACAGAGTCCATTAAAAGATGCATGACGCTTTGCACACACACATTTTGTAAAATATCGTCAATTTGAAGAAGAGCTTTGAATGTGGCCAGCAGTGAATAATTCTTTTGTTAAGCAGAGTTATAGTATTCTTCCTAGAAAGGAATGCTGAAAACTAAACTTTTAAAGTCAAAATGAGCAAGGAAGAATTCCTCTGAAGAAGGCATTCGAACTTCATGAAAATTTCAGCCTAGTAAAATATGCAATTCAACAGAGAGTAGATTTTTGTTAAAGAATGCCAGAGACATGAAGCACTGAAAAACAATTCTGAGACAGAATAAGATCATCTACCAACAGAAGGCCAAAAGTTTTCAACAGAAAAAATGCAAACTTAGCAATGCACCAAACAGTACATTTTATGAACAAAAAACATAGGCTCAGAGCAGTAATCCCCATTTAGACTATTTCTATGATTGCTCTAATAAAAATATTTTGACTCTGTAAGGACAAAGTGCTGCATAAGTATGTGAAAAGAAATTACTTAATGCTAAGCCATCTGCCTCGAGGCCAGCTGAGACACAGAGGTGGGAATGCTACAATGCTTGATTTCAGTCTTGTATTCAAACACCAAACACTTCAGAGGTGGCCAATGGTCCTGCTTTAATTTTTTAAGATTACAATAATCTAAATACTTGTTCCATTTCTTGGGTCTCTCTGATAATCTCTCTGTGAACAACAAAGTTCAGTAAGTGGGAAAAAAAATTATCTAGACATAACAGTTTTTCTCCCATTTCCCAAGCCATGCAACTTAACAGAATTTAACAGAAATATTTTTTTCAAAGTCAGAATGTCATGAGTATTCCTCTGCTACCTTAATACAGCAGCACACAGGGACTATTTTTCTGCTTGCTCCAATAGATTTATGCAAGGTCATAAATCACTGTACCATAATAGTTCACTTTTAACAAGTAAAAAACGTCTGACACTTTGAGTGTTACTATAATTTTTTATGGCTGAAAGTGTACAGAGATCAAAGTTTTCTGGGTTTTTTTTTTTTTAGGCTCGCTCTATACATTCAGACAAGTCTGTGACAGAGGGGGTTTTGCCACATGTTTAAATGTAGAGTCTCAAGGATGTCAGGAGAGAAAAGAAAATTACTGAATGTCACGTTTCCAGCCCTTCATATGACCAAAGCAGAAGCAGACCTACTTTTAAAAGAAAACTTTCTGGTAACGTTATATGCTGCTACTGTTCCCTCTGGATTCCCCTGCAAATGAGTCAAGAGTTTGAGAGATACTTTTCTGGTAACACACATAAACAGATAAATAAATTATCACAGGCTGAGGACAATTTAAACATCTGGGAGCCAGCTCAGGCCTGTCAAGCAAGTCACAGACACTCAAGGACAGGAAAGATCAATCTTCAGCCCCTGATTTCTGTGCCAGAGAGTGGGAATTACATCACCCACCCCCTATACGAGGAAAATTGTCTATTTTTTTTAGACAATTTTCCTCTATTGTCTAATTGCTCTGCTTCTGTATTCAAAGACATTTCTATTCATTTAAATTACGGGGCGGGGGGGGGAGGAGGAGAGCCAAACTCAAAATATAAGGATTCAAAGTCTTCATAGGTTCGTCTCAACTATCTTCTCAATACGGCACTTTAATTTTCCATCAATGTTGCTGTTCAGTACGCTGAATTTCCAGAATCAAAATGGAATAGGATTTATAATAAAATGCAAAAAACTGCAAAAGAAATAGTTTCCAGTCTGCCAAACTAAACAATCTCATGTCCGAACAGTTACATTCACACACAAAATATAAGGACTATTACTCAGGTAGTCCCTGCAACCAAGGCACATGGCCACAAGGCCAATAAATGAGCCAGCACAGTCAAACTGCTAGACCTGTTGGGCTTCGTCCTAGGGGACAAACAGTTGCAGGTCCCAATTATCCCCTAATTGCACCAACTACAGGGGAATTCACATCAAATTTTCTTTGCCTTATTTTTGTTTTTCATGAGAATAACCCCTTTCTGTGTGAGTGACCAGACTCAATATATGTGATGTTACAGATACTGTCCAATGAGGGTGTTAAAATTAACAGCTCAGACACACAAACATCAAGGTTCTGCTTCACACGACTTCTGGCTGACACAGCTGGAACTCAGCTGCAGTTTGAATCTCTGCTTCAAAGCGCTTCAAGCCTGCTCTGCCAGTAGCAGCAATTCATTTGGAACTACTTACACAGTCACTTAGGTGACTTCGGTAAGTCACTCCTTACTCTTACTCACTTTATTTGAGACGGCTTTAAATGGAAATCAAACTGCAAATGGAGCAAGGATTTATGTAGCATGCACATTATGGATCTGCTATCTTTCATCCCGTCAGATCACCCTCAAAACTAGTAGTTATAAGCACCAACACAGGCAAAAGTAAGTTAGCTTGCAGAACTGCCAGCATTTGATTGCTCTGCTGTTGCAGTACAGTGCTTAAAACATTCCATGCAGACAACAAAGCACAGAGAAGGTCTATGCAGCCAAAACCCCCTTCCTTCAGTTGTCTTCTCTTCATTCCATCTTTCACACTTCATGTATTAACCTGCTACTCTTAACCTGGCAAGGGAAGTATTTCCTTTCTGGAGACACACATGACAGATTAAACCTCTGTCTCCACTACTTAACATCTTTGTTATTACTTCAGCATACCTACATCATCACAAGACATTTCTGGAGTCCAAAAGCTTGTTACTTGCTAACAGTCTCTTTTACTCGAGAGGCAGAAAGAGCAATATTTTACTACACATGTACATATGTTAAAGAAATACTTCCAACGTATTTTTTAAAAATATCATCTTGTATTAACTGCACTTAACATTGCTAAAAAATGGCCAACTATCACATTTCGTTAGCCTTCTCCACCTTAGAGAAGCAGTTTTCATAATTTCATTCAACTTAGGTAACACTTTCATGTTCTAGCTCTCACATACAAAGCCCAGTGTTGTTTTGCTGTTGATAATACATGTACAGGACTAAATAATTCAGAGCTTTTTTAAAATATGGTATTACATTTTCTGATGTTTCTGATTTATTTACAAATACAGCATTTTGGTCTTAAATACACACCTATAACAGTAATGTTAGATTATGGACTGTGTCATACACTCAAATACAAATGGAAGACAAAAATTACCTAATTCAAAACACAGTTTTGGAGGGAAGACAACAGTGCTGCTTTAAGTGCACTTTTAACAAACAATTCAAGTACCTATGAAGACTGTCACCTCTTTGTACCGCCATGGGTACAAACTGATTTGGACAAACTTTCTTTTTGTCCATACCCTCATTACAACAGCAGCTGCTGAAGCTTTGCCATTTCACATGATCCATGTGTCCCCTCCTTGAAATTCTTCAGTTCTTCTTTTCATTGCACTCCACCTTATTTCGGCATGTCCTCAAGAGGCCTCCTCTGTTCCCAGCACTTAATCTCTGAAACTTGTCTTGTCCATCAAGACATGTTCACTTGGCTAGCACTTCTGATTTGTCTGAAAACCGAAGCTGTTAAGAAGAATGCAGTTCAGGCTTCAGACTGCTTCCACTACACCAGTTACACACCATTTTCTGGAGTCTCTTGGCACTCCTATGCCAGTTACTGAAAACTTCTTAGCTCGCAGGTGTTTCAATAAAGTAATGACTATCTGTAAAACTATTTCAGTCAGCATTGAACTGTTACGGTAAAGAGAGATGCAACAATCTGAATCAACAGACTGTGCAGTGGTTCCTCCACTTTATATACATATACAATGTTGAAGTGCACAGCCTAAGAGATGGGGAAAAACCAATTCTCTTACCTCATAGCCAAACTGGAGTTCATCTGAGGTTAGCATAATGATATCATCATCAATAGCCAACACTGCTTCTGTTTCAATCTCATCATAAGGGAAGAAGCGGTTGCTAAGTTTATTTTCTGCAGTCCTAACAACTTTCAGGGGAACACGAATCTTTGGCCAGAGGGAATCTAGAGAGAAAAATTGAAAGAAAGAGAATTCAATATTATACTTTACTTCTGAGCCTGCATATCCATCTTAGCTGCTCTTTACTCTTTTCTTCTTCACATATAAAGAAATGCTTCTTAATGGCAAATTAGTGGCAAACATAAGAGCATGTGAAGGCAAGGGACAGAAGTTCAGCTACATTTCCCTCTGTAGCTCTCTACAAAGAGCTTCATGGACGGCTACACAGGGGACAGCTTGCCCAAAACAGCAACTTGCAGCACTCACAGAGCAAGAGTAGGGATAATATGTATTGGTTTAGGACACTCAGCATGAAAAGATATTTCACTCAACTGCAACTAAAATAATTTGAAGCAGCAGTATATAATCACTGACTGCAAATCTAGGGGCATAAAGAATTTGACTAAGAATGTTAGTTCTATCGAGAGCTGAGAAAAATATATTTTATTATATCAATTAAATGTTTAGGACCATTGACTACTGTTAAGGGGTAGATTCTGTGTCTCAGCAATTTCCTTCATCTTCAAAATCCTAAGTCACAGTGATAATTTAAAACTAGATAAATAAAAATGGATTCTAACTTGTGCCCTACAGCATTCTTACAAGTAGAAGAGAGCACTGGAGTACGCAAACATTAAAATTCTCAAGTCAAATGAGGATTTAAATAGCAACAAAACCCCCCGCAGACACAAAACTGGATCCAATTCACTCTACAATGGGATTAGTTTCCATTTTTTCCAATGTGTTTAACATGTAGCACCTTAACTGTCACGTTAACAGCTTCTGCATATATTCAAAATTTTTCAAAACCCTCTTCTATTCCTGCAAAAGAATAACTGTAGGTGTAAGTATATAGCACTAAGCTAAAGAAAATGGAAGTAAGGGCTAAATACTAAACATTAATTCTAAATGCATATAACCATGTACAGTTTCTAGCACAAAGCTTAACAGTAGTCATTATTACAGTATGACGCATCCCAAAAGCAACTATTCATCAAAAAGTATTCTAATTAAAAGCTAAACAAATAACTAAACAAATGCCATATGTTGGTTTCTTCTGGCTTTCACATAAACATAGATTTTAATGAACATTCGAGAGAAAAGAGAGCATTGTAAGATGAGCCTTGTGAATAGATGATCACTTGAGTTTCTTACACTAGTGAAATGGAGGGGGTGGCAATGGTAAGAAAAATAAGCAAAAACACATTAAGTCAAATACAAATTCTCTGAGCAGTCCTTTTGTAAGTTGTTCTCTGTGACAAATGCAAATGTGTGTAAGGACACACCTTCAAAAAGGTGATTGTTCCCCTCCACCTAAGAATATTGGGGCCACACCTGGAGTACTGTGTCCAGTTCTGGGCTTCTTAGTGCAAGAGAGACATGGGCAAACTGCAGAGAGTTCAGTAAAGAACCATGAAGGTGATGACAGTACTGGAGCATCTCCAGGAGGATTTCCATCTACAAGGAAAGGCTGAGAATGCTCTGGCTGTTTAGCCTAGAGAAGAGAAGGCTCAAGGAAGATCTCATCAGTGTGTACAAATACCTGAAGGGAAGGTGCAAAGAAGATAGAACTAGGCTCCTTTCACTGGTGGCCAGTGACAGGACCAGAGGCAATGGNCTGAGCACTAACACGGGTTGCCCAGTGAGGTAGTGAAATCTCCACTCTTGAAGATACTTGAAAGTCATCTGGATATGGTTCTGTGCAACCTGCTTGAGATGATCCTGCTTGAGAGGGGGGATTGGACACCTGATCTCCAGAAGTCCCTTTTGAGCTTAGCCATTCTCTAATTCTGTGGTAAGTGGAGTCTAT
>VZTA01005451.1:26332-37317 GCA_013398855.1 Mohoua ochrocephala | reverse complement strand
ATATATATATTATATATATATTAAATGTGTGTATATATATATTTGTGCAGGATCAGAACCTTAATTTGAAAATTCCTTTCTGTGCAACTAATGTTTTATTTGAGGAAAATTTCAGTACATTCTGAGAACCATTAAAATAATAATGTTCTTATAACCAAATTTAACAGAATAACTACTACTCCTTTTCATGTTTTCTCCAAGAAAAATAGGCTTTACACATTGGTTACTTGAAAAATATCACGTGAATTAGTTCTAGAGGACAGCATACTTACTGTATATGATGGCCTATGTGGTCTNTGGTCTCCAGCTACAGCGGCCCCTGTAATTCATCATTTATATGAGGTTTATTTCAGATGTACATGGACAAGACTGAGATTTGAATCTGGCCCAGGTGTGTGTATGAGGGTCAGGTGACATGGCATTGCAATGGTAATGACCTAGTCCTTTCAAATAGCAGGGTAACTACTTCAGAAAAAATATGTACTTCCTCACAACAAATTAAATCTGTTCCTGTCATGTTCATCCCTGATATGTTGATCTTAAAAGCAGTCATGCTTATTCTGCAAAATCGACATATTTTATTAAATCTGATCTTCATAGTGTCATAGAATAGTCTGGATTGGAAAGGACGTTAAAGACCATGGAGTTCCAAACCACCCTGCCATAGATGGAGACAACTGTCACAGGATCAGGTTTCTCAGAGCCTGATCCAACCTGGCCTCCTCACAGCTACAGCTTCTCTGGGAAACCTGTGCCGGTGCCTCACAATCATGGCAAAGAATTCATGGCAAAGAATTCCTTACTAATATCTAATCTAAACCTACTCTTTTTTAGCATGAAGCCATTGCCCCTTGTCCTGTCACTACATGCTCTTGTAAAGAGTCTCTCTCCATTTTTCCTGTAGGCTTCCTTCAGGAACTGACTGGAAGGCTGCAATTAGGCCATCCCAAAGCCTTCTCTTCTCCAGGATGAACAATCCCAATTCTCTCAGCCTTTCCTCATAGGAGAGTTGTTGCATCCCTCTGATCATCTTGGTGGCCTCCTCGGACTCTCTCCAACAGGTCCATGTCCCCCCTGTGCTGGGGACCCCAGAGCTGGATGAAGCACTGCAGGTGGGGTCTCACCAGAGCAGAGCAGAGGGGCAGAATCCCCTCCCTCACCCTGCTGCCCACGCTGCTTTGGATGCAGCCCAGGACACGTTTGGCTCTCTGGGCTGTGAGTGCCCATGGCTGGCTCATGTCCAGCCTCTCCTCCACCAGCACCCCCGAGTCCTTCTTCCCAGGGCTGCTCTGGATCTGTTCATCCCCGGCCTGTGTTGATACCAGGGGTTGCCCTGATCCATGTGCAGCACCTTGCACTCAGCCTTTTTAAACCTCATGAGATTCCCATGGACCCCCTTCTTGAGCTTCTTCAGGTCCCTCTGGATGGCATCCTGTCCTTCAGGTGTGGCAACTGCACCACTCAGCTTTGTGTCACCAGCAAATTTGCTGAGGCTGCACTTGATATCTTTGTCTATGTCATTAATGAAGATATTAAATAACACTGGTCCCAATATGAACCCCNGTTTTGGGGGACTGTGTCGAAAGCTTTACAGAAGTCTAGATAAATAACATCTGCAGCCCTTCCCTTGTCCAATGAGGTGGTCATCTCATCATATAAAGCCAATAGGTTGGTCAGGCAGAACCTGACAAGCTTGATGAAGCTGGGATGGCGGTTTCAAATCAACTCTCTGTCCTTAATGTGCCTTAGCACAGCTTCTAGGAGGATCTGTCCCATGATCTTTTCAGGCACAGAGGGGAGGCTGACAGGTCAGTAGTACCCAGGGTCCCCTCCTTCTGCCCTGTAACCGTCAATAGTCACACTCCAGTCACAGGATTCATCCACCAAGTTTCAGCCATGGTTGCAAGGTTTTCACTTTCTAGCAGCACAGTGGCTTCCAGCTCTTGCTCATTGGCCATGCTGCGTGCATTGGAGTAAGAGCATGCCAGCGAGTCTGCTGGCTGTGTTGCCTTCCTAGAGAAACACCCCTTAACTCCTTTAAGATATTTCCCTGGTGTTTTCCTGTTGGCTTCTCTTACCTCCTGAGTTCCTGGGTCATCTCGGTGCAGATGTGCTCCAATATGGCCAGCACAGTTCAGTCACCAGCTGAGGGCCCTGGCAGCACCCTGTTCCTCTAAGCTTTGCCAGAGACTAGTCTGATATTGCCCCCTCCCCTATCATGTCTAATTTAAAGCTCTTACTATTGTGTCTGGAAATGTTCATCTTGTGGCTATGTACAGTTTTGCTGTTCTATATCTCTGAAGAGAAGTGTACGTGTACAGATTGTTAACAGGACCCAAAAGTAAATTTGGACCTCCTCAGTATAAGAACTTTACTCTTTATTTCTTTATAAGCTACTGCTAACGCATAAGTCCATTAATTGTTTGTTTAGCATCATAGCCATAAGGCTGTCCTCCTAAAAGTGGTTAACTGGAGAGAATTGCTAAGCACAGAGCTGGAGTCTGCCATTGGACCTTAATTATGCCTTCAGAGACAGAAAGAATCAAATGTAAAAAGTAATAGAGTTGAACATCTGATCCATGATAATCAAAACAAAAAAGGATTTTTCCACTTGTGTATGATGATGTAAGAGACTGGCTGGTAAAAGAAAGAGGGCAGTAAAAAGAGATATACTTACAAACCTAGATGAAACTATGAAGTTCTTTTTAGATATGCAAGACATTTTCTCACAGCTCATCTCTTATGACTTCTAGATAAATCTGCTTGTTTAAAGTACTTGAGGTTTTCCAGTTTGAGTCCAGGAGTGGCTTTTCCACAAAAGTGTTCTTGCAACAAAATCTGGCATACGGCTTAAAACAAAGCAACAGCCTATTGTCTCCATTTTCTTGCTGTGCGTGGTACATTTGTTGTTAGTGACCAGTTTGTCCAGCAAATCTATTCACTTCATATACATGCCCCGCAGCACTGAGGATTTTCAATAAATTTGCCCCAGTCCATATTTACCCTAGTTCTGTAGCACTGAGTTCCCAACACAGAAGCATCCATCTGTTCTGAATGTACTCTGTGAACAGGCATAGAATGGTTCATTTCAGTCGCAGATGAAAAAATATGAGCCGTGGCATTTAACATTTGGTTCTTGTTCTTCTGAAGCTTGTTATGAAAAAACAATTTTAATACATTTTTCCACTCCTTTGTTATTTTTAATTGTGGCTGTAGGTTAAATCACAAAATTTACTCAATTTTAATTTTAATTCTTGTTTCCACTATTCTCTGTTCATGATTCAGGAGACTGTTATTATTTGTCTTCATAAAGATTTCTGCTAATGAAAGGTAGTCAAAAAGTGAGGGGTTTTTTGTACTGAAATGTTTGTTCTATATTTTAGTTCTTTAAATTCAAGGGTAAAAAATAATCTTTCTTTTAGTCTGAATGATGAAATGTTCTATTCTGAATAAGACACTATCTAATGTGGTTAATGAATATGATTAGAGCTAATTCTCAGGAGTCTGACAAATCATATTAAGCAAAATTAACTTTATGGCTTGCTACTGCCTCTGGTTGCTAAATATAACTGTGGAAATCAAATAGGTATTTTATTTCAAAGAGATATTTTATACATATATATGTATATACACACGTTTTCGGAAAATAGGATACTGGTTCTGCATGCTTGCCTGGACAAGCATGGATGTTTTTGCTAGTTGCTCTTCTACACAGGTTCTGATTTACTCATACAATATTTATTTGTTTGTGCAGAAAATGGTACCTGACAAAGGGAAATGACCACAGATAGTGACTTGGGAGGTTCAAGTCGAGAATCAGGAAAAAAACACTGCTCTTACAGGGTAGCAGAGCACCAGTAAGAGGCTAGGGAATCCAAGAGGCTCTCCACATTCAGCTAGACAACACCATGACTGTCCAGGTTTAGCGATGGTGAGAATTTGACAGGATATTTGGGGCTGAAGACCCTGTAGGTATTTTACAACCAGCCTTTCTGTGATTCTGGAGGAAAAAAATGTTATCATGAGGAAACGCAGACAATTGTTTTAGCATTACACTTCATTGGTATTTTTCTTTTCATCTTTAAAATACTAATCAGAATGAACAGCTAAAATAAATACTAAAAAAAAAAAAATAGATAAGAGAAATTGCTACAATTACCTATAATCCTCATTAATGTGCAAGAGATGAAAAACATCTGCCAGCCTGTAGGACTGAGGGCTGTGAGCAAGTTAAAAAAAGAAGAGTTGGTAGAAAGCAGCTGAAGCTACAAGAAAACACATTTTTAAAACGTATAATAAAACATATATAGACTAGAGTTTCTGGCTTATAGGAAAAACCATTGCTGGTTTTGGTTAAAATAGTGATCTCCAGCGAGCAATAATACTACTTAATGTCGCTCTTCTCAACCCAGAAGGGAATTACTTCTTTCTCACTGTAAACCTCAACAAGAATAATATGTGCATATGTATTCCTATTTATAAATCAGAATTAATTTGAAACAGTACAACTAATCATGAAGTTATGGGAAATGTAGATATAAACAAATGATGGATATAAATAGCAAAAACGTGTAATATTGCCAGTGATAGCTTTCCTGAAAGAAGAAAATCCCACTATAAATGCTCTATTCTTCATGCTTAAAAGACAAGGAAAATGCAAAAAAAACACCTCAGTTATCTGTCCAGACACCCTTTCCCTTCCCTTTGTAAAAAAATTGCCGTAGAGTAGCAATATTGCAAAATTACTTCATCATCCATAACATCTTGAAAAGTTGACAGGAGGTCTTTTTGAAAGTCTTCTCTAATGTTTTAAAGTGCTTTAGCAGCTCTCTTCTCCGTCTTTATTTTGCAGCACTCACATTCCTTCTCATCAGTCTGTTTTCTCACTTACCGAACAAAGCTGGACTGATCCTATGGGTACCATTTCAGACATGAAAATCTGATGCATCTAGCTTTATAAACCCAGTCCATTGGTCTGTTTTCCTCGTCAGGATCAAAGTTTCTTTCTGCTCTAAGCTCTGAGGAGTTTTAATATGTCACATGTGTAAGATCAAGAAATACTTTTTCTGGAAATCTCACGATGGGATAGATCACACATTCAAGGTTGGGGCTGAGAGAGATGCTCCGTAAAAGTGAGATTCATTGTTCGTTTGTCAATAAAATTCAATGCATCAAGAAGAGATGGGGGAAAAGCAAAAACACACAATAGACACACAATGGATAATTTTTCTTCTAAGTGAAATGACATTCTGTTCATAATCAAAAAAAGCAAGGTAGTGCTGAACATTCATCACACCACCTTATGAATACCCGGGCTGCCCAAGTGGGTGTGAAAGAAGCTAGGCCTCCAAAACAGCCCACTCACTCTCTTAAAGACTTGGCAAAGTAGCAGAGATAATAGCTGTTCCAATCAAATCCCACTTGCACTTCAGCCATGACACAACCGTATTTATTGGAGATGGCTTTTTTTAAACTTGTCCAAGGACATTAAAGTCAATGAGAAAAGTTTCTGCAGGTACACTGGCGATAAAAGGAAGACCAGGGAAAATGTGGGCTCTCTCCAGAAGAAAACAGGAGATCTGGTAACCTGGGATCTGGAGAAAGCTGAGATACCCACAAGTGTTATGCCTCAGTCTTCACTGACAAGTGTTCTAGCCACACTGTCCAAGTTTCAGAAGGCAGTGAGTGGGAGAATGAAGGTCATGTTTGAGACCATTGTGAGCCTTAACACGCACAAGTTCAGAATGACGTTGCTTACCTGGACCTGTGGAAAGCATTTGACACCGTCCTGCACAAGATACTTGTCACTAAGCTGGAAAGAAATAGATTTGATGGGTGGACTCAGTGGGTGAGGAGCTGGCTGGGTGGCTACACTCAAGCAGTTGCAGTCAACGGCTCAATGTCCAAGCGGAGAGCAATGATAAGTGGCGTTCTCAGGGACCTTATTTAACAGCTTTGTTTGTGACAGGGACAGCGGGATGGAGTGCACTCTCAGCAAGCTCGCTGGCAACACCAAGCTGTGTGGTTTGATCAACTTGTTGGAGGGAAAGGAAGCCATCCAGAGGGACCATGTTAGGCCTGAGCAGTGGGGTGGTGTGAACATCATGAACTTCAACAAAGCGCAAGGTCCTGCACCTGGGCTGGGCAATCACAAGAAAAAATGCAGGCTGTTAGGAGAGCAGATTGAGAGCAGACCTGAGGAGAAGGACTTGGGGTAGCTGGTAGATGAGAAGCTTGACATGAGCCATCATTGCGTGCTCACAGCCCAGAAAGCCAATTGTATCCAGAGTTGCTTCCAAAGCCGTGTGGCCAGCAGGTTGAGGGAGATTGTTGTCCGTCTACTCTGCTCTGGTGAGACCCTGTTTGGAGCACTGTGTTCAGTTCTGGGGCCCCCAACACAAGAAAGACATGGATCTGGTGGAATGAGTCCAGAAGAGGGCCAGGAAGAGGGCTGGAGCATCCCTTCCATGATGACAAAATGGGAGAGTTTGGGTTGGTCAGCCTGGAGAAGAGAAGGCTCCACGGAGACCTCATTGCAGCCTTCCAGTACCTGAAGGGGGCTTACAGGAAAGCTGGAGAGTGTAGTGACAGGACAAGGAGGAATGGCCTTAATTGAAAGAGGGTAGCTTTAGACTGGATGTTAGGAAGAAATTCTTTACACTTAGGATTGTGAAGCACTAGAACATGGTATCCCATCCCTGGGACTGCTCAAGGGCAGGTTGGACGGGGAGCTGAGCAAGCTGGTGTCCTGTCCATGGCAGAGAGATTGGAAGTAGGTGATCTATAAGATCTCATCCAACCCAAACCATTCTATGATTCTATATTACTATGATTCTTTGCATTTGCTCAGACTTTACATTCATACATTTCTAATTCCAGTACTTCAGAGTACTGTTAGCCATCAAAAAGTTACTGCTACACCTCTCTTTATATCTATGTAATTTCTACATTGAACATTTCTGAATGTGCTCCTCAAGTGATTCGAGAGATTTTTCTCTCCCACAGCAGAACTCACACTTCCTGTCAAATTTCTCAACTCTCCCAGCACAACTCCTTCCTTGTCCTTTAAGAATTTAAAGTGACAAGTAGGACACCCATCCTGCACTACCACTTTTTAGAACCAATCACACTCTGATCTACCACAGCTCACTGCTGACCCTGACTGTTCGTGACAAAGAGGGGATGATCTCACCACTTTTAATCTGAAGACACTGTGATTTTCATTCAGGATATGGTCCTTGCTTGCTAACACCAATGTCTCTATTCAAGCAAAACAGAAAGTTACCGAAATAAGAACTTTTGGGTTCAGTACTAAACTAGCCAGGTTCTTCTCCCACTATGCTGAGCTACAAATAAATATAGCAAGTTTTCCAGCAAAATGACAAGGTTTTCTTAATTCCATTAGCCATTCCATTAGTGTCAAATGATGCTTTTTAGCCGTACAGAATGGTAAAGTGTTTCTGAGCATGCTGTGGATGGGGTAAGTAAATCAATAGTTTGTGAGGGAAAGTTTCCAGCAGTATAGATTGTTTGAACTACTTACCATTATGTCAAATTCACTTTAGCATGAGCAAACAGACACATGATATGATGAATATTGAGAGAAGAACTATTTCTACTGTTTGCATTTAAAGGCCTAAAGTTATACAGATTTTTATAATCAACTAAGTATCTATAACAAGAAAAAGACTTTTATTTAACCCTTAAAGAGTTGATGGACCAAGCATTCTTTTTGCCTGTTTGGATCAGTCAGAAGCCCAGTAAATCCCATAGACATATATTTTTCTTTCCTTTATTAATACCCATGTGCTTTATTTATATTGCCTCCTCTGTGGGAATCATTTTTGCTGCAAGACCTGAAGGAACGTGAAAGGACAGTGTCATCTGAAACCAAATAAACATTTCCCACACTGGGGAAAAAAGAATCCCACCAAATACAATATCTGGTTGATAGCTTCCTTGACGAAAATACAACTTCCTCTTAAAAACTATATTATTCACGTCCTTAAACATGTACATAGTGTTGAACAGAGACAGAAATAAGCACCTGTTTCAAGAATTCTATTGCAAGAAAGTCTTTAAACAAGCATGTAATTGATTTTACTTTTGAAAGGCAGCTATCAAGTTTTCCAGTCAACTGTTCTACCAAAACTAAGATGACGTTCTTCACATAAGGTTCACAACTGGCCTGCATTTGCTCAGAAATTGAACGGTATGATTCATATAGGCTTTAAAAAGTGGTTATTATGGTTACTTAGCTCTGGTTCACTTTACCGTGGTCATCCAAGACATTGCTTATTACCTAATTTGGGTAGGAAGACAGAAAAAATGAGACAGAGAAGCATAAGAAAACATTGAGGTTATTGAAACTTATTTGAAAAAGAGACAGACCTGCATTTAAAACAATAGATTTACATAGCAGGATTTCTTCAAACTTTCCTTAGGCTTTTTTTCTTTCCTAGCAAGAGCCCAAATTTGTCCACACCCTTAGAGAAGGGAAGCCCTTTACTGCCTTGAGGTGCCTTGGTTCTGTCCTGTTAATATTTCAGCCAAAGCATCACAACTGTCTGACAGGCAGACGGATCACTTTCACCAGGTACTTAGAATTTTAGACAGCTAACGTGGTGCCTTTTCCACTCCTCCAATCTTGATAAGACAACTCCTTATTCAAGCAGGATTAATATTTTTGTTGAACTTTTCTTATATTTTTGGAATCTACAGCACTACCAGATGCAAGGTTTACCCTGCTGGCCTTGTGTTGATGGTGTTCAAAGTTTCACCAAGGGAGTCAGTTTCTGCAGAACATTATATGTGGTGATATGTATTTTTATTAAGTCTTACTATTAGATAGTTGCTGAATGCATTAGTGTGGAACTCAAGGCTGTCACAGAGCCAGCTTCAATAAATGGGAGGAGGAGGAAAGAAATTTTATATTAAGCCAAGGGGTTCGGAGGTGGAGGTACAAAGTGTAAAGAACGTCCATTGCTTCTCAAAGTTCTGTCAGAGGTTGTTTACGGGACAGATCTGAGGACATGAAAATCATAAGAGCATCATGCCTAACAAATTATAAATACACTTTAGTAACAGAAATGTTGACATGAGCAATATCTTTGCAAAATAGCAAAGAAACACTAGTTTAGATGGTAATACATTCACTTACACTTTCTTTTATTGTGAAGCAGGTGTCTAGTGCACTCACACAGACAAGCACAACATATCTTCATAATTGGTATCTTCAGGCTACCTACAAAATCAGGATAGGGTTGCCAGTGAATGATTTTGAACAGCCTTTGCTAGACTTCTTAAAACCTATTTAAGTACTTTTTAAAGGCACTCTTGGAGCACTTTTTAAAATCTTATTTTTAGGAAAGCCAAGTTTCAAACACTCAAAGATTAAAATAAAAGAGAACAGGCTTCTAAAAATTATGGATTTTTTTTTTTCACCTGAGCATGTGACTCCTGAGAAATTCCCTGGAAGCTACTGTGCAGATGCTGAAAAGAATTTATGTTTTTTATACCCTCAAAGCTAATACCATGAAAGGAGTTTCCCTTGTTGTGTAACATCACTATTAGGACACTAACTACTTAATGAAATTCTGGGCTGTCCAGAGATTTGTACCACGGTGTCAATAGTTGAGCTGAAGCAGCATGGAGGACACAATACTATCATCATTAGAAAGCTTAGTATAGCTTTTTGCATCAATATTGATATTTATTTCAGAGCAATCTCCATATCCCTGTCATTCATTCTACTAATAGTGAGTGTGCTATATCTCACTCCTTGCCACTGTCCACCACCAAACCTTGAGTGCTCTATCCACGACTGTCCTAGAAGTCTTCTATCAGAGTACATTCTCCTTTCTAGCAATGTTGGTTTTCTTTCTTCCAGGGAAAAAAGCTGCTTTCTCAGCTACGAACTCAGAAGAAAGTTACTCCCTGCAATGTGTAGCAGAAGTCAGATTTCTGAAACGACTATGACATGCCCTGTAAGAGATAGGTTAGTTTCATTCCACGTAACTGAAAGAAACAAATATTTCCAATAGTCTTACTGCATAGTTTAAGATTAGTTCATTTACATTAAATGCAGCAAAATATATTAAGAAAAGTCAGTGGTGTTGCTGTGTGCTGCTTCCCTTCCCAGCGTTCATGGATGAAATTCTATCCTGCCTGCTTGGTGGGAATCTGTCCAGGTGCAGAGCCCGGAATCCCACTGAAGCAGCCTAGATGAGTGACTACACGCCAGGAAAAGGAGGATCACTGGTGCTTGCAAACTCAACGCAAGTAGTGGGAGTTCAAAGTGTGCGTCTTCAAAAACTCTTTGGGTACCAGAGCAGCGCCAAAACTCATTAACATTCACATCATTCCCAGCTTCATTATCTCACCCAGATGTTTCCATGACCGCCCCTTTAAAGAATTCCTGTCTAAATTTTATTTACATTTGTTCAACAATATTGATGCTTAATGAATAAATGCAGTATGCTGTCAGTACTGAAGACTAATTACATCTATGTATGAGCCTGAGAACCTGATTGAAAAATCTGCAGTAGCTAAACTGGGTTTAAATAAACACTTTAGTGTAGTGCTTTAATTACACTTTAGTTTGTAATGTAATTTTTGGCTGTTTAAACTATGATTTAGTCTGAGCTAATTACAAATGATTTTCTACTCAGTAATTAATAATAACAAAATTGTAATTAGACAGCTGCTCTGGATCAGGGTGGCAGTTTGTGTTAGCTGACTCATGTTAGACTGGCAGATAAACAAGAGCTGCATTTGGGGACTGGAACGTACTGCACCTTTCTGTGTTTTGTTTTCAGTCAGAAGAGCTATCATGGTTGGGAGTACTTCAAAATGCTCCTTGGTTTTGAGGACTGAAGCTTGATACTTGCAGTGGGAACTTCCTGCGTTTCTCCCACTTGTGAAGGTGGGTCATTCTACTTGTGGCTGATAGAGATGTTGCAGGTTCCTTCGTCTTGCTCAACAGA
>VZTA01005451.1:0-26316 GCA_013398855.1 Mohoua ochrocephala | reverse complement strand
CACGTCCGTTTTTCCTGCATGCCACATGACTGCATCACAGCAAAGGACCCCAACTCACAGCAAGAACACCAGCAACATCCGAAGCTTTTTATCCACCACCCACCTGAAAGCAGCATACACTACAATAAAGCAGATATAAGTTAGGGATGATACTTCCGTATTTCAGCATCTCCATGCTAAATATGTTCCATGCTCCAGAAGTGTGACATCAGCATTACTTCAGAACTGCAGACCCAGAGAACAGTATCTGTCATGCACCACTCAAAACTCCACCTCTGCTAATTTGTAAGCCTCTTCATCTTTATCTATATTCAGCAGGCCATATAAGATAAACAGTGAATCTTCTTCAGACGACTATCTCAGCTACCCTATAATCACCAGGGATTGATTCTGGAGCTTAAACAGATGCCTGAAATAGACAAAGGACACTCTGCTATCTTCCTCCTTCATTTTGGGTTCCAGACCTGTCCATTTCTGGCATTTACTCTGTTTATTCTTCAGTTGGTGTGGTAAATGTTCTGCATTTTGAAAATGCAGCAACATTTTCCCAGTTTTCATGAAAACAAAAACCAAAAGGTCCTAGTAAGTTTTCTCTGGGATGCATTTGGTATCCTCTTATTCAAAGTAGGCTGTAAAGTGTAAATTTTCCCAAAGTTGGAGAAAAATATAAAAACAATTACAGTCACTCAGTGAGGGCTCTTCAGAAAGTTATTTCTTCTAACAGCTGAATTGAGTTTTCTTTTAAAGTTCATTTGAACAGAGCACCAATCATGTTTATGCCACCTAATAAAAGATAGTAATTGAACACTGAGTAATACACTGCAAAACACCCTTCACATGCCTGAGGACTAGAATCTGTCATAAGCTGTGATGTTGTTGGCATGTAGATAATGTAGAGCTGAAGAAAGACTGTAACAGAACACTTTCTATATATGTTTAGAAACACACAGAATTGTACCACTGGAAGATCTTAATGCACACTGCTACCACCTCATTGCTTACAGTATCCTCACGTCCTGGTACATGTGAGCTACTGGCAGAGTTGGTGCATCTCTAATTGAAAAAGCCTCATAAGGGGTAACAAATCACCAGGAACGTGCACACTGAAATGTAACTATAAATCAGTCATATAAATAGAAACCTTAATACAACTTCCAGTCTATAATTATGTAAGTAGTTTGAACAACATACCATAACTTATGTTTTTCTTAAAGTACTTGTTTTGAAACACATTGCCTTCTAACAGAGCATAATCATCAGTTTTACAATGTCTCCCATGAACCATTTACAAAGGAAGAGATGAATGATTTGTCTAAGTCTAAAATCTAAACCCCCAGACCATCCTAACTTAAGACAAGGTCATAAAATTGAAAAATAGAATACCATGACAACTCTTTGGACAGACAAAAAAATGAAGAAAATAGTGCCTGCCTGAACACATTCACTTCTTTTGGTCTACAGAGAGCAAGATAAATAAATCTGAAAATATATGTGTTTAATTAAAATTAACCTGTGTATCCTTTTTCTGTCCCTTTTGGAATACTCCTCTGTTTTAAAATTGCCCTTGATCTTAATGTGGTAAGAATCTGTGAAATACTTTGTATGTTCATATTTCAGACCTTTATGTTCCTGATATGTTTCCTGATGCAAATTTAAGCAAAGATTTCTAAAATTAAGTAACAGCTCTCTTTCTATTTTCATGTCTATGTTTTCAGTGAAAATTTATGAATTAAAAAGAAAACCTTTAGTTTTATGTTGGCTTCCTAAATTTTTGTTAGTAGCAAAAGTGTCCTAAAAAAATCAATAGTGCAGTTATATGCACTCTGTAAGTGGATCAAAAACAAGCCCTATTTTTAAATGAAACACCATTTTTCATGGGAAATCTACTCTCAACTACTGCATCTAAGTTAGCTAGCATCATCAAAAGGAAGTATAATTGAAAGGAGGTGGTCTTGTCCTTTAAGCAAATGTAGCACGTGCCCTAAAGATTTTCAGAGTGCACTAAATTGCAAACCTACTCACCTTAGCGACAATACTTTACCCCTAATTTTGATGTGCTTTGTTCGATTACAACTTTAAAGCTTCAGTTCTCATATGCTTGTATAACGGAATAGAATGGCATAAAGCAGTAGTAAGAAGATCAAAAATTGTGAATTTTAAATTCTTTCAAAAACTAATTTAAACTATTTCCGTGGCAGGAAAGGATACAGAGATACCAAAAACGTACCCCTTTGGCAAATAAGAGTGATGGTGTCCCACAACAGGCGGTGTGGCCTACAGGCTGAGGGAGCTGATCCTTCCCCTCTGTTCAGTGCTGGCGTGGTCAGCATCGCCACGTTGTGCCCGCTCCTGTACTGTGGGCGAGCGCTGCCTGGGGAACAGAGCCCAGCGCGGAGAAACCACAGAGCCTGGCCACCGACAACGCCCCCTCCGCTGGCAGAAGGGGCCTGTGGCAAAGCAGTAAGCGTGGTGGCACGGCACAGCTCTGCGGCTCTCGGGCAGCACCTGCCAGCAGGCCCCTGGGCTACTCCGGAGCCGCGCCCGCTGAGCGCGGGAGCGCCTGGCTGGCTGCGCGGCTGCACAGGAGGGCACCAGCGGAGCAGAGCACTGAGCTTGGTGCTTTGCCTGCTCTTCCACGCAATAAACATCCAGTCGCTTTCCAGGAGCTAATTTCGTCCCAAAACCAAAGAGCTACCCATTGTAAGGAATATTTACCCAAGGATTTCTCTGCAGTGCTGGAAATGCGGGGAGGGGGGGTGGATTTCTTAGGACGCACTATTAGTTTGTTTAACGTCAGTTTCACACCCTTGAGCAACTTGTTGGTTTGCTGCAACCAGGATAGCAGCATTAATCAGCTTACTGCAAGGGAAAGCCTTCCCCTGGTGCGCTCCCTGCCTCCCACGTCCATGTGCCAGCACAGGGCTGTCAGGCTGCACATGGCCCAAAAGACTTGTGGGGTGCAGACCGTGCTAACAGCACCAGCCCTGGTGGGTCCTCCCGCTGGTGCCTCTGCACCCAGGCATTCCTGGTCCTTCTCCAGTCTCACTTGACACAGCCTTTCCTTCTCACTCCTCTACAAGAGCAGCCCAACTCTGCTAGTCCAAGCTTCCACAGCTGTGCCGGGAAGGCAGCCAGGGCTTGCTCTACTCTTCTGGAACCCACTTGCCCATGTGCACGCCTGGGCTGGATCTCTGTCAGGCAAGGGAAGTTCCAGACCCCAAGACTCCCCAGTTTCTGGGGGCAGCCCTGAAGCAAGCTGCCATTCAAGCACAGCACGCTTTGGCCTCAGGAGAAAGCACTGGAGGAAAAGGAACTGTGCCTGAGAGCCTGTGTTAACAGAGAACCCTGGACAACTTCTTTCTTTTCCAACAGCGGCCACGGACACATCCCCAGTAAATCGTTCTGTCCAATCGCACCATTGCCAGGCGTCACACACTAGTACTGACACACAGAGTAACCCTGAGCAAAAATGCTTCCATCAGTTTAAAGGCTCCATCCAAGCCACAGACTCTCAGTACAGTCTCCCTCCTAAACCACTGGCAAGGCAAGTAAGCCAGCAGGCACCGACACAGAGGCAAAGCTGGAAACAAGAAGGGGCAAGGCATGCTGCTCCTTGGAGTGCACCTGCAAGGCTGCCCAAGGCACAGACAGTTGCTCCACACTGGCCCTAACCTCGCCATTGCGAGAGACCCAGTCCAGAGAAAGGCTATCCCCACACTTTGGCCATTTTTGTCTGGACATAAACATAATTTATTTTTCTGTTCATACAGAGACATTCAGAATTTGAATCTTGTCAAAAGCCAATGAGAAAAATCTGAGTTTGTGCCCAATATTTTAAAACTTTGAGGAAAGCCCCTAAATTCCTTACACATTTTTGAAATGTTTTGTTAGAATGTTAATACAGCCTTTTGCTAGTCAACATTTCTAAAAACTGCAAAAAGCCTGGGAACGACATGAGAAAGTAGTTCCCTGTACTGTCTAGGGAAATTAATTGTCCCATGGTGAGGTATCGTGTGGAACATTAAGAAATATCTTTTGAAGGAAAGATACATTTCATACATCTTTGTTTCAGGACACTCGTTTATGAAATGAGAATCAAAAGATTCAGCTATTGTTTACAAGGATAAAAGCAGGTAAAATAACAGACCACTTCAAAAGTAGCAGTAATTGACCACATACTCCATAATAACTTTTGGTTTTGTTATATATTCTTGGGTAAAAGGAAGAATATTATTTTCCTTATACTGATTTTTTTAAACTTGCCTGTATTCCTAAGTTTACAATTACAACTTCATCTAAATGGTATTAAGTTCAAAGCCTACCAGCATATCAACTCTAGAAACAGTATTTCTTTACGCTTCCCTTAGAAAACAACAGCATTTAGTCATCATTAAGAATTTGACTCGTTCTTTCACTTCTGTGAGTCTAAGTTGGTAATAAATCAACTGAGTGAAGAGCCATTAAAACTAGAGTAAATTCAATCAAAACCATATCCTTAATATAACATGGTATTTTACTCCAACTGCTATGAAAAGTAATCCTGTTTCCTTGCTGGTAGCTTTAAGTACCTTCCAAAACTGCTGGCACTATGTGTACACGATTCAATGCTTCCCAAAGATTTTGAACATACACCATGCTTTCTCTAGTCACAAATGATATGGAGCAAATTAAAGGAGAATTAATCTCTTTGAAGACAGATGTTAAGAAACTATATTACCTGGATCTTTTAAACACAAATTGCACCCTAGGTCATCAAGAATAAGGTGGTTGACCCAGACCATTTGTCACTGGCCACAGAACAGATGTTATACATATTATGGGATAGGAACAAATATCTTAAGCAATCAATACCACTGAAAGTTCTTGTTCAAAAAGACTAAAAATGCCATAATTAATTTATGATTCATCATTTAGGATCCAGTTCATCATGGGTCTTCAACACTTTTATATTTCAAGTGTGTGCACATCCCACTGAAGTTATAGATGCATTCAAAAGCACAAGGTCAGAGTGATTGTTACTCCTTGTTGAAAAAAGACCCTTGAGCCAGCTCCTCAGAAGCAGTTCCCAGTGCTGAATCCTGTCTTCTGTTTCTGTGTTTGCCAGTGTTTAGGGAAACACTGAAACACCTAAACTTCATAATAAAATGCTCAAAATGTCAAGTAACTTGGGAGACTAACAGTCTTGGAACAGGGGATTAAAGAAGAGTCTTATTATAGCTCTTTTAGATTGAGAGAAAAATATATCAGCTTTCAATCCGCCTGGTAATGACTCAAAACCATTAAGTTTATTAAGAAATCTTTGTCTTAGGAAGCTACCAGTGAGCCATCCGAATTACCAGTACCTCATATGACAATGTTGCGACTGTCTAGCACTCATTATTTACAAAGAAAAAGAAGATTTCCCTGAAAAAATAATTTACCATCAAAAAAAATTAAGTCTGAAGTACTGCCTGCTTTATAGAAAAATAAAAGTGGGCGTGTATGTCTCTGGAGATGTCTGTCAATACAATGCAATGTTTCCAAAGGTGGTACACAAGGAAGGATTACAAACAAATTGGCCTTCGAGAGAAGAAAGAATTTTGCAAAGCAAATGCTGTTTGTGAGAAATCACAGCAGGCAGACTAATGATTTGCTTTTTCCTAAATTACTTGCAGAGGCAGTCTGACATGGTTTGGCTGGGGAAAGACACCTTTCCAGAGATGGCACAAGAAACAGCAGCCCACTCTTTATATTCTGACATATTCTCCTTTCTTTTTGAATACAGGCCACAAGCTACATGAAAGTGTATTGGGTTCGAATGGCAAGGTTTAAGAAGAAGGGGTGATTTATAAGTGGCTGCTCTAAGTAGCTGTCAGAAGCTTTGCCCATGTCCGACAGAGCCAATGCCAACTGGCTTCAAGATGTACCCGCCACTGGCCAAGGCTGAGCCCATCCATGACTATGGCAGTACCTCTGGCATAATGTATTTAAAAAGGGGGAGAAAAACCCTGTGCAATTGCAGCTGGACAGATGAGTGAGAATACGTGAGAGAAGCAGCCCTGAAGACACCCAGGTCAGTGCAGAAGGAGGGGCAGAAGGTGCTCCAGGCGCCTGAGCAGCCATTCCCCTGCAGCCCATGGTGAAGGTCATGGTGAGGCAGCTGTGCCCCTGCAGCCCATGGAGCACCCAGTGCCATACAGGTAGATGGCCGAAGGACACTGTGATCTCATGGAGCAGGCTTCTGAGAGGACCTGTAGTCCTGTGGAGACAGGAGTCCAGTCTGTTGAGCAGTTTTGCTGCCAGGACTTGTGACCCATTGGGGGAACCGTACTGGAGAAGCCTGTTCCTGAAGGACCGCATCCCACGGAAGAGATCTACGCTGGAGCAGTTCATGAAGAACTGCAGCCCATGGGAAGGACTGATATTAGAGAAGTTCATGGAAAACTGTCTCTCATGAAACGGATGCCATGCTGGAGGAGGGAAATAGTGTGAGGAGGAAGCTGAAACAACATGTGATGAACCGACCACAACCCCCATTCTCCATCCACATGTACTGCTGGTGGAGAGGAGCTGGAGAATTCGGGACTTGAAGTTGAGCCCAGGAAGGAGGGAGAGGTGGGAGGAAGGTATTTTAAAATTTGGTTTTGGCGTTACCCTGCTCTTAGTTGATTAATAGTAAACTAATTTCCTCCAGTCTTGTTTTGCCCATGTCAGCAGTTGCTGAGTAATCTCTCCCTGCCCTTATCTCAGCCCACAAGCCTCTCATAACATTTTCTCTCCCATGTCCAGTGGAGGAGAGGAGAGTTAGACACACTTTAGTGGGCACCTGGCACCCAGCTAGGATCAATCCACCACCGCAACAATTGCTATTGATTTTTATTTGTTCCCTGCATAGACTGACATGTATTTATAGTATTCAGGCTCATGTGCAAAAGTACAGGCCCGCTAAGGGTTGACTACATTTGGTAGATTTCCAAAACTTGCCTTCTCATTGGAGCAATGCATTTGATTTAGAACCGCCAGGTAGTAGGTATGGCTGTAATTTCTCTGGCACCTTAGACCTCTTTCCACCTCAATACATCTCTTCCTTGTGTTCTTTTTTTCCCATCCTTAGGGTAATGAATAGCTTTAGAGCAGACATGGAGACTTCTGGTGTCTCTGGATCTGCCACAGAAATCATCAGGCGAATTTCGTTCATTTATGAGACAGGAGGCCAGTTTAAATGATTTCAATGTCCCCACCTAAAGTCAGAAACTGTGTCTCATACTAAAAAACTTGAGTGGGAACACAAGCGGAAGAAAAAAATAGTTGAGTCAAGTTTCAAAGAACAGATGCAGGATTATCTTGCTGCAAGACTTCTCTGCTACAAGATATTGTCAAATCTCTGCTGCTGTATACGATCACTCTTCTACCAAGGGAAAGTTCAAACAACTGTCTCTGCCTTTCTTCCTCTAGATTTCAAAGGAAGACTGCTGTTTGTAGGAAAGAACTTCCTAACTCTTTTCCTAGTGTAGGGAAGAATTTTTCTCTTTTATACTTGATTATGTCTCAGATATTTCAGCAGTACATGAGAGGGATGGATGATTACCACTTCATTCCTAAGTGTTCAGAAAATTATTTAAGTGATACTAGAGTAACAAAAATTTTCCTGTCAGTCAGTGCTCAGGGGCTGAGGAAGAACGACAAGAAAATTACAGGTCCAAATGGAAGAACAGGTAAATGCTGCGATAAAGTAGAGTTCCATGATATAATTTTGAGTTTCTTCCCTCTCTTCTTGATAACAAATAATAACAAAAACACCTCAATAAATTCACAGCTAAAACTGGATTATAGCCAATGCATAATTTTCCAGTCAAATCTTGTTACTGCATCAAACCCAGAGTTTAATAAACCACTTGTCCTTTTAACAAATCTACCTCCCGTTACACTTAGGCTGAGAGGTCACAAGACCACTCCTGGAAGAGGGAGGAAGACAGCCTAAGATCACTGGGGTACTGAGTGCCAAATTTTCAAATTTATTTTCGTATCTATGGTTTGTGCCTACTATAGCACTTTGCTTCAGAGGAAAAATGTTATTCTGAAATAAATCTCTTTATGCAGCTAGTGATTATGTATTGTTTCATTTCTGATATATGTGAAAGTGCTTCTTTTTGGAGGAGACTAGCACTCATCCTGTGATGTGGGCACTCACTGAATGCACCCAGCCTCCTACAAGGGCTCAGGGTTGTAACTGAGCATTACACGGACTCAGACATATCTCTGCTAGCAAAATTTGGTCCAGCAGACAGGACTAAATATGACCTGAAGCAAAATCTCCAACCAGCACTCAGCACAGATGCCAGGGTTTCAGTACAAGCTTCTCCAGTCTCTTGAGCAGGTAATCACTCAAATGGGAAGGGAGGCCTTTAAATTCAACCACCTGTCCAGACCAGATTCAGCAATGAATTAAGACCAGGCTTTTCAGAGCTTTGCCCTGCCCAATTCAAGGCTTGAAAATCTCCAAAGGCAGACTCCATAGCTTCTCTGAGAAAACTACTCCACTTTTGATCCTTTCCTGTTGAGCCAAAATGCTAATTCATGTAAACATAGCCATGGGAACAGACAGGCATTAGGACTGTTTGTGACATGAACAAAATTTGTATGTCAGAGCCCTTTTTTCATTACCTTTACTCTCCCCATAAAATAGCACGGCTACTCCTTTTTATCAAGTGTACAGATGTGGGGGTGTGATTGAGCTTGTGTTTCACCTTCTGTAAGCAGGGTGCATCATTGCACAGGATTTATGTAGTCCACTTCTGCATCTACTTACGACAGTTAATTTTCTCCGCACACCTTTGAATAATGCCATCAATAATGCCACTACACAAATGGTCATTTCTGTCAGTGGAGGTTAAGATTAGGCAAGTATTTGTCAAGAATGATGTTAGTGTCTCTGCCCCAGGCAAAGGACTAGTCAAAATTTTTTATCAGCTTTCCCTACTCTCTATTCTGACCCTGAGACTTATCACTGATATACAAACATGATTTCTGCTGAAACTATAGCATAAAAAATAAAGATGTTTTGCAGCATACAGCAGTACTTGATGACATTGAAAGTCATGTTTATGTAAAGAACAAGGTTAGTAACAAAGATTTTTTTAAACAATCACTTTCATTCAGTATACGAAGTAGTCATGTACACCAGCACAAGACATAAGGCATGTCTGTGCTTCTCTGCTCCTCTTTCAGTGAATTTTAGAAGAAAAATAATGAAATTATCTATCTTGTTAAACACTCATTCACATTTCTTTTTGTGTATGATGGGTTTCCCACAACTGTTATAAAGTACCAATTGAAACTCACCCTGTTATATATACTTCTACAAAATACGAACAGTGCTAAATACTTTAAAGTGAATCAATTTCCAGTGAAAGTGTTTTAACCTCCTTTTAGGTCAAGAAATAACAATTTTCCAAGCTCACTGTAACACGAGAATTAATCCTGAGAGGCAGGTGTGCACTGCATAATTCATTTAGCCTGTGAAATTTATTGAAAATACTCTTTCTCTGAACTGTACTTGAAGCTTTCATTATAAATTTTAGGTGTGGTTTCTTTAACTTGTATTTTAAGTTGTATTCAGAGTTGATTTCTTTCAGATCACCTAGAAGACTGCAATTTGCAATCTCTTCCTTTGTTAAGAATATAACAACAGAATGAGCAGCAAAACATGACAGGGGATGCTCATACATATAAAACTTGGGTACATTGCTGAAGCAATTTGCAAGTAAAAAATACACATTTTCTTTGTGTAGTCACAAGAGCAGAATACTTAGGAAAAGGACATTCTGGCTATCGTCAAGTAAGGATTTTTCGTGCTGAAATTCTATTCCTAGATGCATTGCATTCAAGATTCACTACATTGAAGAGCAACAGCACAAAGAGCACAGTTCACACTGTTGACCCCGTAAACAGCTGGTGGTACACGGAAAGATATAATTTACAGTAGTTTGTCAAGTGACTCTAACCATGCTAGCATTAGAAGAATTCATTCCACACATCAATGAAATATTTTTACTATTTCTCTTACATCCTTATCATCATTATTTATCCATGAATATATTTTATTTCCTTCATAAAATAGCCATTTGTTTTTCATCCTTAAAGTACTTATTCCTAGTGATGAATATCAGCGTAAGTAATTGAGATCAGGTGCTTGGTATAACACATGGCTCTGTGAGAATTTTTTAATTGATTAAATGGTGCCATTTCTTTCTTTTTACTAATGAAATAAATTGGCAACTGCAGCCTCTTGTCCATGGCCATTCATTCTACAGACAGCTGGCTCATCACACGATACGCTTCACATATTTTTAGCTCTAGACTTTCACAAACACCAAATTTATGGGAAAATATTCAAAAGACATAAATGAGCCTGTGAAGGTGTAAAGGAGTTGCAAGCTGACTTCCAGTGCCAATTTTAAAATCCCCTCCTGAAAATGTTTGGAGTTTTTTCCTCTAGGTCCTTTTTTCCTGTTCACATTATGCTTATAATAAAAAATAATGTTAAAAAAATCAATTATAGGGAAGTAGTGAAATGGTAGACCTGTGAATTGTCTTGTTGTAGAGACAAAGTTCCCATTACGGAATTAATTTAGATCTCTTATTTCACATATATTAAAGCACAAAATGAAACAGCAAGACTCATAGGTCAATAGAAATGTAAACACCAACCTTAAGTACTTGGAAGGCAATTACATCATAGTTGTTTAATTGTATAATTACTCCATACTGTATGTAGAATTTGTGCAGATTCTTTGTAGAATCATGAATCATAGCAGGAGGACCAAAATCTGACCCAACATTTCCCTATAAGTTTCTGCACTTGTTCACAAGCTCCATATTGACATCAGTGGACTTTGTTAGTCTGTTTTCTTTCCCTCTGCAAGGTATCTGACATTTTGTTCCTTCACCCAAAAAACCCCACAAAACCTTCTTGTCTCAAACCGAATTGCTAATTTGCAGTTCCAATCTCAGTACTTTTCTTAACACAGAACGTACATTCCTTATTCCTGATGAGGATCCTTGGTCTGTGGCATTTTTGTTTATTTTTAAGTCATATCTCATCCTGCCTGCCTCAGACTTGCATGTGTGCATTGTTTATCTAAAAAGAAAACAGATCTAATTCTTTATTACTGAGAAAATAAGTAGAAGAGCGACTTGTTCTAGGAAATCAGACTGTTGTCCTTGCAAACTGGATTAAAATTTCCCGCAAGTAAGAAAGAGGAAGAATGAGTTTTCATGTATCTTCTCTCTCTTGAATTTCCTTTGCAACACATGTGTGCTCTGAATTTGGGATACTTGGCAGTCAGTGAAATATCAGCAAAGCCTGAAGATACCCATTAATGAAAGAAAGTGAGAATACAGCCTGTTACTCCATGAAAAATGTCCCTGCTTTTAATCTGTATCTATTCGCCTGCTGTTTCCAAGATCCACTGCTGTACACCCGCACATACCTATAAAGTAGTCAAAACATATGTAAATATATTTTCAAGCCACAAGCTGAAGTTTGTGTTACTCACTGAAAGTTACTGCTGCCTGTAGATCAAATCTGGCAGTTCTTAGTCACAACTTTCTGTAGTCATTTCAGATTCTTTCTTACATAAAGACACAGTGTGGACTACAGTTAATGGATCTTTTATTACATTATTCTGGTGATAGCCACTTTCTCATACCTCTACTAAAATTGCTAAATTTTAGCTCACTGATTAATTTCAAAAGCTCTAGTATTAAAAGGAGTTGTCATTATAGCCTAATGTATTTGAAATACTTCCTCAGCTTTTGCAATGTTACCTTGCCTATCTCCTTTGAAATGAACAACTAATTAAAAACATTGCTATGCACACTTCCAAGTACTATAAACTTGTCTGAAAGAATTTTGTTTCACCTTTTTTCCCTGACTAACCTGTGACACTCAATTTCCACCAAATTTCATGATCTACAAAGTAAATAATATGCATAAAAAGATAGCAATGGAAGTAAGAAATGTAAACCAAATACAAATCTAATCTTATAAATGTACAACATGATTCCTGATAAATTGCTTGGAACTTGGAAATCTGGTCCATGGCTTCTTTTATAGAGAATGTGCTTGAATCTCAACTTTTCATACCACTGGAGAGACAGGACTGTAGCAGAGTCAGCAGCAGAGCCAATGATCCAACACAGGTACTTAGGCTATTGCTAAAGAAGAACATTTTTCCGTGCTATTTAATGGTTGGCACCTTCCTGTAGCCTCAAGAACATTCACTTCCCAAATAACTTCCAGGTGTGGCAACATGAGTCAGGGATTGCTTTGAATACAAGTGCAGGTGAGCCCAACCTGTCCTCAGAGAAAATGGAAGGAGGTACCCATCCTGGTGGAATAACTGGAGCCAAAAGCAGAGCATGCCCTGGTTTTTTAGCTGGGGGAGAGAGATGACAGAGAAAAAGGCAAATGAACTAGTAGAGACATATTACCTTTGGAGCTAATAGAAAGCAGCAGGATATAAGGCTGTCTAAGGCTACCTTTGACTATGTTTTCATGAAAATATTTGAAAGTCACCATTATGGAGCTGGCATATTTCTCCATTTACTGAGGTATATTTTGAGGCTGACTTTGATCTTACCTGCTATACAGTAACCCCAAAGCTATACCTTAATGGACTGACATGAGTGTGAAATGACTCCAAGTGAAATTTCAGTGCATAAGCACTCACACACAGAGTTAAAGAATAATCAGTAATGGTATACAAAAGTACAAAATTCCAGGGAAGATTCTCAGCTTAGGCTAACACAAAATCTGATTAACAATACACGAAGTTGAACTACACGTTTATAAGAATGCTGGCTTTTAAAACAATATAAGTAAATACATTTTCATCCTACTGTATTCATAACAGTTGGGTCTGCTAGAATAATAATTATGCACTTGTGAAGTTTTATCTAATCATATCAAATTTTGTTATTTTCAAATTACAGTAAGTACACTTTTCCTATACATGGGCACTGCTTGCAAGAAAAACAAAAAACCACAATCAAACGTTTTATGTATGTACTTTAAAATGTGAATTAAATCTCATCTCCCAGAGATTGGCTGACTTTTGGGTTTTTTCTGGCGCGTATGGTTTCCAGGTAATGGGCAGGGTAACTCCTCACATGCGGATTGCAGAAAATCAGCAACGGACTGTCACTGGAAGTCAGGATGAAAAACTGATGGACTGATGGAATCCCTTCTCAAGTTTACATTTTTTTACAGCAGTAGGAAAAAAAACTATAAGATACATAATACCATGAAGAGGCAGCAAGAAAGAAGAAAGGGCACTTCTTTCCTACATAGATTTCCTTATCACCAGCTTATTAAGAAATGACCCATCTAAAACATCTAATGAATAATAAGAGATAAAATGAGCCTTAATACATCGTATTATTGAGGTAGGGCATAAAAAAATGAGGCTTTCCTCTTTGCTATGTACACATTGCAGCAAAATTATTACAACTTCTCACCTCAAAGCTGTTATGGCCAGACCTATCACTTTTTTAAGTAGCTTTTCAACCATTTATTTCCTAACAATCACTTTGATGTCTAAAAGTAGATAGTGTTTATTGCAAAGGAGGCTTTCAGAAGAGGCAATATTTAGTATATAAATAAAGTTTTATTCTTTCTTCTGCTAGTGATTCTGGATTCTCTCTCTATTTGATCCTGCATAAAAATAAAATAACTCTACTGGGTTCCCTGATTGCACATAGCTGGAATTATCTCNATATTTTATTCTAATTGAACAGAACAGCATTTTTTTAGCTGAGTAAATTTTTAGAATAAACTGAAGTCTGTGTTGCCCTGCAAGACTTACAGTTTTTACCCATAAAAATTACTAAATTTAGCTTGACAAGTCAGTTTGTTAGCAGTATAGAAGACCACAGCTCATGGTTCATTGAAGTCCCAAAATATCTTCTGTAGAACAAGTAGCTCAAGCTCTCTGCAGTGCTTCTGCTATGAAGCCTGTTTACACCTTAGTATCTCTGGGAATATTAGGAGCAAGAGAATGTGGAAATAAATGCTTGAGGATAATTTAGAGGCTACAATGGCCTTGGCCACTTTAAGTGCTATAAGAGTGTTGAAAGTCCAGTTGGAGAATCCTTGTTTCTACAAAGTTTGATCATGGCTTCAATTTCTTGCTGGAGGAAATTCAGAAATTGCCAAAAAAGAAGATTACTTGTGAGGACATATTTAACTGAAGTAAATAATCATTGATTGCTATGGGTATCAAAGATGAGACTGACATCTCTGATGTCTTAGGGGACAGTCGTAAGGTTGTGTTCTCAACGTGGAAAATCTGAAATCTTGATGTTGCAGTAAGAAAGGTTTTCTGTCATCCAGCGCTACCCAAAACGGTGGCTGCGTTGATGTAAGCATTCCACATACCCGTCACTAATGGGACTCCTCACCTTCTCACATGAGCAAGCATACTCCATGCAGGGCAGAGTGTTCTTCCATAAAGAAGTCCCATACAGACAGCAGTACACTCACTGAAGTGCATGGCAAAAATGCAAAAGGAGAAGCTCAAAATAATGTAACCCCAAAAGACAAAAAAGATGCCCCTACAGCAAGACTTCATGCAAATCAGTGCTATATAAGGGTAACACTGGAGGAATTTGACCAGGTTGAGCCTGCTGCCTTATATAAGTGAATAACCATGGTGCCATGTGCCAAGTGCAGTAGCTGTCGATAAGCTAGATACCTGATACTACGCCAGATGTACATTAAGCCACTTCAAAGCCTTGATCTATTTCCTGATGGATATGGTATCCTACTGCTACCTGAAATTCTTTGTAGTAGACAGAGAATTAGACAGAAAAGAAGCCATAAAGCAGCAACCACCAATTACACAAAACTTTTTTTTAACTCATAGCTTCTTCATTTTCTTATATTTAGATGTAGAGACAGCACTTGTTAAGTCCTGCTGAAGTGGTCTGTAGAAATAAAATAGTTGGACCTCAAATAGTTGCACCTTTTCAGAGCATTCTTTGTGCCCACATGTAATAGTGCTCGTGATGTAAAGGTTTGAGAGCTATGACACCAAAACAAATATTAAAATCAAGTCAAAAGGAAACCCACTGGATGCCTAAACTAATACAATTTTCTAACTCAACATAATTTACTGGAATAAGGCATTTTTACTTCACAATTATTCTTTCAAGCTCACACTTGGTACAAATTTTCAGTCACCATTTTTGTTCATACACACTGCAACAAGTCACACTGGACATCAGAGGCCCTTTCTTAGAAATTAGTCACCATAACCCACATGGCTGGCACTTAGGAAGCTATATGTGGAGTTCTCCAGATTAGGTTTTATTCTGGTTTTCACATAAGCTGACAAACTGATAGATGGTCTTATTTTAACATCAGAGGGGAAAAAAAATATAAATACTTTTGGCAGCTACATCAGTCTTTAATAATAACATAGCAGAAACTTCAACTGGTAATGACCAAATTGTCTGAAATGTAGTGGGTTGCAATGGCTGTTTTCAGCAGTCATGAGCTGGAAGGAGACAAAATTCCACAGAACAATTACTGAAACTTCCACTCCAGCAGTTCAGGCAATTTCCACAGTGAGGGTTATAAACAGTACAATAAAATAAAAAAAAAAATCCTACAGTGTAACTGGGGTCTTATGGATTAGTTACCTGAGCCTAAACAGTTATCCTTAAAGGTGAGTTTCTTGCCTAAAACCTTATGGAAATGTTTGCTTTTCCTGTTGAAACCGACAGGATTTCTTCTTTGGGTAAGCAGATAGTAACACTGAGGGAAATCAGAATATGAAATGTTAATAGAAAACCCAAGGTATGACAGCCACAAAATGCACTTTTGGCTTAAATTAAATGTGTTGCAAGCATGGGGAGATGTATAGAAACATGCAAGAGAGAAGACAAATACAGATAGCAATAGGAGACGAAGGCCTGGAAAAGCACAGACGGGACACTGCTGTATGACCTGCTCCAGGTGACCCTGTCTTAGCAGGGCAGTTGGACTAGATGATCTCCAGAGGGCCCTTGCAACCCTAACTCTTCTGTGATTCTATGATCCTGGCAGAAAGACTGCATAAAAAGAAGTGGACAAAACCCATAACCATAGAATGTATATATCTAGTCAGTGGCCTTAAATGTGACGTAATGTAGCCTCAATGTAATGGTAGGCAGTTTTAGGTAGAAAAACCTAGAAAACCAGAACTGTTCACAGAAGTACAGAATGGTGGGTTGAGTCTGGCTGGATGCCAGCTGCCCACCAAAGCAGCTCTATTCTTCCCCTCCTCTACTGGGCAGGGGAGAGAAAATACAACAAAAGGCTCATGAGTCGAGGAAAGGACAGGGAGAGATCTCTCACCAGTTACTGTCACTGGAAAAACAGACGTGACTCAGGGAAGTTAGTTTCTTTGTTACCAAAAAAGCAGAATTGAGAAATGGGAAGTATAACCAAATCTTAAAACACCTTCTGCCCATTCCTCTCTTCCTTCTGGATTCAATTTCACTCGGGATTTTCTCTGCCTCCCACCCTCCAACAGCACAAGGGGATGAGAAATGAGGGTTGTGGTCAGTTCATCACAGACTGTCTCTGCTGCTCCTTCCTTTTCATGCTCTTCCCCTGCTCCAGCATGCAGCCCCTCCCACAGGAGACAATTGTCCATTAACTTTGCCAACATGGATCCTTCTCCTTCCCATGGGCTGGAGATCTTCATGAACTGCTCCAGCATGAGTCCTGTCCATGGGATGCAGTCCTTCAGCAGACTTCTCCAGTGTGAGACCCTCAAAGGGGTCACAAATGCCGCCAGCAAGCCTGTGTACCTCTTTCCATGAGTCCACAGGTCCTGTCAGGCTCTTCTCTTTACGAAGTCAGAGCCTTCTTTAGGCAGTCACCTGCTTTGACCTGGGGTCTTCCATGGGCTGCAGTGGGTTTGTGCTCCACTGTGGACCTCCATGGGCTGCAGGGGGACAGCCTGCCTAACCCGGATCTTCAGACCAGGCTGCAGGGGAATCTCTGCTCTGGCACAAGGAGCGCTTTCTCCCACTCCTTCTCCACCAACCTGGGTGTCTGCAGGGCAGCTTCTCTCATATATTCTCCCTCCTCTCTCTGGCTGCTGCTCCACAGCAGGTTTTCTCCACCTTCTTAAATGCATTATCCCAGAACTGCTGCCTCTGTCACTGATGGGCTCAGCCTTGGCCGGTGATGGGTCCATATTGGAGCTGGCTGGCATTGGCTCTGTTGGACATGGGGGAAAGTTCTGGCAGCATCTCACCTGCAGCCCCTTCACTGCTTGCCATGCAAACCCAATAGACAGAGCAACAGTAGTGGGGTTTTGAAAGATGAGATACTGTGAAAGTAGAGAACAAGAGATAATAATAATTAGATGTTTATTTCTAAAAGCCATTGTTCAGTTTTTACTGAAAGATCAAAGTAAGAATAAACTAGGCGGTTTGAGTCCAATTACCGTTGTGCTTTTTTACACCAACAAACTGAAAAAGATACATATATGTACTGGGACCTTTACCAGCACAAACTGCAACTTGCAATGGTTGCCCCTCTGCCACATAACATTTGTTTTCCAGATGTTCTGATCATTATTAATTCACCTCTCTCGATTAAAAAGCGGTTGTCATAGATGGAATCGCAGATGTTATCCAAACCTGAAGGTAAATTCAGTTCCAAAAGGAGTGGAAGTACACTGGAACTCCCAGATAATTGATTTGCATAATTAGAAACCTCTTTATGATCCATGACACACGCAGGTAACCTGGCACTTGCACTGAACTCCAAGATACATTGCTCTTCTTTAAATGCTTCTTACATGAAAAGAATTCATATAGAGGCAACTAAGCAAGATTATTATGGTGTTTCCTGCCCTCTCAATAGGTCTAAAAATGAAAGCTTCTTTGAGGGGCTCAGTTACCTTCTCAGGGAAATGCCAGGGGAATTTTAATGGCCATTAAGAGTCTCAGCTACAGTGCAAAAGTTGGTGTAACGTATTGGCCCTAATACGGTGCCTCTTCCCATCACAGCAGAATAGTCTGTTACTGTTACATGTGTATTATGTCTATTTTCCACCTCCTTTACAAAATTTAAGTCTGTGATGTTCTCATCAAGGGAAATGATGATGGAGTTACAGAGGTCTGTGATTAAATTTGCTCAGTAGCAATCTGTAAATAACCTGCAGCATACTGTTTCCATTTTTTGTTTCACTCTGTAACCCGCAGTGAGTGTTGACTTCCAAGTACTGTTCAGCAAAAAGGAAAAGCACACAGATGACTGATTGGTCCTTGTATTCTGAAATGAAAAATGATGAGCAGAAAGTCGTCAGAGGAAACCCCAGAAAAGAAACCAATTTCAAACCAGTGCATCTCCCCTACCTATTCACCTGCCTGACTACTGCAAATAGCCTTTGTGCTGCGCCTTGTCCTCATCATAGGTCAATGAGGAAAACTGCCATCTGTTTAGGGGAAAGCTGATTGCTGAAAGCATTGATCTCTGCAGAGTGTGGAGGCACACCAAAACGACTGCCCATTCATGAGTGACTAGAGTCAATAAGGCTAGAGCCCTGTGTTTTTTTCATCTGTTTTTTTCTTGCCCATAGGTTGAGCTGAGTCTTTCACTGGGCTTTGACAGATCAGAGAGAACAGGGCTTCTTCTTGACACCCCTACTGCACCGGCCAGACTTCACTGTTGACAGGTGTTCCAAAAGCTGTACTCGTGGGCTGCAGTACAACGCTGACAATAGTGGGATAATCCAGGGACATCACGGATGAAAGCAACTTTTTAAAGGTCTCCAAGTAGGTGTTTCCAGACCACACGGCATGTTTATTTTCTGAGATCTCATCATTCTTCAAGGACTGAAGAGCTGCTTCTGCTCAGTGGAGCCTGGAAGGAGGAAGCATTTGGAGATCTTTCTTACCCACCTCTGGCAGTTTTTCATTTCTCTGTTCTTTGTGCATTTGTATTCATGGAATTTGTTATTGTTGCTTAACTTCCCAGAGAATCGTTAGACTGAAGCACCTCTCTTCATTTCTCTAACTAGTGCCATTTGACCTACTAGACAATTTAATCCAGCCTCCACTTTTGAATGGATTTTCTCACAAGTGGCAATCTCTAGCGGGGTCACTTCGAGAGGCAACCGCACTGCATGTTACCTTGCACCATAATGAGGGCAATTTCAAAAGGCATTCAATCAAAAGAAAGGGTGTTTTCTGCAAAAGGCTTGTGTCCTAGGTTTTCACTTGTCCTTATCGGTGGCTGAAGCTATTGAAAAATCTCAGTCTATGTCTCGTAATTGTCAGTTTTAATTTTTTCTTAGTACAAGTTGCAGAACAACGAGGGTACTCTTAGCAGCCACTTTAGAATTCTGCAAGTTTAAGGGGAGCTGAATTGCCCCTGAGGAAATGGGAGGATTCCTGTTTGCTCAGACAGTCCTGTTCAGAAAATTCCTGTTTACCTCTGACATATAAACAGATAGGAAGGGATGGATGACACAGGAAAGCCAGGCAGTTGTCAGCGTACTGTTCATATTAGTCTGTTTTTCATGTCCCTGGAAGGCTTTGATTTGCACAGTATATCAGAGATTACAATTACCCCTCCACTGTAACAATACCTTGTCTGTGTAATTGCTAATCAACAGTCCTTTGACATTCATGCTACAAGGCCTTGTGTCTTTTCACGACCTCCGCCTTTCTTCCTTTCTTTTCCTCATTTAAAGTTCACGAACAGCTGATTGATGGTTATCAGAACTCGATGCTCACAGACAAGGTGCAGCATGGGGGCTGCACTGCCTCCCTACTGCATGAAGAGTGACACTGCTTCTGAGGAATGCTACTTGCTGCTGAGCCTCAGCCTTGCCACAAGAGAAACAAACCCTACACGAGGACAGACAACCCAAAATGTGAGTGTGCAAGCTCTCTGCAGTAGTTGACAGAAAGAGTACTAGGTTCTATTAAATATTTTTGTCTGCCACTCAGCTACCCTGAATTTCATGGAGAACAGCAGCAGATAATGTTCCATTATTTCACTTCCAAATACAAAATTAATTTAAGTGGAAACGTTTTATTCCATTTAGATGTTTTGTACCAGAATCCTAAAAAACATCAAGGGCAGGATCTTTTCATTTACTTTATTAGATCACTGACACAGAAAAACAATGAAAAACAAACAAACAAACCAAACCCCAGCTTATATTAAGAAGACAGTAATACTATAAAATATCTGACTATCTCAGTGAGGTAACAATACCTTCTCTGAGTTTTACTTTTTGTTTCATGGGTACTCCATGCAGGAAAAAATGTCAGCAAATACTTGGTATGGAACATCTCGCCTGTAGCTGCTGAGACTCCTTCTTATGCTTTTAGAACCATAATATATATTTTTAGCAAATTTTTAAACTGCATATAGGCCAATGGAGCTCCATGTTCCTATCACCATTTATTTCAGAAGACAAATAGTTACGGAAAGTGGGATATATTTCCTTGAGGAAGTGGACTAGAAACACGCAGAACTTGATATGTATGAAATTTAAGTTGCACTTTCAAGATTTTTGTGTGGTTAAGAATGCTAGAAATCTTCAGGGGGCGGGGAGGGGGGAAGTGGAGTGTTGTGCTTTTAAATACAAAATAAAATCCTGATGGCATTGATGAAAATAAGAAATTAACCATGTATGTATTCTTTGCATCCAGCTAATCCTAATTCACAGAAAACAACAGCATTTATAAACCAAGTTGCCATACATGCTTAGCAAATATGGTAACACTGGTGAGAAAATAAATTGAGCTAATCATTACATAAGAGTTCTGAAGATGTACAGTTAAAACTGAGCATGTTAGAATTTTTTTTAAGGAAGTTTAAAAATGAGGAATGAACAAAATATACTTTGAGACGTGAAAAGCAATTGAATTCCTCAAGCGTCCAGGCAGTTTGGCATGAAATTATCTTTCTTTCAGAAGCAAAAATATTCATGTCCATATGAGATTTCATATAGTTATTCCTACTTGTATTACTTACTCTACCTTCTACTTGTTTCATTTATGCAAATGAGGACACTTTTCCTATCACTCCATAATAAATATAATTATAGACTTATTTACATTGGAAAAGACTTTTAAGATCATCAAGTCCAACTATTAACCTAATTCTGCCAGGGCCACTACTAAACCATGTTCCTAGGTGCCTCATCTACCCAATTTTTAAATGCCTCCAGGGTTAGGGACTCAATCACTTTTCTGGGAAGTCTGTTCCAATGCTTGACATCTCTTTCAAAGAAGAAATCTTTCCTTATCCAACCTAAACTTCTGGTGCAACCGGCGCAATTTCCTCTCAGCTTATTGCTTGTTATGTGGGATAAGAGACTGACCTCCCCCTCACTACAATCTCCTTTCAGGTAGTTAGAGAGAGAGCAATAACGTCTTCTCCGAGCTTTCCTCTTTTCTCAGGCCAAACAACCCCTGCTTCCTATAAGACTTGTGCTCTAATCCTTTTACCAGCTTCACTGTCCTTCTCTGGGCACACTCCAACACCTAGACGCCTTTCTTGTCGTGAGCAGCCCAAGACAGGACACAGTAAATACGCAGACAGAGTGACAGCTGCAGATAAAGACGCGCACACACACACAAAGACTGGAAGAGAATGACACCTAGAGATACAGGGCTCACATGATTCCATCTAGCATTACAGGAGCTGGCACAGTAATAAAGATTCAGACCAATAGTTTCAGTTGTCAGCAGCGTCATTGTGTAGGTTATGATGAGGCAAGGACAAACTTTGGTGCACACCAGACGAAACATAACCATCCATTATGTTCTTTCAGGCTTACAGAGAAGGATAGGGAGAAATCAGGTAACTGATGCCTTCGACTACTTTGACAGAGTCAGACTATTTTCAGAGGTACATAGTGAAAGGATAAGAAGCCATGAACGAATCTGTACCAAGGGAATTTCTGATTAGATATCAAGAACCAAAAGTCATAGTGAAGATGGTCAAACATCAGAAGAGGTTCCTCAAATCAACTGGAATGTCCTTGGAGATACTCTCAATTAGGCTGAACAACTGCAGCCTGAACTGTCCTCAAAGTTGCTTTTGCTTTGAGCAGGATATCAGACCAGATAACTTTATATATTCAATAATTTTACGATTGCAAAAGCTATGCATTCTTGAGTGTCTTAGCAACAGAGAAGCACCTGGTACAGCTAAATCATTGGTGTCCCACTCAGAATACCCTTTTTTTCCAGTATTTCAGAAAAGGGCAAGATGTTTATTAAACACATTCAAGTAACTGGGCACTCAAAGATGGTATACATGCAATCTGAAGATCACCATAGACATATTGATTAACCTCATACAGCTTCTGGAGAAACCCATATGTAAAAACCAAGTAATTCCTGACATTTCTTCAGTCATAAATACAAATGTCTGGCTTCAAGAAAAGCTAGGGAAACAATGCAAATCATGATAAATAGATCTAACTGTACCCACCAAAGACTGAAGATAGAGGTGGGGACTCTTGGTACTGGAAAGCTTACCCATGGCAAGTTCCCACAGTGCCTAAGCTCTCACCCATCACGATCTTTATAAGGAATGCTGGAAGGAATCTGGAAAGCTCAGCATCAAAGGATTTGAGTCAACAGTCTTTTCAATCATGCTGAGGAGATGTTGAAATACTGAAATGTCACACTGTGCTGCTTCTGCTTCGTGGGCACACATGGGAGGTGGCCGGTCAGCACCCCTACAGTTTCATAGTGAGATCCATCACACATCAGCTCAGATCAGGAAAGATCCCAGATCTCTGAACAGGAGGTTTCTATTTTAGGCAAAAATTTTTATTTATCTATTCAGAATTGGCAGTCCTTACAGGAGCCATAGTTTATCAAGAGTGACAAGGTGACAATTTCCCATTATAGAGAAAGTTCTGCTCATGAACACAGGATGCTCTACATGGGTAAATGGATAATACAAATGTCCATGTAAGCAGATACATGACACCTAGAGGACCAGCATTCTCTGACATAGCTCTCTTTACTCCTTTGCCTTTGATGTTTTTGGAGGTGACTATTCTATTTTCACCTGCCTAGTAAAATTATAATACCCATGGTAACCACAATTGAAATGGCACATCTCAGAGTTTGCAGGGTTTCATCACCCTGGGAAGCATCCACATGAATAATCAGCATGAATTTAGTTTCAGACCTTGATGTATTATTCAAGCAAAATAGCTTGTCAGTTACTTCCAGTGGATCAGACGGTCTTTTACAAACTTCTACCTGTTTTTTAAAAGGTATCGCTTATACAGGAATCTTATTCCCCAAGGCCTCACAGTGTTTTTGGACAAAGGGATATTTTTATATATATATATATGTAATGTGTGCATATATGTATATGTTTTTTTTATATGTGTTATATATTGCTATATAGGTATCGGCAGCTCAGGAATTAAACGTGAAATGAATAATGAAAACAGAACAGCTCATGACCACTGCTGAAATTTGTCTCACTGTCCACCTCTCCTGGTTCCATCTGCGATAGGGTTCATTTTCTTCCTAGTAGGAGGTACAGTGATGTGTTTTGGATTTAGTATGAGCGTAATGTTGATAGCACTGATATTTTGTTGCTAAGTAGCGCTTGCCTTAAGTCAAAGACTTTTCACTGTCTCATGCTCTGCTAGTAGGAACTGCACAGAAACCAACGCAGCCAACACAGGTGGCCTGAATTTGCCAAAAGGATATTCCATACCATGGAAAATCATGTGCAGTAGATAAATACGATGAGTTACCTGGAAGGTGGCTAACGGATGTTTGGGGACACACTCTGCATCAGTCACTGGCTTGCGAGCAATTCTATTGCGCATCACTTGTTTCTCTTGGATTCTGTTACCTCATGATGAAGATGATGATGACAGTGATGATTATCATTTTCATCATTACTATTTTATCATCTTTATTGTTGTTGTTGTTATTATTATTATTATTACTGCGTTTGGTTGGTTTGTTTCAATTATTCAATTGTTCTTATCTCACCCACAAGGCTTACCTTTCTTTTCATATTCTTCTTCCCATGGCGGGGGTGTGTGGGGAGTGATCGAGCAGCTCCATGGTACTTAATTACCAGCTGGAGTTAAACCGTGGCACCACCTCTCCCGGTGTGCAGCTGGGTGATAGCAGTCCGATAGCTGTTTGACAACTTTATTCAGCTGTGGTATTTCCAAGGTGTAGAAGCATAGCTATTGTCATCCTGGGAGCTGTAAGGAGTCTTGATATGACACTTGCTCGTTGATAAGAGAGGAGGTCAGTAAGTGTCAAAAGTGGGGGATTTTTTTTAGTTCGTCTCACGATTAGGTTTCATGCTCACACTAGAACTACTGCCTTTAGCAAGGAATAAAGCAATAAATGGTGATCTCTTTTCATGTTTACTCAATATATGTGCTGAACTCCTGGATAGTGCTTGCTGCTCTTCAAGATAACTTCCTGGAACAGCTATCATCGATACCTGCTATGACTGAGAGCATTCTCATACACACGGAGCGCATGCAGCCTTGGGTACATTCAGGTATGCACTCTTCTACATCACATTCTGCTGTTAAATTTTTTGTCTATAATTGTATTTTGTGTATTGAATTAGACATGGTCACACCAGTTACTCACCTTTATGCAATACCTTCCTGCCCTTTTGACAGTCTGCTGGCAGAGTTTATGTATTCTCTTCTTATCATTGGTGGCAGTCAAAGGAAAGGCTGTTATCAGGGATTATTTTACTTTGTTTTCTCAATGGAGGAATAATATTCTGAGGATATTTTTCCTGTTGACAACTCGCCTTTTGTTGGGGATAGTTTTCCTTCAACAGTAAAGAGATAATACGATAACAGAATAGCAGAAATAGAAAAAAAATGCTGTTGTCATATTTGACATTTTCAGCAAAAGAAATAGAGTCTGCAACAGAAAGTAGGTGTTTTGCTACTTCCTTCCCTTTTTCAGCCTATTCTTGTGAACTGCAGTATCCACAGTCCTGTAACTGAAGTATTTGAAGTCTGCTGATAGCAAACGTAAGGCCACTTGACCCACTACTTCTTTTCCATCTTCACATCCTGAAAAATGCAAAGAAATAAGATGGACTGAAAAGCAGAGTGCTGAGAAAGGCAGCTACAGGTCCAGTACTACCACATTAATTTAAAAAAAAAAAAAAAGGAGATACTTTCAACAGCAGTCGGTAAGTCAGCAAAATGCTATCGGTTATGTTTTGGGTTGCCTTTTATTTAGTGGCTTAAATCTCACTAAAAATCAGATATGTAAGAAGGGCTTTTTCCTCAAACTTTTCAAATAATTCCAAGCTAGAAACCCAAATAGAATATTTGGCTTTAAGACGGNAAGACGGTCTCATTTTAGTAGTTAAGTAACTCCAACCATGGATAGCTCGTTCTCAGAGACAATAAAACATTCCTTACCCCAGGACGGTTAATTGAATTAATATTGAAATTTTAACCCATGTAGCTTTTTGTCTATCTTGTACTCAGGAGGAAGTCAGACACTGTGGATAAGCTGCCCCAAAACTGTCTAAAGCATGAAGTTATTTCAGGAGCAAATCATGAACCTTTCACAAGATAAGTACAAAATCCTGCAGTAACAAGGGTCACACATGAAATGCATTAAGGAATCATTAAAACAGCTGAACAGTTACCTGGCACTTGAAAATAAGAAGTCAATTATACTGGCCGTGTTTCTATTTTTTTCTGTGCCCCCCGCCTCCCTCTCAGAGAAGAGTAGTTCTCCGTCCTGTGAAAAAAATACTTTGTCTTCTTTTCCGAGAAGACATGAGACAAGTGGATTTTTTTTAGGAGAAAGACCATTTTGCTTTCTTCACTTTCTTCCTTTTGGAACAGCTGGCTAGAAGGAGACTATTTGCAGTATTTTCGTCTGACAGTGGGAGGCAGAGCCCCTATCTCCACTACATTGCTGAGCAGTCGTGCTGCTTACACCTCATTGCTCATCCTCGCCTGAAGCAGCACAGCAAACACAGGTAGAGAGGTCACAGAATCACAGAATATTCTTAGTTAGAAGGGATCTGCAGGGGTCATCAAGTCCAACACTTAAGTGAACCAAATCATCTTTACACGTCCCCCACAACAACCTATTCTCTAAACTAGAGAGAGATAGATTTGATGAGTAGACTACTAAATGAATAAGGAAATGGTTGGAGAGACGTATCCAGAGGGTAATGGTCAATGGCACAGCAACCCAAGGGATATCAAGTGATGTCCCTCAGGGGACCATATTGGGACCGGTGTTATTTAATATCTTCAT